>CAJNDT010006102.1:940302-1210302 GCA_905221615.1 Symbiodinium sp. CCMP2592 | reverse complement strand
TACGCACCCTGAAGAACCGAAGGGGCTTTCCCTGAACCCTAAACTCTAAACCGGTTCCTGGTAATTCCGAAAGCCTCGACCTACAGCCGAAGTGTCCTTAAGATTTGGGCCCAGGCAGTTGCCAGGACGACGCCGAATGTCGTGAGCTCCTTTGCCAAGAAGCTCCACCTGTGGGCGTCAGGGATTGGGTACATGGTTTTGGGTTTCTAGGGTTTAGGGTTTAGGGTTTGGGTTCAGAGTGTAGGGTTTAGGGTTAGGGGTAACCTTCAGGGAGTTTAGGGTCAGGGGTTTAGGGTTTAGGCTTTAGGGGCAACCTTTAACCATTTTGACCAGATCTGACCCTACCCCTACCTTTTGAAGGTGAATCAGTTTGGGGGCTCGGGTACTAAGTGCCATAAGACGATTCAAATCCCCAAGACCCCTAATGCCTAACCCCTCAAACCCTAAAGCCCTAAATCCCTAAAGACACCCTGGCGAAAGCAGGACCCCTGTGTAGACTAATTTAGATACATTGGGGCCCATACTGCTACTATTTGCTTAAGAAACCCCAAAAAATAAAGATAATAATCCCTATATTACCCCCATAAGGAATATATTTTTTATTTTTTGGGGTTCTTAAGCAAATATTAGACTGTTTGGGCCCGTGGACCCTTAGCCAAAAACGAGGCTTCTCCTCAGCTCTGAGTGGTCTGGTGGAAGACACAGAGCCTGGGTTCGCCAGTAGTACATGTTTGTTGTCATGTAGGAGCCACAATAATTCGAATAGGGTTTTGCGGTTTATTGTCCTACTGTTGTTGTACTTTGTTTTGTTCTTGTTTGTGTGTGTGTGTGTGTTTGTGTTGTGTGGTTGCGTGGGCTTGGGTGATTAAATTCGATGCTCGACTTCTCGGCTTTGGTTCCTAAGGGCTTACGCTAAGCCGTGAGCCCGAAACCTTCCTGACACCCGAAACCCCGAACCCCAAACCCCTAAACCCCAAACCCCTAAACCCTGAACCCTAAACCCCTGGAGATCCCTTATAGAACCCCCTATAGATCCCTTTAAAGGAACCCTAACCCCAAACCTAGCCGGTGCGCCGAGGAGTGGGAGAAAGCCTTTGATGTGTTCGCGGCATCTTGGCGGAAGACGTGCAGTTGTGCTGAAACGTTCCTTTGAGAGGGGCTTTTAGGGTTCCTTGAAGGATTCCTGATAAGGGTTCTATAGGCATCTTCCCTAGAATGGCTCCTTTTGACGGTGTTACAAGGAATCTTCCCTAGAATGGTTCCTTATCAAGTTTCTATATTGGGATCTTCCAAGCTTCACGGCTTCAGGGTTTAGGGGTCTTAGATATGGGTCGAAGAACGGGTCTGTAAGAGGTAGTATGCAATATGGCCTAGTAGTAGAGCCTTTTTGGGCGATTATAATCCCTTTCTAGTCCCAATATACTCCCAAAGGTTAACCTTCAAAGAAGCGATACGGCTGATGGACAAAATCCTGCATTTCCCCAAGGACCCTAAACTATGGGAATTATGGTATATTCCTTCTTATGTATGGGTACTGCAGGATTCTGTCCATCAGCCGTATTATTTACTGTTGATCCCTATTATTGTAACTTAAAGGTAAAGTCTTTAACCAGACCCCAAGATGAGGGTGTTAGGGCTCCGGGTTTTGGCTCTTGCGTGCCTTCAAGACCCACTGACCCACAAAAGTCGGGGGGGCCTTGTGCTGTTCTACTATGAAACAGTTTATGAAGCAAATTTATGATCCTAAAGCTTAGACCCTAAATCGGATATGATACTAGATACTATGAAACATCATATGATTCTAGACCATAAACCTTAAACCGAACATCATATCTGAATTTCTTGGACCCTAAACCGAATATGACAAGCGAACCTTAGTTTCGTCCTAAACCCTAAACCCTAAACCCTAAACCCTGTGGTGTTTTTTGCTTGAGGTGTTCGGAGCTTAGGAAGGGCAGGCTTTAGGGGTGCACGGCTGTGGGGTTTAAGGTTTGAGGGTCTGGAAGTTTTGGGTTTAAGTTGGTAGTTGGGGTTGAAACTTCCCTAAACCCTAAACCCTAAACCCAAAGCCCAAAACCCTAAACCCTAAACGCTTCCATACAGCCAGTCCGCTACCAAGAGAATGTTCAACAGTCCCCTGCAGCCCGCCCCCCGAAATCATACACCGACTCCTCCACGGTACCTGAATCTGCGTCTTTGGCCACAGTCGCTTTGCAGGGCATGCGCCCGGACGCCACGCTTCCCAACACGGTCAGCTACAATGCTACCATCACCGCCTGCGCCGAGGACCTCCTGGGGGCAAAAGTGACAGCCCGAAAACCCCTTAATTCAGGAATACAGTGCAGCTACAATGTTTGAGCTTTCAGCCCCTTTCAATTTAAGGCATATATACCTTAATCCCGTGGTATTGGGCTCTCTGGGTAAAGTGATGCGGAGTGCCAACCCTAAACCCTAAAAGCCTTATTGGGCTGGAGAGGATCTTATGTAGTACTTGGAGGTTCATGGGTAGGTATAAGTGGGGTTATAAGTCCCCTAATAACGGTTATAAGTATAGTTGCCCTGCTTATAACTCCACTTATAACTACCCATGAACCTCCAAGTAGACCCATAAACAATAATACCCTTATAGAATCCCTATAGATCCCTTTAAAGTGACCCTTAAAAGGAACCCTTTTAATGTCGCGAGGCTGGGGAGCTTTGGCGGGAGGCTTTGGACCAGTTCTCCGCAATGAGGACGGTGGAGGCTGTTGATGGCTTTAGGGTTCAGGGGTTTAGGCTTGAGGGCTTTAGGTTAGAGGGTTGAGGGCTTTAGGGTAGAGAGCGTTGAGGGCTTCAGGGTACGGGGCTGAGAGCTTTGGCGTCTAGGGTTGAGGGCTTTAGGGTACGGGGCTGAGAGCTTTGGCGTCTAGGGTTGAGGGCTTTAGGGTACGGGGCTGAGAGCTTTGGCGTCTAGGGTTGAGGGCTTTAGGGTTTAGGGTTTAGGGTGTTCTGACGATGTCCAATGTAGGCTCTTTAAGGGCCTCCGTCGAGAGCCCTGCATAAGTTCTTCAAGGGTTCTGGAAGGACTCAGCGGGGCTGTTGGCTTCAGGACCCTAGGTTTAGGATAGTAGTTATGTAGGTTACTATAGGGGGGGGTATATGATAATTAATCAGTACTTGAACCTTTAGGGGGAGTTAGTTAGGGTCTGCAGGGGATTTGGATTTGGGGGCTTGGGGTTGGGGAGCTGGGCCTTTGTTACTAGGATGCCCAGTAGTACCCTTATTCCCGTTTTGTAGTCCTAGGGTTCTTGTAAAGTTACCCAATACCAAAACGGAGACCTCTTTATTCCTGGGTTGCTGGGCCTTCTTTAAAGGACCCCTTTAAAGGAACCCCTAGGTTAGGGCTTTGGTTTCCGTCCTTGAGGGCTACTGTTGTTTTGGAAAGCTTTCTCGGCTTTGTCAGGTTCGACCCGCACCAGCAAATGATGCCAGGGTTTAGGGTTTAGGTTTAGGAACAAGTTCTAAGGCCAGCTCGAATAAGGATTGATATGGTGTGTTATCGTGGTTGCTCAGGTCGTATGTTTTTTAAATCAAAGCACCTACATCAGACACCCTACAAGCCCCCGACCCCAAACCATCCTAAACCCTAAACCCCAGACCCTAAATCCTGAAGCCTAACATCCTAAACCCTGAATCCCTAAATCCTAAAACCCCTAAACCCGAGCACGCGTAAAAAGGAGTTCAAAAAAAAACTAAACCCCTAAAGCCCCAGAGAAGGTGAAAGCAGACGCGATCAGCTTCAATGCGGCGATGTGCAACTTGGGGAGAGCCGGCTGCTGGCAAGATGCTCTTCAGGTGCCTAGGGACCTTCTTAGTAGTTTAGGATTCCACTAGGGTCCTTCTTGGTAGTTTGGGTTTCGGGTGTAGGTTAGGGGTTTAGAGATTTGGAGTTTAGGGGTTTAGGGTGCCTAGAGACCCCTCTTAGTAGTCGGTTTCGTTCTAGGGTGGTTGAGGTTATTGGGTTTATGACTCCGATTTCTTGTTTTGACTATGGATGCTTGGGGGGAAGGTTGGGTGGTTGCGATGTTGGTTGTTTGGGGTTTAGCAGGGCTTGGCTTTAAGCCAGTATTGAGTCTTGGCTGTTTTTTTGACTTCCCCTAAGGGTCCAAGGGCCTGGATAATCAGGTACTTGGGTTCAGGATCATGGAGTGTTATGTACTTACAGTAGAAGCCAGAAAGTTGGAACATCATTGGCCTCATGCCCTTAAGGTAAAGTATAAGGGATCCTAGCACTAATCCTCCTAAAGTCATGTTCCAACTTTCTGGCTTCTACTATAGACCCTTAGGGTTCAGTTTTTCTCACTTAACGGCTCCAAGATTTACAGCTGCTTTAGTCCCCGAGCGATCTAGGGCTAAGGATGTAGGACTTTGGTTGTGTTTGTCCTTCCTTTCATATGGGTAGTTGTCAAAATTGGGGTCCCTTTTTGGGTACCCTACATAATAGGTGCCGTATTATAATAGGGACCCAAAAAGGGACCATAATTTTGACAACTACCCATATGCGGTCAGTGTCTGAGGTGTGTTCCTGCATGCCCGCCGTTCGACTCTCCGTTGACGAAATAAGTTGCAATGCGAGCATCAGTGCCTGTGACAGCGAGGGACGGTGGCAAGTCTCCCTGTCGCTGCTCTCATCCATGCCTGCGATTCGCCTGGTATGCAATGAGATCAGCTCCGGCCTTAGTCAGGGTTTAGGGTTTAGGGTAGTCACTTTAAGCGTTTCATAAGGGAAACGTAAGGCAAAGTGAGACATAAGACCCTCATACACATGATGCAGCCTACTTTTGCATAGTCGTCACTGGGCACTGAGGCTGCGGTTCTGCCCTGAGTTCTCTTGCATCGGCTGGCGAGTGGCAGCGTGCTCTGCAGTTGCTCTTCGACATGGAGGCCATGAAAATCCACCCCTCAAGTCTAGGTTTTAGGGGTTTTAGAGTTTAGCGGGTCCCGGAACCCCCAAAACTCACAAACTTGAACCCTGCCGTAAAGCCTAGACCCCTAAAGCCCGACAAAAACCCTAAACCCTAAATCCCCCAAAACCCCAACCCAAAACCCTAAACCCCTAAACCCCCAAAGCCCAACAAAAACCCTAAACCCAAGACCCTATTGGACATAGAGGCCATGGAGATTCCCCCGAGCCTGGTGGCCTACAACTCCAGCATCTGGGTTCTTTCCGTGAGAACTCCTATTCCCAAAGGGTCCAAGTGCCCAAGTAGTAGGGTTTTAGGCCCCAAAATCCATAATGTGAATAGTGTTTGGACCTTGAAAGCCTACTATTTGGGCACTTTGACCCTAAGGGATTGTTTGATAGGGTTCCTCTAAGGGTTCTGTGGAGGTTTCGGTTTCGGGGTTTTACGATTCTAGGGCTCACGGTTAAGATTTTGCCTATCCGGGTTTGAATCGCGATTTTACTATCATCGTATCTTGAACTACACCTTAACAAAAGCCGTAAATCCTTTAAGAACCCTTCAAAGCTTTCATACAGGATTATACAGGGGGCGTAACATACCATGAAACAACAGTCTATAGCAAGAAGCTGCAGAATCCATACTCTTCTTAAAGCTAAACCCACAACTCTGAACACCCGAAAACACCCAAAGGCCTAAAACCTCATTGATAGATCCCTTCCAAGAGCCCAAAAAACGCAGCCGAAGAGCCCTTGAGCTAAACGGCAACCCCTTATAGCAAGCCTACAGCATGGTTGGGCACTTGGAACCTGAAAATTATCTTAGATAGCCAGTGGGGGAACTTTAAACTTTCTGGCCTTATATATTTGGTCTATCTTAGAAAGTTTAAACTTTTTTGGGCCCGGTTATTGAAGGAGAGAGTTACCCAGGCATCCACGCTTGCGAGAGGCAGGGGGCCTGGCTGCTGGCGCTTTGGCTCTTGGAAGATGTCGCTTTCGCCAGGCCAGGGTCCCCCCCCGGCTTCCTTTTTGGGTGGTTGTCCAAATTTAGGGTTCCTTTTTGGGTACCTTGAATAAGAGGTGCCGTACGATAATAGCGACCCCAAAAGGGACCATAATTTTGACAACCTCCCATACATAAGGATTCTTATATTTTGCGTGTCTAACAACCGACGATCTTATGAAAGTGCTTTCCATCATGAAGGGTTGAGGTTTCGGGTTTTGGGGGATGGGGTTTTCTCATGTAATCTTCTCATGTAGTCCCGTGATGACACAGAAAATCTTCCTTCTCTAAATAGCACCTGATTTCGATCTTCGTGATCCTTGTTATGGGAGAGGGTTCTATTTGCAGGGATCTACAGTCAGGCTCTGCAAAAGGACCCAATAACTGGGCACACGGGTTTGGAACGTAGGAACGTAGGTTTGATTTTGGGACACTTGGACGCGCAGGCGTTGTGGGACTTTATGGTGGGTTTCATGTTGCTTCAGAGAGTTTCAGGGAGGTTTATGGGACGTTTTCCTATATGGTTTGATATGCTTTGCAGGGAACCATGGGGTTTGATAAAGCTGGCGTTTATGCCTGTCTCACAAGGATACGAAGTTTTGCACATAAAATATAGAGGCCCATAGGTAACGTCAACACGGTTCATCGGGGCTCCTTCTTCAATCAAAAGCCAAATCCCTCAATTCCTTTCCCGTTCAATTCATCAAGACCCATACAATGTTGAGAGATATAAAAATTGCGATGGGATTGTCAAGCGTTCTTTGGGTTGGGCGTGGGCGCAGAGATTTTAGGGTTTGTGGCTAACCCGCCACCCAGGCTCTCGCCGGATGTTGTCACGTACAATGGCGCCATCAGCGCTTGCGAGAAGGGTGGAGCTTGGCCTCATTCATTGGGACTTCTCGCAGACATCGCCAGGATAACTTGGCTCAACCTACTTCCGGTGAGGGTTAGGGGGTTCAGGGTTTGGTTTGGTGTTTGTGTCCCGTGAAGCCGTCAAACCCTCAAGTCCCAAATCGCCAAGGCCCTCAGACGAGCTAAGCCCTACATAGGCCCTAAATGCCTCCAACCGGTACCCTAAACCCGTAACCCAGGGACTCCAAAATCCCTTATAATTAAGGAATATTCCATAAATCATATTAGGGATCCTAGGAGTCTCTGGGAACCCGTAAACCCTAAACCCGAGCATCTTAAGCCCTGGAGGATCAGTCATCAACCAACTGTTGTCAGCTTCAGCGCTGCCATCTCTGCTTGTGAGGACATGGTCGAAACACCCCACATACGCAGGCTTTCTACTAGGAGGTACGTGGGTAGAGTTTTTAGGGGAGTTATAAGTAGGGTAACAATAAGTCTAAGCAATACTAGGGGACTTATGACTCCACTTATAACTACCCATGACCCTCCAAGTAGGTAAGCCGCTTGGACGTTGTCTTGATCTTCCCCGGTTGTTAACAGGATGTTGAACCCTAAACCCATTCAAAAGCGTGCATCAGAGGCGTTTTGGAGCCCACGCAGCTTTACGGGCTTCGAGCTGGGACTGCCGGTCCAATTTCACCCCCTGTTGGCCATATAATTTTGTAGCATACTGGACCCCATGGCACCATTGTAGAAATTGACGCCTGTGTCTGAAAACCTTAAGCCCTAGACCCTTATAAATCCCATAGAACCCGTACAGGACCCATGTTGGACCCTTACGGAACCCTTAAACCTAAACCCTACGATCCCCAATATTATGCCGTCCTTGGTCGTAAACACTAGAACTAGGATGCCCAGTACTACCCTTATTCCCTTTTTGTACTTATAAAGTTACCCAATAGCAAACAGTAGTTTTTTTTTATTCCTGGTTACTGGGCCTCCTAGAACCATAATCCGGAAACCCTCAGTGTGTGTTAGAAGCTGCCCCCACCCTGTAATAGTGGTATAATAGGAATATAGTAGGGCCCTAAAATAATCAATATTGTATAGTCACTAAACCCTAAACCCTAAACCCTAAACCCTATTATAGGGTGGGGGCAGCTTCTAAAGTGTGTGGTTCTTGGTGGCCCCTGCAGGAAGCAGCGAACTGGACGTTGGCGGTCCAACTGTTACGGGAGACCTGGCTCATTAAGGAGCTATACCTGAACCTGCCAAACCTACTTTTTTGTAGAGTCCCTATAAATTCCACATTCGTGCTTATCATAAGAACCTGCCAGAAAGTCGGCTATAGTAGCTCAAGGTTGGTTAGACTTCAGGGGTTCAAGGTCATTTAGGGTTCACGGTGAAGGGGCCCTGTAGAGGTTTCAAGGGTTTTGCGAGGGTTTAAGGGTCAGGGTTTGGGGTTCCAGGGCGCGGGGTCTTAGTTGTTTTTTTGTTTTGAGGGGGGGGGGGGGGGGGGGGGGGGGATTAAGGGTTTAGGTAAAGGGGGCTTCCATACCCTATACCACGGATTGGAATACTTGTTTGGGTAACTTATTACCCTAATTAAGGGTCCAAGTACCTGATTATCATATACTCCCCAAAATAGTAACCTACATAACTACTATCCTAAACCCGAGTGCCTAGGGTTATATTGGCTTGGACTGAAGATCCGATCCGAAGAAATTGAGAGGGACAGACAAATGTGGCACATGTTAGGGTCTGCTTGGCGGTTCATGGGTAGTTATAAGTGGAGCTATATGTAAGGTAGCTATGACGATAACCCATAATAGGGGACTTAAAACTCAGTTATAATTTATAACTACCCATGAACCTCCTAGGTAGGGTGCATCTTCTACACGGGCTCTGGACGGCTTCATCCATGGGCTTCCAATACAGGAAAATAAAAGAACGGCTCGATACAGCTTCACGGAGTTGTGTATGCGTCGGTCAGGATAAAAAGAGGGCTGCCTGGCTTCTAAAGGCTTTGATGGCTTTTATCGGGGTTTCTGGCTTCAGGGTTTAAGGTTTGGTGCTTCAACTCGTTGTGTAGGGGGTTCAAGAAGAAACGCCCTGAGAAGCACAGACAGCCAGCTCTAGATGCTGGGTCCCTCTAACCTGGAGGCCTGAATACGGTTGATGACAAAAATCCTGCATTACCCATAATAAGGAATATACCATAATTCCCATAGGTAATGCAGGATTTATATCATCAACCCTAGTTTGCTCTACGATTCCTTGCTACAATGTACCCGCAAGCCCTTCTCCAGCTGTTCAAGCCCTATCTTCGAAGACCCACCTAGAGATCATATGTTGCCCTAAATCCTGAACTCTGAGCCACTCTGAGCCCCCTAAACTTAAAGCCTAAACCCCTAACCCCTAAACCCTTAAACAATAAACCCCTAACCCCTAAACCCCTAAACCCTTAAACCCCTAAACCCCTAACCCCCTAAACTCCTAAACCCCTAAACCCTAAACCCCTAACCCCCTAAACCCCTAAACCCCTACACCCCTAAACCCTTAAACCCTAAACCCCCAACCCCTGAACCCCTAACCCCTAAACCCCTAACCCCTAAACCCCTAGCCCCTAAACCCCTCATTGCTTTGGAAGCTAGAAGCTGGACCACCGAGGAGATGCTCGCTGCAGTCGTACCTCGGTTGTTGTTGAGTGTGGGGCCTTCTAGGGTTCAGGGTTTAGGGTTGGGGGTTGAGGGTTTAGGGGTTTAGGGTTTAGGGTCTAGGGCTTTAGGGTTTAGGGGTCTAGGGTTTAGGGTTTTAGGGCTTAGGGTTCAGGGTTTCGGGTGTTTAGGGTTTGGAGGGGTGCAGTGCAAAAGGGTTTGGGGTTGTTAAAGGTTTAGGGCCGAGCCCTAAGGGTCCATGTACCTAAACAGCATATACTTTGGCCTTAAGGTAGTCCCTATATAGGTACTCGTGTGGGGTTTCAGGGGTTGGGGCCGGGTTGGGCTTAAGGGGTACCCCTCAGGCTCAAGGCGGCCCAGAAGCCTAGTAGGCCCAAAACTGGGCTTTGGAGTATCATACTTTAATATTTTTTTGAGACCTGGTACTTAAAAAACCATTCTGGAATAAAAGTCTATACAGTTTTACATTTTTCCCCTGGTTACTTCAAAGCCCTTACAAGCTTCAACTGTGAGTCCTTACTTCTGTATCGGGGGAATATACGGGCCTTAATCATTAGGAAAGGGTTTCGAGGCCCGTCATACTATAACTGTAATAACTGCAACTATAAGGAAACCTCAATTATTAACACGGTATTAGGGTTTAGGGTTGAGGTTTTAACCCTAGACGCTAAACCCTAGACCCTAAACCGCAAACCCCTAAATCCTAAACCCGAAACCCCTACACCCTAAAACCCGAAACCCTAAACCCCTAAACCCTAAACCCCTACACCCTAAAACCCGAAACCCTAAACCCCTAAGTCCAAAACCCCTAAACCCCTAAACCCGAAACCCCTAAATCCTAAACCTCTAAACCCCAAACCCCTAAACCCTAAAGTACCAGTGGAGAGGACCCGGAAGTTTCAGCTTCAGGGCTCAGGGTTTAGAGGATCAGGAACTAGGGCTTATGGTAGAAACCCTGCGCTACCTTAAGGACCCTAAACTATGGGAATTATGGTATATTCCTTATTATGGGTCATGCAGGATTTATATCATCAACCGTAGGGCTTATGGTAGAAACCCTGCGTTACTTGTCCCAAAGGGTCCAAAGTACCTATATAGTCGAATGTAGGGTTTCTACATTAGGAATTACTATTATGATTTAGGGAAGTATCCCTCGTAACAGGACCTAGGACCCTTTGGGTTTATGACCCTAGCCTATGGGAACTATATGGTATATTCCGTATTATGGGTATACTGCAGGTTTATATCATCAACCGTATCACTCAGGTTGCCCCAAACATTATCAGCTTCAGTGGCGCCATCAGTGCCTGCGAGAAGTCTGGTCGCTGGGAAGTTGTTCTTAACCTCCTCTCTGTCATGCATGCTACAAGAATTCGAGCAGACAGCATCAGCTTCAGCGCAGCCATCAGCTCTTGTGAGAAGGCGGGGCAGTGGAAGACGGCTTTGCCCCCCGGTTCTGTTTGTTGCTGTTTGACTAAAAGATGTCGGGCAAAGAGCCAGCAGATAGGGAGTCGGGTTGAGGGTACTTCACTTTTGCAAGGGAACCGTTTAGGGTTTAGGGTTTAGGGTTTAAGGTTTAGGGTTTAGGGTTTAGGGTATGCTGTGCTTCCGGCAACCCAGCATGAAGCTTAATTGTTCCGGGTTGCAGAAAGCCCTTGAGATGAGTTTCGGCATGTTTGGCGTTGTGGATCCCTGCTGTAGGTTCATGGGTACTTATATCTAGTTCGATTCAGAGTTACAAGTAGCGTCATTGTTGCGATAGCCCAATCCCAATCTTCAAGAACCCTGTAGTACCCTTAGGCAACAGGCGCCCTAAACCCTAGCTAGAAACTTACAAAACCCTAAACCCCCTAGAATTACAACACCCTAACCCAAAGGGTCCAAGTATCATCATGGTATATACTTGGACCCTTTGGGTAAACCCCCCCGAGTTCCCTAAAACCCTAAACCCGAAACCTGCCTTTGCCGAGAGCCTTGGAGTTTTTGCAGGCCTGGTTGGCCAGGTGTTCCAGCCCTATGGGCATTCCCCGGTAACCTTGTGTTGCAGGAGAAAAGGAGCGACAAAAAAATTAAAAAAAAAACCCTAAACCCCAAACCTCAAACATTTATGGCCCCGCCAAGGAACCTCTTCGAACTTCTTGAAGCCGCCAACCTGGAGCCCACCAACATCACCGCCAGCGCCATGCTCCGCGCCACTGCTCTTGGGCCCTGGCAGGTCTCCCTTCGCCTCTTTGTCATAGTTGGGTAAGATTTTTCATTTTTATGGGTACTTAAACCCAATAAGGAATAGAAAGTAAAAGTACAAATTTTTGGAAAAAAAATATAAATCTTTAGACCTATCCCAAGCATGAACTAGGTCTCCTCTCGCTCTTCTCTTCCCGATGCTCGGTGGCACATTGTCTGTATTTGCCTGAAGTCTGCTGCCGTCGCGCCACCTGCGACCGAGGAAAAACCTATGCGACAAGAAATAGATCTTGCAGAAAGCCAACAGAAAAAAATTCATTAAATACACCTAAACCCCTAAACCCTAAACCCCTTAACCCTTAACCCTTAACTCAAATGAATCCTTATAAATCCCTTTAAAAAGGAAGGAAAAATCCAGAAACATAGGAAAGATTAGACTGAACAAAATTAAAGCAAAACTAACAGAAATGAACCCTAAACCCTAAACCCTTACTTCCTGTGTAGATCCCTTATAGAACCCTTATGGATCCCTTTAAAAGGGAACCCGACCAGGCCCTGGTCAGTTGCTCGGCGCGGGAGACTTCGCCGAGGCCGCGAAGAGCTGCGAGCACTTTGGGCGCTTCCTCGCGGTCGCTGACTTAGTTCCCTTCCCAAAGGGTCCTAACTCTTGCAGGTTCATGGGTAGTTTTTTTTTCGTGGGGGTTATACTTACTTATAACCACTAATATGGCTTATAACTTTGGGCGCTTCCTCACGGTCGCTGACTTAGTTCCCTTGGGACCCTTTAAGGGATCTGTGAGAGTCCTAGGGTTCAGGGTTTTAGGGTTTAGGGTTTATAGGGTTTATGTTCATAGGAGGCCAAAAGGGGTTTTAGCATATGGGGGTTTAGTATGGATTAGGGTTCCCATAAGAGGATTCCTGACTTAGTTCTCCTTCCCCAAGGGTCCTATGTACCGATATATTAGCATGTAGTGTTTCCATACGAGCCATTACTATTATGGAAGTGCTACTCCCCAACTTGGCGTTCTTCTGGTTGGCTATTCTAGGATGCCCAGTAGTACCCTTATTCCCTTTTTGTAGTCCTAGGTTCCTTATAAAGTTACCCAATACCAAAAAGAGAGGCCTTGTTATTCTTAGGTTACTGGGTATCCTAGTGAACCATAATAAGGAGGCTAAAGGTTTAGCTTTTAGGACGGGTTCAGATGTCAGCCAAGTAGTTCCCTTGAGGTTCCTTACCCTACCACTCCATATACTTTTTTTGTATGTAACATACGTATATTATGTGTGTATATATATCTATATCAACGCATTTATTTATCGCATATGTACGTAGCTCTTAGTTGTTAAAGGGGCTCCTGTATAGTATACACTCACGCCTTACACGGGGTTCTATATAATAAGGTACATTACGGCCGCAGTATATACTACATGGGTACATGGAGCCTAGCTTTACGGGTTCCTAGAAGTGTCCCTGTTTCCTTTTTCAGGATCGTTGGAGGTACCTGCATGGGTTGAACGAGCTCCACAACAGCGTTTACCGGGATAAGGGGGTTATTCGAAATTTAACTTACCAACCCTAAATCTTAATATAGGTCATGGGGCTATACTAGAAGCCTACAGGTTGAAAAGCCGATAGCCTCAATCCTTAAGAGTCGAGAACAGGGAATCCCAGCAACTTCTGGTGGGTTTGCTGTACATGGTACTGTGTTATCCACAACAGAGCATGAAGGTCACCGAGTTGCTGCCGGAAATGCAGCGACGGGCCGTCCACGGACTGCAGCAAAGGGTTTAGGCGACAAAAAGCTTTAGGATACAGATAGGATTTGGTGCACTTGGGGTTTGCGGTGATACATCATTCTGTCTACAAGGATCATTCGAACGTCTTTTCGCAGTTTGTTGAAGTTGGGTTTCGGGGCTGTCGGAAGACTGGATGCCTGAAGCAGTGCTGAATGCACTCGTCAGTCTCCTCTTCGGAAGAATTCGTTGCTGCACATACCTGGTCCATGTACCGATGTAATTAGTATAAACCTTGGCCTTGAAGTACCTATAAAGGGACGACTTTAAGGACAAAGCATACACCGTATGAGTACATGGACCGTTGGGACAGAGTGTTGTCACAGGCTGCATGGCTCGACCGACAGGTCCGCATTGCTTTGAGAAACGAGGAGACTACAGTTGACTAAAGGGCCGTTAAAGGGAACTCCAGAAAGTTGGAATATGGTTTCAGGG
Organism: Symbiodinium sp. CCMP2592; assembly: GCA_905221615.1. NCBI lineage: Eukaryota > Dinophyceae > Suessiales > Symbiodiniaceae > Symbiodinium > Symbiodinium sp. CCMP2592. The sequence continues at coordinate 1,196,417 of CAJNDT010006102.1, read as the reverse complement.
TAGGATACCCTATAATTTACCATAAAGGGTTTAGGATAATGATATTCCAACTTTCTGGCTTTTACTGTAACATCATAGGAGCCAAAAGGGGTTTTAGCTTATGGGGGTTCAGTAGCTTACGGCAGCCTTGTGTAATGCAGAATGGCAGCTGCTTCCTCAGGCGGTTAGAAGCAACATCTATCTAAACCTTGAGATTAACGATGCTGATCATCGAATGTTCGTCCGATTCTTCTATAAGAGCGCCGTAGGGATGCAATAGCAGCAGCTTTAAACCCAGCAGGGAAGCCGCCAAGGCAAGGTTCAGGGCAGTCTGTCGTAGAAGGGTTTAGGGTTTAGGGAAGCTTTTTGAGGATTGTGTTTCCAACGTTTGCGGAATAGACCGGTATGGGGGAGTATCTGCCAGTATCTGCAATTGGCTGATCGCGGATGCCCTCAGCCAAAGAATACAAGCGTCAAAGTAGGATAGGTTTACGTCCCATACGTTGGCCCCAATACACACTTCAAGGTAGCATAGGTTTTCATCCCCCATATGTTGGCCCCGGTGAAAGTTACTACTCTGAGCCCCAAAGCACAGAACCAAGGATCGAAATCCATGTGAGCTTTATTTCCCATATGAGAGTTTCTGAAAATTAGGGGTACCTTCTTTTGGGGCGTCGTTATAATCGGGATCCTAAAATTTAGGAACTTGGGGTACTAGATTAGGGTCCCCTATTCTCGGAAACTCCCATATGTTGAACCCTGAAGCCTCAAAGCCCCTAGCCCTGATTCATGGGTGGTTGTCAAAACTATGGTTCCTTTTTTGGTCCTTAGTATAGTACGTCACCTAATATTTAAGGCACCCAAAAAGGAACCATAATTTTGACAACTACCCTCATGCACCCCGACTCTGAACCCTGACCCTGATACGCGAAGGCTTGAAACCTATACCTTAGAAGGGGCCCCCACCCTGTAATAGTGGTATAATAGGAATATGATAGGGCCCTATTATACTCCTTGTAGTCACTATTACAGGGTGGGGGCCCCTTCTAACCTATACCCTACCACACACACACACAAAGAAGTGTCCATGTACCCAAATGCTATATACTTGGGCCCCGAAGTACCCATATAGGGAATACTTTAAGGCGAATGTATGTATACTATTTTGGGTACATGGACCCTTAGGGAACTGTAAGTCAGTGTCCAAACTCTAAACTCTGCGAGTCCGAAGACCCCACGAAAGGAAGGAGATGCTACACCCGAATACGCGAAGCCCCTAAACTCGAACCCCGAACCCTGAACCCTTTAACAGCTCCCCAAGAAAAAACGCAACAACAAAAGAACCCTAAACCCTAAACCCCTATAACCCTAGACCACTAAACCCCTAAACCCTAAACCCGGAAACCAGCATTTCGCTAGGGAGGAGCGTCTTTCAGGGCTCCTTCTTTCTTTAAACTTTAACCCCCCAGACCGTCCAAAATCCCTTAATTAAGGAATATACCCTAAATCAGATTAAGGATCCTACTATGACATAAGGTATATTCCTTAATGAAGCGATTTTGGAAGGTCTGGCGGGTCTTTCTTTAAACTTTAACCCCTGCACCCCAGGGACTATAGGATCCTTAAGGGAGGGTGGTTCAAGGGGGGAGGGTATAAGGAATCCTTAGGGGACTGTAAGGGAACCTTAGGGAGTACTAGGGAGAATTAGGGATCACTAGGCTATCTACCCCCCTTGGACCCCCCTCCCTTAAGGGAGTTTGACGGTTCTGGGCATTTTTGATTGTACCCGGCCAGGAAGCCTGGCTTTCCGACTACGACGCCTTGCCTGGCTTTGCAAAGACCCTTGGTCTAGGGATACCATGAGACTTAGCCATAGTTGGAGCGCATTTTACATATTTATGGGTACTTAAACGCAGTAGGGACAATTGTACATGCTTAATACGACCCCATAGGGATACCATGAGAGCCGCTTAGTGTTCCTGTTGAAGGGTTTAGGGTTTTAGAGTTTAGGGCTTTAGGGTTTTAGGGTTTGAGGTTTTAGGCCCCCGAATTTGGGGCCCTATACTACTAAGGGTAGTTTATAGGAACCCCCATTAAGGGATCTACTTTTTGGATCCTCCCGGGGGTCTGGGAAAGGGTTGCTACAGGCTCGGATAGCCAAGTGGAGACCCTGAATCTGGTCGGCCTTATTTATATCCTTGAACCCTCAACCCTAAACCCTGCACCCTAAGCCGTATATCGTGAGGCTTTAGCGTGGCGCGTCAAGACAGTGGCTTCTTGGGGTCTATGCAGCAAGGGTTGTGTCGCTGGATGGGCAGAATCCGGGGTTGTTTCTTCTTAAGGAGGGTAGCTGCTGAGGAGTGTTTTTGTTAGAGCTGTAAAGGGTACTTGGCATGGTCTTGTGCGTTTAGTGTGGATCGACGAGGTGTTGTTTGATTCCGAAGGGTCCATGTACTGGTACAGTACATACCTTGGCCCGAACGTACTCAACAAGGGAGTCTTTATAAAACCAAAATAGCTTCTACATCAGTACGCGGACCCGTAAGATCCTTGAATGAAAGAAGCATATCTGTTTTGAATAATGCGTGCCTAAGATGATTCAATTCTTTTTCAAGGATTTGGCAAATCTTGGTTGAAGTTTGGGCTCTTGGCATTCCGTAAGGTTCAAAATAGCCCGAAAGCCTCTTATAGTCTGGTGCTTGGACCCAGAAGCTTCAAGATATGAGTAAGGCTTTGGTTCAGGACTGTATCGGGGGGCTATGAAGCCGTGTTTGGATAGGGTTTTGGAGGGTTTAGTTATTGTGCTTTCAGGCTCTCGTAGGATTTCGACCTCTGCCAGTTTCGACGGTTTCTAATGTTTCGACATGGCAAACCCTAAACCCTCAACCGATCAGGAGCCAAATGAAGCGCCCAGAGAAGTGAGGCTTGCAAAGACCATTGAACTCGAGGGTTTAGGTTAATGGTTGAGGGCGTATCTTCGTATTCGCACTGCACGCCAAGCGCTTTGGGTTTAGCAAAACCCCCAAACAAGTTTTTGGCGACCTAATATGCGTCTGTCACGCCGAAATATGGCCTTCAGCATTCGACGATATCCCGATACCCCCCCCCCCCCCCCCCCCAAAAAAAAAAATGAAGCCCCTGAAAAGAAAAACGGATTGATGGTTGAAGCCTCAAAGCCCAGCGCCCTTCTCAACCCATCTCGCCGCGATTGTGTTGAGCCCCGAGCCCCTCAAAACCCATCACGCCGATGTACATACCACCACTCAAAAGACCATTATCATTATCGTTTTGGAGAGCTAGTTCCGTAGTGGTGGTATATGTGGACCTCTTGAGATTGTGCTCAACTCATAGGGAGTCCTTCTTGAGACTGTCACGGTGACAGTCATGGCTTAGGCTGCAGATTCGAATGGTTTGCGCTTTGGGAGGAGGTTTGTGTACACCAAAATGGGGTGTTGTAGGGCTTTCTAGTTGTTCAAGTTTTGTTTGTAGTTCAGGGTTTGCCGTCAAACGTGTATGTTTAGAATATACTCATTCTGTGTAAATCCTTTCAACAAGCGTGTGGTATCACACCAAGACTGTAGCACGAAGCGCAATGTAGACCCCTGACATAATAGGGGTCGGCATAAGGCGTAATACGTGGCGGTACTGTGTCCTGAGGATTCGCGACTATACCTACAATAGTAGAGTATAGCCGAAAACCATCTTCCATTTTGTCAGTCCCGCTCTCCTCAGAGGCTGGAGGTTTGGTGTTTTTGTCTTTACCTGGACTTCAAAAGTATGTAGATTAATAGCCTTGTATAGGTATTGGGCCATTATTTTACCTACTTTTGGGGGTCTAGGTACGACTTTGTCATAGTTGGGTAACATTTTACAATCTATATGAGTACCTAGACTCAATAAGGAATAAACATGTGAATTTTTAATCCTATCCCGACCATGAACTAGACGAGCTTTTTGGGCTTTCATGGTCCTAGATATTCGAGTCTGAGCTTCTACGAGCTCCGAACTTTGCCACCTGAACCGGGTTTAGGGTTTAGGGTTTAGGGGTTTAGGGTTAAGGGTTTAGGATTTAGGGTTTCAAAACCGAAGTACGATAATAATCAATCTGAAGCCCCACATCCATATGAAACGGACCGGATGAAGGAACACATAAGCCCAGGCCGCTTGAAGCGGTTACCAGGTACTTCCCCAAATCAATTAAATAGTAATTCCTACTTTGGACGCTTTGGGATTAGCAAAGCCTTGAGCTTAAGCCCGAGCTTGCTCGCACGACATCGTTTCAGAGAGTGCAACCGCACCCTGCTTGGAAGACGCGGTTTTTGCCTTAGTGGCCTGTTTGTGCGTTTGGGAACCTAAAGCAGGCCATCCAGTCAAAGGTGCTACATTTGAGGGTCTAGGTACTATGCTACTTGGGGGTCGTAAAAAAATGACGCACCCTAGACCCAGTATGAAGCCTGAAACCGCATGTTTAAAAACAGCATGCTTGCAACCTTAAAGTCTGAAGCCCTCCGCAACTCTACCCGAAGCCCCAAAATCCCCGAAGCCCCGCAAAAAGAAGCCGGAAGTCCCGCTTTTCAGGGCGTTAGAGTTTAGGGCTTAGGATTTGTGCAGGATCTAGGGTTTAGGAAGTCCAGCATCCTGTTCTCAACTCAGGAGTAGCTGAGTAAGTAGCCTTAAGCCATTTGGGGGTACTATGACCCTGTATAATCCCAATGTATAAAACCCTAAACCCTGTGTTTAGGCTTGCATTCATGATTCAGGGGTACGGTGGATCCCGGCAAGATTCTAAAGCCTGACCCTGAGGCCCCGTTGCTAAGCTGGACCATTGTAGTATCCCTTGATTTTCGTATCGTTTGTTACCTTGTTGTAGTATCTCTTCTTAATAGTATCCCCGATTAACCTATACCGGCATCAATCATCAGAATCCCTTTCTTTATCTTGGAAGCTGAGTGGACGCACTTTACACTTTTTATTGGGTTCATATTACCCACTATAAAGCTGAAAGTGTACACTTCTTGGGGGCGTACGAACTCAGCAACTAAGTTATGCCTTCATATACCGAAAGGGTCCAAGTACCATTATAGTAAGTACTTAGTAGGTATTTCGGGCCCCAAAGTAGACCCTATACTACTACTTGGACCCTTTGGTATATGGGAGTTTCCGAAAATAGGGGACCCTAATATGGTACCCTAAATAGTAGGATCCTTATTATAAGGACCCCAAAATAAGGTACCCCCTGATTTCGGAAACTCCCATATGGTATCCATTTTCTGAGTGCACCGTATTGCCCTAGGATCTCCTACTGGAGTATCCCTTTCAGTAGTGCCCCTTATCATTCTCTTTTTGTATCCATTTCTGGAGTACCCCTCATTATGCACCTTGCTACCGTAACCCCAGAAGAACCTACTTTTTAAGGGTTGTTATGCAGAAATCGTTCTCGGGAACCTTAGGAAAGGAAGGTTTCGCAGGGTCCAGGTATAACTGAGCCAAGAACCGCGTCGTCCCCAAGGGCAGCGGGTCAAAAGCCATGCAAAACACAGCGATGGATGCAGTTCTTTTGTTCGTTCAGGGTTTTGGTGTCTAGGGATTACCACCCTTAGGGAGCTAGGTATGCCGGGCCCAGGGCCCCTACCTTAAGGCTCCAAAGAGGGTTTAGGGTTTAGGGGTTTAGGGTACTAGGTTTTAGGAGTTTTTGGGGTTTAGGGCTTTAGGGTTTAGGGTTCCTTTAAGGGGTGCCTGCCCTAAGGCTCCAAAGAGGGTCTTGGGCTCTCTGGGGGAGGGTTTCGGCTTTGAGGGATCTCACTACAAGGGTCCAGGAGCCTTAAGGTAGGGCTAGGGATTACCTCGACCCCCCCAAAGTACGAAAAATGGTGGCCCAATATTCGGTAACATGCGATTATCGAGCCTAGACCACCAAAGTAGGTAAAACAATGGCACAAAACTCTAGAAAAGGCGATTATTCTATATACTTGTGGTGTCTGGCCCTAAACCTTCAACCCTGAACTACCCCAAACCCTAAACGCTGAACCTACAAATAGACGGCTACTATTCTACATACTCTTGGGGCCATGATAAACTTTTTACTGAGCCCCCATAGTACCCCTTATCGTAGTCTCTTTATGACCCGTTCAAACGGAACCCTTAAAGGAACCCTATTCCAATTACTTAGGGCCCCTATAGTACATACTTTCCCAAAGCGTCCTATGTACCGATAAAGTCGAATGTAGGGTCTCCATGTAAGGAGTTACTATAATGGCTTAGGGAAGTATCCCCCAGAACAGTACTTGGGACCCTATCTAGAAAGTAGATCCCCAAATTTGGGGCCTATACTACTACGGGTACTGTGTAAGAACCCCCATTAAGGGATCTACTTTTTGGATCCTTCCGGGGGTCTGGGTATAGTACATACTTTTTGTGGTCAATCCTACGTCCTCCGAAGCTGACAAGGACAAAGGGGTCAGGGGTTTAGGGTTGAGGGACTTAGGGATTTAGGTGTTTAGGGTTTAGGGTTGATGGATTTAGGGTTTAGGGTTGACGGATTTAGGGGTTTAGGGTTTTAGGGGTTAGGGAGGGTTGAGGGTTTAGGGTATAGGAAAGTGGAAGCTTAAGCATCTGCACCCTACTCGTAAAACCAACCTAAACCCACACTACCTAGACCCCCCAACTACCCTCTAGTGTGCTCCAAATAGCCGCTATTCAGGACCATACGGGCTCTATTCAAAGGCCATTGGGGAGTCCTGGTAAACTCTAAACCTTCCCTGGGGTACCCTCCCAGTAAGGCCAGAAGAAGCCGAAGTCCTACACCCTATACTGGGATTTCCAAAAATTGGGGGTACCTTATTTTGGGGTCCATATAATAGGGGTCCTACTATTTCGAGTACTCTACTAGGGTCCACTCTTTTCGGAAACTCCCATATTTCTAAGTCTAGAATGACGAGGTCAGAGCTTACTATCTCTAGTGTCTCGCTGAAACCTTGCTCCGTGGCCATAACTGCATTTTTTCCGAATCCTGCCAACCTTTGCCCCCGAAAGCATTACCCAATGGGTCCTATTTACCGATATAGCGGAATGTAGGGTTTCCATATTAGGAGTTACTATAATGACTTAGGGAAGCATCCCTCATAACAGTACGTAGGACCCTTTGGGTTAATCCCTGAAGCCCACATCCTGCAAACCTTGCCCCTAAACCCAACCTGCACCCCCCCCCGCAAACCTACAAAATTGTAGGGCATGACCCTTAATTGAACGGTATAACCCTTAAAGCTGTAGGTTTCTTGGATCCCCAAGAAAGCGCTACAGGGCCTAAACCCGAAACCCTAAGCTCAAAACGCCGACCGAGGCCCCTTCGTGGCGCCACGCGGTCAGCGGGTGTGCGGAACCCGGCGGTGCTCGGGCTTTTGGTTTAATATAGGGGCCTAAATAATTAGATTAGGGTTCTTTCTGTGGGTTCCTGTAACGGATACTAGAAGGGTATTTTCAGGATTTAAGGATATCGCGACATCGGCAAGCCGAACTGTGTCTCTCGGCATACTGCACCTGCTCGTGTACGGGCAGTATATAACAATAGGCAACAGCAAGTCCGCCTCAAGGGGGACGATGACCTGCCGCGCCAGGTCAGCCGACGTCTGGCTCAATACCGATGCCGGAGCCTGGTGGACGGGAAGAGCTGGGCTCTTTTACCGATCTTGTATGTAGCTGTTTCAGGGGAACACGCACTGTTCCATGAGGGCTCGTGTAATCTCCACATGACAGTGAACCATCCTCAGCTCCGTAAGACGAGAACAGCGATCTGGGACGGGAAAAGTACGGCAGAAAAGCTTTGGATATGCCGGTCAACTTCCTCGAATTTGGCGCCACGTGCAGGTATCGGATGTCATGGCGGCAAGCCACAAGACCATAGCTTTGCTGCAGAACCATCATATGAAAATGGGCAGGTTGTTGCTTGGAGAGGAAGCTATAGCAATTGCTGATTGAAGCCAGAAGCGATGTATACACTTATTAAGAACTCTTCAAGGGGTTTATAATGATTACTATAAGGGGTACTATAAGGGGTGTTACTCGTAGGGCCAGTAGGGTTCAGGGAAGTTTGAGATTTGAAGGGTTCTTTGTCACTTTACTGGATAACGAAATTACGGTTAATGGTATGAATCCTGCATTCTCTTATTAATGACCCGAGACTATGGGAAGTCTGGTTTAGCAGGATTTGTATCATCAACTGTGGTTCAGAGGATCCTATTTGGGTGGTTATCCAAATTATGGTCGCTTTTTGGCTACCCTAAACATCCGGTGCCGTATTATCATAAGGACACAAAAAGGGACCCTAATTTTGACAACCACGCATTTGTTTCCCCAGATCTTCCAATGAAATCTTCTAGCGCCTTTGAGAGGCTTTACAGTAAACCCCATACAGTTGGACACTGGATTCAGGCCAAATAGTGCTGGGATTCCCTATACATTACTCTTAAGGATTGGGGGTATGAAGTTTCCAACTTCTGGGTTTTTACTGTAAGTATTTTTGAGCCTCAGCCCTGTAATATAGTGGCCTAAACAATTACCTATCCTATCTTGGGGATTCCTTACTATAGTCATAGTATAGTGGGCCCCAAAACCCTATTCCTTTTCCTGGGAATCCAAAAACGTTCTGCTTTAAGGGTTAAACCCTTCAATCATGGGGTCATAACCTACTGTTTTGTAGAGTTTGGGGTCACAGGTATAGGGGACCCAAATAACTACCTCTATTATGTCGGTGGTTCCTTATTGTATGTAAATAGTAATGGGTCCCGGTTTGGGGATGCAGGTTGCGCCTGAGCCCTGTAAGCCTTCAACCCTAACTTTGACCTCGCAAATAAGAGAACCCCAAACCCGAAATCGTAAGACCAGAGCTAAATCTGACCCCAAGGATCCAAGTACCCCTAATAGTCATATACTCTCCCAAAAAGGAACCTACATAACTACTACCCTAAACCCAAGTACCTAATTATTGGGCCCCTATACTATAGAACCCTTATAGTACCCTTATAGTATCCCTTGTAGTAGCCCCTTATAGACCCCTTTAAAGGAAGCCTAATAAGACCAGAGCTAACTCTGAAGGTCGCCCTCCGATCCACCGAAGCGTGTGAGGCACCGCTGGTTCTTTGTCATCTTCTGTCGTTTTGGTTCAACCCAAACTCTAGAAACCCTACTTGGAGGGGCAGGGGACTTAGTAAGTCGTTTATAAGTAGGGTTATAATTGGGGTAACTTCATTTAGGGTACTTTTAACTCTATTTATAACCTACTTACTAAGTCCCCTGCTTCTCCAAGCAAGCTCTACACCCTAAACCCTAGACCTGATAAACCTTAACTGCACCCTAAGGGTCCAAGTATATAATAATCATATACCCTCTTAAATATTGAGCTGCATAATTTCTATCCTAAACCCAAGTACCTGATTATTGGGTCCTTTGGACCCTTAACTGTAGGGCTTCAACCAAGAGGGGTCCGATCCATGAGTACCGGATCGCCTTTTCCTCCCTTCATGATGAACTATCCCTACTGTGGATGGATAAAATCCTGCATGACCTTAAGGGCCCTAAACTATGGGAGTTATGGTATATTCCTTACATTCGGCCATGCAGGATATTGTCCATCCACAGTAATGGTCCATGTGTCGGTCTAGTATATGAATATACTTCGGATCTAAAGTACCTCTATAGGGACTTTTTTGCCCATAAAGCGTATTTAAAAGAGAGTACATGGACCCTTAGCAATATACCTTCCAAGCCTTGTTCTTGATGTGACGAGCCCTATTTTCTCAGGTTCTGCTTATCTGTCTTTGTTAAGGCTCAGGTCGTTTGACGTTCAATTCATTGTTTGTGCGGTTCACGGGTTCATAAGTAGTGGTCTCCGAAGGGTTCTCACAATTAGTTTTCTGTTTAGGCCTTATGGGTTTGAGGGTTATGCTTTAGGTTTTTGGGTTCAGCATTTCTGTGCTAAGGGCGGTGTTTAATATGGAAGTTTCTTCGGGCTTCAGCCTTCCATAGAAGCAAGTTGGAATATGTGGACTAACTAACCCCAAGGGTCCATGTACCCAAGTAGTATACTCTTTGGCCGCGAATGTATCTAAATGGTTCTTACTCTAATAGGTGGTCTGTACTCAAAGAGACGGGTCTGAGATCTGCATTTGCAGTTCCTTTGTAGGTCGATCTTATTTATGGTTTTCATAAGATTCCGAGAACATAAACACCAGACATTGCAGTAGAGACCTATGCCTAGACAACGGGTCTCATCAAGCTTGAAGGGATTACGGCAGTCTGGAGCAGTTTGATGTTCCCGCTAAGAGAGCCAATTGGGCTTCGCTTCAAATTTCCAATTTGAGTCTAATGCTTGTCGGCTTCCTGGTACTTATGGCAGAACATCGGAAGGGGAATGCTCACATACCATCCTTGCTAAGAAGCAAGGCCTTAATCCGTAGTTCCTAAACGCTAAACAAACTCTGAGCCTCAAGCCTGAGCCCTAATATGAGCCCTTAAACCCCAAGTCCCGAACTTTGAACTCCGCTCTCCAAACCCAGAATGTCGTCCTAACCCCAAGACTGTAGAGCACCGCCATCCTTGCACCAAGCCCTCTCTTAGCCCAGAAAATAGTTTTTACCGAAGGTCGCTAAATGAGCCCTACCGCTTCAAGACGCAGCAGGTCATCCAACAGGTACGTGCTCGGGATCTTTAATAAGGTTACCTAGGATGCCCAGTAGTACCCTTATTCCCTTGTTGTAGTCCTAGGTTCCTTATAAAGTTACCCAATACCAAAAAGAGAGGCCTTTTCATTCGTAGGTTACTGGGTATCCTAGTTACGATTGTTGGTTTTCACATGTGCCTAAACCCTAAACCCCTAAACCCTAAACCCCTAAACCCTAAACCCTAAACCCTAAACCATAAACCCTAAACCTCTCGAATTTAGGGCCACCTAAAGGGAACTCCAGAAAGTGGGTATATGGATTAATGGTAGGATCCCCTATAATTTACCTTAAAGGGGTTACGATAATGATATTCCAACTTTCTGGCTTCTACTGTACCCCCACAAGTAGGCTGAACAATTTCGTCCAGCACCTACAAAAGACCATTGTTCTGCGTAGTTTTGGGGTGCAGGTAGGAGAAGAGACAGCTCTAAATGGCCGAAGCGGTTTAAGCCCTGTCGGTCTTTGACCTACCTTGGTTCCAACTGTAGATTTTGCTTCCTTTGGTTTAATTACTTTTTTCCATTTAACTTACAGTCTTCGCCTTATCAACTTAGCCGTTCACTCCTGCAAAATTATCCCATGCACCTGTCGTTGCAAACTGTTCAGGCCCCGAGACCCGAGCGTGTCTTTGGCGTACGCTGATCGTCATCTAGGATGCCCAGTAGTACCCTTATTCCCTTTTTGTAGTCCTAGGTTCCTTATAAAGTTACCCAATAGCAAAAAGAGAGGCCTTTTTATTCTTAGGTTACTGGGTATCCTATTTTTTGCAACAAAATGATCTTTTGTTGCTTGTACCTAGACCCCCGAACTACCCCTAAATACCCACTATTAAGGGCCATAAGGGCTCCATTAAAGGGCCATATCGGGGGCCGGGGTCTTGGTATTAGGGAGAGCTAGCTTCGGAATCATTATCGAGACGCCCTGCTTACCCATAGGCTCCAGAGTGGTTCCTTTTTGGTATTACGTTATGGGGTTCTAAATATGAACCCCAAAAAGGAACTACTATGCAGCCCATGGGTATTGCACCGAATAATTAAACTCAACTATAGAACGAAGCCCTGTTCAAATCATATGAAGGCCCCTACACTACAGCTACGGGCAGTAGTTAACCCCTGCAAGCACCTTACAAAAACCGTGAACTCTAGCCCTAAACCCTGAACCTTCAACCCTACCTTAAGGCTCCTGGACCCTTGTAGTGAGATCCCGGACCCTAGCCCCCAAAGCCGAAACCCTCCCCCAGCGAGCCCAAGACCCTCTTTGGAGCCTTAGGGTGAACCTTCAACTTTATAGCCAGCAGCTTAAACCCTAAAGTCGCCCTCATGATGAGATCCACCGGCTTGGGACCTACCTTAAGGCTCCGAAGAGGGTCTTGGGCTCTCTGGGGGAGGGTTTCGGCTTTGGGGGCTAGGGCCCGGGATCTCACCACAAGGGTCCACGAGCCTTAAGGTACACCCTTAAAGATCCCTCCGTCTGGCGATCTATCCAAATGAAATTTCAAGAACGCCGCCTCACGGCAACTTGTCGTCGTCATTCACAGGGCCACTTTTGAGGAAACGGGATCGGAACCCTCATAGGTTTTCCTGCCTGGGTCGGCGGATGGCCACTTATGTGCACCGCTGCTTGGCCCTAATCCGCCCAGGCAGAGGAAGCGGAGGACAGCAGAGCTGAAGCACGGAGACAGGTAGTCCTCGAATGGGGCGTCGGGCTGGTGCGGCCCCCCTCAATTGCGGCGTCAACTGAGTGGGTGTGTAGGCTGGAAGCCGAGGGGTCTAGCCTGGAAGCCCAGAACGAACTGCAGTAGTACCATCTGGACGATGACGACAAGAAGGAGGGGATCTGGTCTCAGGTATTGACATGGGATGAAAGCATCATTGGAACTCCAGCCGCTGAGGCTCCGACAGAAGTTACGCAGGTTGCCGCTGTGAGCGGCCGGGGGTCCACTGTGGGGGAGCCTTACTTCAAGGGTTTTAAGGTACTTGGGTTTAGGAAAATAGTTATGTAGGTTACTATTTTGGAGAGTATATGATAATTAGGTACTTGGACCCTTAGTGTGGGGCTCTTCCTCGATCTCAGAGAACCCGTCCGGCCGGCAGCGCATGGTCCGAGGCAGCCACGGGCTTCCATACCGCAATGGAAGGGAATCCGGGCAACCGTGGTTGCTGGGTGACCTGCAACCAGGACAACATGGCTGACTTCAGAGGCGCATGTGATGATAATCCTTATAGATCCCTTTTAAAGGAACGTTTGAAGGAACCCTTTATAGATCCCTCTAAAGGAGCCTTCAAAGGAACCCCGAAAAGAACCCTTATAGATTCTTCCTTTCCGGATCCTTTTGAAAGAACCCTCGGAACCCCAACGTTCCTTACAGATCCTTTGAAAGGAACCCTCAGCCGCCTTTGGGAGGACAACGAGGCATTCGTGAAGCGGCTGCTGGGTGTGGGGACGACCTTCGATCGCCGCAGCGAGGCTCCCCCGGTTTTCAGGATTACGGGTTAAAGTTTCGAATTAAGGGCTTGGGGAGTAGGGTTTACTGTAGGGTTTAGGATTCGGGATTGGGGTTTAGAGGGTTTAGGGGTCTTCAGCATTAGTGAAGGGCCCATGATAAGTAGAACAGGGTTTCGCGGGATATTCTACGATAAATAGACTATAAGGAACCTCCAAAACCTGATTCTAGTTACTAGGGTCCCTACATTATGGGCTAAATGTTTATAGAGGTTAAGGTTCTATATGTCGGGCTGCTGCAAGGGTTCCTTTAAAGGCATCTGTAAGAGTTTAAGGATTCGCCGTGGTTGCGACAGCCGATCTGCCAAGACGACTGTGAGTCTGAGCCCGAGTTCGAGATCTAGGATCGTGCCTGCTCCTACGTTTTTGGGTTTAGGGGTTTAGGGTTTAGGGGTTTAGGGGTTTAGGGGTTTAGGGGTTTATGGGTTTAGGGTTTAGGGCAGCTCGAACGAGGTCAAGGATCTCTCCCAACTTACAACGGGGTCGATTTCTTCGCAGGCTGTTGCCATAAGGAATGTCAGACCAGATTCGGGGACTAGCGTGGCAGTGCCTAACGCAAGAATTGTCAGCGGAGTTGTTCCATTGCAGGAACATGATGGTGTGTGATGCTTGGTTGGTATTTGTTGTCAGGATTTAATCAGGGTTAGAATTCTGGCGCTTCGGTGAGTATGGTTTTGGTGTTTTAGAACTTATATAGGTTTCAGAAGCTAGGGGTCGCAGGCGAGTTTTTGGGCATTGAGCTCAATCTCTCCAATTGGTTGCTTTTCTTGGCCTATTTTCAGGGGTTATACGTCGTTTGCGTGGCCTTGGCTGGGTTTCGCCTGCTGAAACAAGTACCGGTGGTAAGGGTGGGGTCGCTTAACATCTACAGTTCCTTGCTGCGGTCGTTCATATTCAGGATCCTAGTCCTAGTCTTTAGGCCGCACTTGACTTGGGGTTTAGGGTTTAGGAGATGTATCGCCTGCATTGTAGTTCCAGCCTCATACACTTTTGAGAAGGCTTCCCTCAAACCACAATATAGAGGTCAGAATCCTCTGCATTATCTCCATCATAAGCAGACAGCGTGGCGCCTGTACTAAAACCTCCTAGTCCTCACAAACCCATACAGGAGCCCACTAAGGAAAGCTTTCTATAACCTGAAAGAAGCTTGAGTTGCAGGGGCTATGTATTGTTGTTATGATTGATACTCCTGAATGAGGACCCCATAAAGCCCTGTGAAGCCCTACAAACCCCATAATGCCAGGCAGAAAACCTAGAAAAATTGCTTTCTCCAACCCGGTGAAGCCTTATGAGGAACCATAAAACTTTACAAAACAGTATACGACCTATACCACATTACAAACTCCTCTAACAAGCCCTCTAAAACCCTAAGGGTCCAAGTACCTAATTATCAGTAGTAATCTACATAACTACTATCCTAAACCCCCCAGTGCCTAAATATTCCGTCCTTTGGACCCTTAAAGCCCTACTAAAATCTTGTAAACCCCTTATAGAACCCTTTGAAGGCCTTAGTAAACCTTGAAAGGGGCCCTAATTATTACGTCCTTTGGACCCTGAGGGACACCTGAATAGACGCCCCTTACAGGTAGGTAGTTCCTCTTCCATAGTACTCCCATAAGACCCCCTTTTCCTTATAGGAGTGGTATGGGAGGCTTATGGGAAACTACCCACCTTATAACTACCCACCTGTAAATGTCTTAGACTCATACGCCCTCCAAAGACTATACCCTAAGGCTCCTAAGAGGGTCTTGGGCTTTCTGGGGGAGGGTTTCGGCTTTGGGGGTCAGGGTCCGGGATTTCACTACAATGCGCTACAAGGGTCCAGAAGCCTGTCTTAGACTGAAACCCTGAGCCGGCTTTGGGAACGAGTGCAGGCCCGCGACTTCAATCGCCACCGGAGGCCGCTTCCGTTGGCTTTCTTGGGTCCCTTTCCCTAAGGCTCCCAAGAGGGTCTTGGGCTTTCTGGGGGAGGGTTTGGGCTTTGGGGGCTAGGGTCCATAAGGGATCTATAGTAGGGTTCTGTATTATGACGTTTAGGATGCCCAGTAGTACCCTTATTCCCTTTTTGTAGTCCTAGGTTCCTTATAAAGTTACCCAATACCAAAAAGAGAGGCCTCTTTATTCTTAGGTTTCTGGGTATCCTAGTTGGGCTTTCTTGGGTCCCTTTGAGGGTAACTTTTAAGGGTTTGGGGTTTAGGATTTACGTTTAGGGCTTAGGATTGAGAGTTCAGGGTTTCGGGTTCTGGGTTTAGGATTTGGGGTTTAGGGTTAAGGGATCTACAGCTATAGGGGTTCCTGTAGGGGCTCCTTTATGGGATCTAAAAGGCTTCTTTTTGAGGGTTTAGGGTTAAGTTCCGGGTTAAGGGCTACGGGATCATCCCTAAATCTCCAAACTGCGGCTGATGATAAAAATCTGCATTACCTTAATGACCCTAGACTACGGGAATTATGGTGCATTCTTCTTTATTCCTCAGTATGGGTAATACAGGATTCATATCATCAACCTTTGTAGGATGCCTGTTGTAGGGAACCGTGCAGAAGTTACCCCAGTTTTCTCAACCCACCATCTGCCAGCCCGGATCCGTCAATATCTCTGGATGAAGGAGTACTGAGCGCTCCCTGCCTTAAACTTTTTAGTCCATTAGAACCCGTCTAGATCCCAAACCTAAACCCTGAAGTTGTATGGAGGTGTCCTCAAACCCCAAACCCAAGGGTAGTTCTCTAAAATTAGGGCCCCTGTCTTGGTCACCAAAGTAATCCGGCACCCTTACCCTAAGGCTCAAAAATAGGCCAAAAAGCCTTACGTAGCATGGTCTTTGGGCACAAAAAGCCTTAAAATATGACTCCTTAGAGCCTAAGGGTTATGGTGAACCCCAGAAGCCTTATACAGCTAACAGCCTTAAAATATGAGTCCTTAGAGTCTTAGAGCCTAAGGTCATAGGGATCCTTAGGGGTGTAGGGGGGAGGGGTGTAGGGGACTATATTTCCTTAAATAGGCCTTATTAGTCCTTATTATGGGCCTTAAGGCCCCCTACCCTCCCCCTACACCCCTAAGGATCCCTATGATAAGGGTTACAGAGAGGACCCTGAAACAGGACCGTGCTAAACTTGCAACGCTTCGTGGATCGAAGCACCCTGCAGAGCAGGCCAGGTCATGTAGGGTTTTTGGGGGTTCCTTTAAAGGGCTTTGTTCGGGTTCCTTTAAAGGGTGTTCCTAGGGTTCCTTTAAAGGGTGTTTAGGGGCTTAGGGGTTTAGGAGGTAGGGTTTAGGGTTTAGGCTTGCTGGGGTTTTGGAGGTTCCTAAAGGGTTTCGGGGTATAGGGTTTAGGGTTTGGGGGTTTAGGGGTTTAGGGTTCATGGTTTAGGGGTTTAGGATTTAGGGGCTTAGGGTTTTAGGAGTTTTGGGGGTTTAGGGCTTTAGGGTTTAGGGTTCCTTTAAAGGGTGCCTGCCCTAAGGCTCCAAAGAGGGTCTTGGGCTCTCTGGTTGAGGGTTTCGGCCTTGGGGGCTAGGGTCCGGGATCTCACTACAAGGGTCCAGGAGCCTTAGGGTAGGGTTTAAGGTTTAGGGTTTAGGGTTGCGGTGCTTTTGGAGATTTAGGGAATTTCGGGTTTGGTTTCGGGTTTCCTCAGAAAAGGATCTATCTAGGCTCCAGGGTTTTGAGATTCGGGGTTTAGGCTTTACTTGGCTTCCTAGTCGTAGAGTAGTAGAGAAGGTACCTTTGACCCTTTTTGGGTAGTATAGACCCTATATAACCCCTACATACCCAAAAAGGTTAACCTGCAGTTCCCCGTGATACCGACAAGTCGGGCTTCCAGAGCTTAGGCTTCACCCTAAGGCTCCTTTAGGGATTCGGGGTATACGGTTTAGGGGTTTAGGGTTTAGGGTTAAGGGTGTCCTAAGGCTCCTAAGAGGGTTTAGGGGTTAGGGTTGGGGTGTTAGGTAGAGTCTAGTCATTCCGGCTTCTGTCTGAAAAGCTGGGTTTCATGCAGTTGTAAGTGACTTCAATAAAACGCTGGCATTTTGGTTAGACAAGTGATGTTTATTTGTAAACGGATGCAGAGGGAATGCTGTTACCAACTATTCAGACCTTTGTATCGTGTTTAGTTGTTGCTGCCCTCGCGATGTGTCCCTGACCCGGGTAGGGTAGGATTTTCGGGCGGGTAATTCCGCGAACCCGAAGAAAGCCATTGGCCTCAAGTTTTATAAACCAAATCTGCCATATCTAAGGCCAAATCTTCCTTACCCTGAGGGTCCAAGTGGTCCTTGCTTATGGCTTCTGGTACCTAAAATAGGCCCAAACGTCCGATAGTGTCTTTTAGGAAGGGGTATACATTATACATTATATAAATCATTTGCAGGATCCTAATAACTGGGTTGTCCTTTGGGATCTGTTTTTTATTTCCATTACTATTTTGTAGAGAACCTTAATAGTAAATAATTTTCAAAGGGCTTAAAGGACAAGTCAGATAACTACGGGATATTGGAAAATCCGGGAAATCCTGGAGTCGGGCTTCTCGGCAAAGAACACTTGCAGGAGAGGGAACGCTCCAGGATGGCACGGAGGGGGAGGAGGGCTTAGGGCTTACCTGGACCCTAAGGAACCTACCTTTTTAGGGTTCCCGAATATGATTTCTTTATATAGGTCCTTAAAAAGGTAGGTTACGTGGGGTTAAGGTAGGGTTATTTAGGTGTAGAGTAGGTAACCTTTATGTAACCTGTTTCGGGTAGTATAGCCCCTGTACAATCCCTATATACCCCAAAAAGGTTAACCGCTGGTTCCCCATGATACCCGACAAGTAGGGTGAGGGACCCAGTTACCTATGCAGTTCTTTACTGTTGGTTATGTCTTCACAAACCTTACCTGTACATAGGTATTCGGGCTCCCGCCACTTCAAGACTTTAAGGTATTGTGTTCCGTGCCCTAACGGTCCGAAAAACCCCAACAATTAGGTACTCGGGTGTAGGATAGTATGTATGTACGCTACAATTTTGGAGAGTATATGATAGTTAGGTGCTTGGACCCTTAGGACTTAGGGTTCTTTGACTTCGAAACCCTAAACTAGGCCCTAAACTCTTGTGGAGCCCTTTAAAGGAACCCTCAAAGGACCCCTATAGTAGCCCTTTAAAGGGACGGGATATTGGAAGAGGTGGGTAGGAGGTCGCTTGCAGAAAAGCAGAACCCTGAACCCCTAAACATCTGGACCCTAAACCCTGGTCGGAGCTAACCGAGTAGAACCCTTGCAGATCCCTTGAACTGCCTAAAAAACCTAAACCCTAAACTCCAAACCCTCCTTGGAGGGGCAGGGGACTTAGTAAGTATAGGCTATAAGTAGAGTTATAAGTACCCTAAATGGAGTTGCTCCAATTATAACCCTACTTATAAACGACTTACTAAGTCCCCTGCACCTCCAAGTAAATCCTCTATAGCGCCCTTTAAAGGCACCCTTTAAAGGAACCCTAAAACCCTACAGCGCCCTTGAAGGCACCTTTTAAAGGAACCCTCAACACCCTAAAGCCCTAAACCCCAAAAACCCCTAAACCTCAAACCCCTAACCCTTGCCTCCTAAACCCCGAAACCCCTACACCCCTAACCCCTAACCCCCTGAACCCCTAAACCTTAAGGCTCTTGGACCCTAGCCCCAAAAGCCGAAACCCTCCCCCAGAAAGCCCAAGACCCTCTTCGGAGCCTTAGGGTAGGCACCCTTTCAAGGAACCCCAAACCCCTAAAGCCCTAAACCCCCAAAAACCCCTAAAGCCCAAACCCCTAACCCCTACCTCCTAAACCCCTAAGCCCATAAACACCCTTTAAAGGAACCCTAGGCACCCTATAAAGTAACTCGAAAAACCCTTCTAGGATGCCCAGTAGTACCCTTATTCCCTTTTTGTAGTCCTAGGTTCCTTATAAAGTTACCCAATACCAAAAAGAGAGGCCTTTTTATTCTTAGGTTACTGGGTATCCTATATTTTTTGCAACCAAATGATCTTTTGTTGCTTGTACCTAGACCCCCGAACTACCCCTAATTTTTTAGTATTAAGGGCCATAAGGGCTCCATTAAAGGGCCAAAGGAACCCTAAGGACTCTGGGCCTTGGAGGTCGCTCCCTCCGCTCCGAAGCGCCGCTCGTCCAAGCAGCACTTGCTCGGCCTTGGGGTTGGAGGCCGTCTTAAAAAGGGATCTAGGGTTTAGGGTTTAGGGTTTAGGGCGCTATAGGGGTTTTACTTGGAGGTGCAGGGGACCTAGTAAGTCGTTTATAAGTGGGGTTGTAATTGGGGTAACTCCATTTAGGGTACTTATAACTCACTTTACGGATCACGGGACTTAGTAACTACAGGGTTGTAATTAGGGTAACTATACTTATAACTACTGATAACCCCAAGTCAGGTACTCATAACCTTACTAAGTCCCATGATCCTCCAAGTAGACCCTAAACCCTAAACCCTATAGATCCCTTTAAGGAACCCCTATGGAGCCCTCTAAGGAGCCCTTAAAGGAACCCTTACTAAGTCCCATGATCCTCCAAGTAGGGGTTCCTTTAAGGGATCTATACCCAGAGGGTCCATATATACTATATACCATTATGGAATTAGGTCCCAAAAGACCATCCCTATTATGGCTTTGGGGGGGCTAATTCCATAATGGTAGTATATATGGACCCTCTAGGATAGGCATCCTTTCAGGATCCCGTTAGGGTTTAGGGCGTTTAGAGGGTTTAAGGGGTTTGGTGTTTAGGGTGGGGTTTTGGGGTTTAGGGGTTTAGGGTTTAGGGGTTTTGGGCTTCAGGGCTTTAGGGCTTTAGGGGTGTAGGGGTTTGGGGGTGTAGAGGTTTAGGGGTTTGGGTGCAGGGTTTAGGGAGTAGGGGTTTAGGGTTTGGGGTGTGTAGGGCCGCATATTTCGCAGGGATCCAGAAGGGTCTATAATTGATAACAGGATCCCCCTGAAAGGGTACTATAGGGTTCTACATTTTATGATAGGGTCCCCTTGAAGGGTGATAAAGGGGTCTAGAATTTACAATAGGGCCACCTGAAAGGATACTTTAGGGTTCTATTTTCAAGCTCCTTGCCTTGTGGAGGGCTTTAGAGTTTAGGGTTGGGGGTTTCTTTTTCTTTTGTAGTGGTGGGGGTTTAGAGCTTAGGTTCCACGTTCAGGGTTTGCGGTTTAGGGCATGGGGTTTCGAGTTTGGGGTTTAGGGTGTAATTACATTGTTTAGCTTTGTTGTTGTCAGTATTCGTCGTTACTGTTGTTGTGTCTCTTGTTAACTTGTGCCTAGAAATTGTTAACTGTTGCGTTCTTCCATTGTTTGCAATCGTTTATTTCTCAAGGTTGTATAGGGTTGGAATATTTAGTAGGAGTATACCCGGAAACGTTCCTGTAAAGCGCTACCAAAAGATGTTCCCAATCGATGTTTCAATTCTTAAGGCCCTTTCAGCTTTGTAAAAATTGGATCAGGGCTTCTGTTGTGTATAGGGTTTAGGTTTCATTCAATGTCGCCATCAGTACATCGGGTCTATAAGAGTATCTTACTGCTGCATGAGTACACTATTTACGCTTTTGCGCTATTGTTGTCCCTTATGGATCTGAAGGCCAACTAAGACCATAAACCCATAGCTCAACACTCTATGGCCCTAAACCCAAACACCCAAAGCACTAGAGTCATGGTAATAAACCCGAAGGACACCGGAAAGCCCTGAACCCAAATTACATGCAAGTAGGGTTCAAGGCTTTAGGGAAGCCTAAACCCCAAATCTATGGCTGTTTGTGTTTATATAGGTGCTTCCTGCCATAGAGTGCTGAGATAATGGGAGGTATTTCTATTTAATCGCCAAGCGTTCGTAGTGTAGTAATCATTGTAATGATGTACTTAGCCATCATGCCTTAATTAAGCCCCAGACAATATAGTATGCTTCAAGCCCCAAAACTTAAGCTAAAGTCTTCCCTTCAAGCCCTCAACCTTCGAAACCCTAGATTCTACCCATCAAAAACCAGACGCTCCGATGCCCCCTGATTCAGAGATAAGGCTACACAGAAGGGTGATCCTTATCATGATCTCTGTTACCTGCCGAAATATCCGTAAATCTTAACCCTTAAACCCTAAACCCCAAAGCCACGCGGCCCAAAACCCTAAGCCCTAAAGCCCTAAACCCTAAAACCCTAAGCCGAAAACCCGAAAGCGAGAAAGCCATAAAACCCCAAACCCTAAAACCCTAAAGCCTTAAACCGCTAAAGCCCAGCCCCAAACACCCACTATTAAGGACCATATGGGCTCTTTTAAAGGGCCCTTGTCGCGTGCCCTAAACCCTTAAATCCTTATGATAAGCCCTAAACCCTTATGGTGAACCCTAGAAGGCCCTAAACCCTAAAGCCCTGTAAAAGCATAACACCAGTGAATATTATCCAAATAAATGGCAATGATGAATATGCAATGAACGTAATACTAAGTTTAAACAATCACTTCCAAAATTATATGGTGATATGCCTTGTCAAAATTATGGTCCCTTTTTGGGTCCATATTATAATACGGCACCTATTATTTAAGGTACCCAAAAAGGGTACCTACATGCCTTGCGCTGCAGCCACCTGCTCGAGAGTTTTTCCCCTTGCCACGGAGAATCTCATGGATTCTGAGGTCGCCTCCCTGGATACCAGGCTCACTTTCGGGGTTGCGGACCACTATGGGCTATTAGACCCTAAAGATCCCTATTCGGACCCTATTAAGGGTAGATTAAGGTACCCATAAGGTCTAACAGCCCATAGTGGGAGTTTAGGGTTCACGGGTTTAGGGTCTTGAGTTGGAAAAACATCAGACACTGTCCCGAAAAGGACCCTCAGAAGGGAGACTAATTTAGAGAAATGCCCATATCGTTTATGTTTTGCCTGAGAGCGGTTGCTATACACAGTAACGTTCGGACTATTGACATACTCCGCATGGGCCTGGACCGTCGGGAAGCCCGTGTAAAGATGTACAACACGAAATTCAACACACATGTAATTCAACAAGTCTTATTGAATGACTCATTATCTGTTAATAGAGCAGAAGAGTAGATCAGAACCAATCTTGTGTACTGTAAAGGTATGTGCTACAATACTGCAACGTGGCAGCAACCCTCGAAGGAACCCCCTGGGTCGATCCCTAAACCCAAAACCCTCAGCCCCCCAGGCTGGATGACAGCTTTCTCGTGGTAACGGCCGTCTTTCAGACGCTCTTCATCTGCAGGATGGTATACTCGTGTTGTCGCCATCGACGCTTCCTTCAAGAAAGGCTTTGGGTTATGCAGTCGCAGGGTTGGAGGGTGTTAGGTGTGTCGCGTATATACGACTGCGTTTACTTAAGGGTTCGGGGTTTTAGGGTTTTAGCGGGTTGGATCTCATACGTAAGTCAAGAGTTGAATTTGTTTACAAATGGTGTCTGGGTACTTCAAACTGGTTGTCAGCCGTTCTCTCGCTGAAACTGAGCAAATAAGGGCAATATATTTCGAACGCGGCCCAAGAAGTCATAAAGGCGATCGGGCAAGCCTTCCGTCAGCAGTCGAATGTGGACAACCGAAAATTTGTTCTACAAGAGGTATATGAAATCCGCGGGTATATGGCACGGGTGTATTTCAGATATTTGCTGACAATTTTTTCCTTGCTGCTGTTCGTGGTGCAGTGGCGAGTGTTCTACAAACAAGACCGGTATTCATCCGCTCTGACTGCCTGGACCTGGACAGCAGTATTTGGAGCTTGCGGAGTGGTAGAGATGTATCCATCTGTCATCACTGTGAAGAGACTTAATGCTCCGTGGTCAGCATTGCTGGGTTCTTCAAGAGCATAGCTGAAGGGGACTACTGAGATCAGCAACTACGGTATCTTACATTAAAATCCCTAACAAGAACCCAGATTGCGGTGGAGGGAAAGCAGTCGCTCAAACACCTGCACCACAAACTGTAAAGCTTGAAACCATGGTAAACTCCGGCTTAGCTTCAGGGTTTAGGGTGTATTCGGATCTTATACATGAGTCCTATGAAGCCCTCTTGCACTAGAATCACCGCAGAGGGTACCCTGGTTAGGCGTTCTTGAAAACTCCATCCTGCCATCACTGGTCCTTCCCCATAGGGTCCAAGTATCATTCTGGTATATACTTATAGGGCATTTTGGGGGGTCTAAGTATATACCATGATGATACTTGGACCCTTTGGGTTCATTCTCTAACATTCTCAGACCTACACACCTTACAAGCCTGCAATACTACCTTGTAGATTGGCCGATAACAGCAGAAGGCGCCTTAGGCTCATCTCCCTACGACCCTGTAGAGGCTTGAATGATTAGCAATATTATTATGCCCTATTCACTCCCGGTTAGGCGGTTGAACAAGAAGCACTATGTAAATTGTTAAGGCCCCTAAACCTGGCCCTAGATCCAGGCTGTGTATCTGATAGTTTCACTTTGCTGGACAGCGCATATGTCGCCTTGGCACGTCCAGGCGGATCGCACTGTGGAATCTGTGCTTGCAGACGAGTATGTTTTATGTATGATATACTCTTTGGTAAGGGGAGGATGAGTTTATTGAAGTTTAAGGTTGTTGAGGCTCGGATCTGTGTTTTTTGTTGACGTTTGTTGGGGTTTCGGGCCCCTTGTCCGGAACTTCCAAACATGTCCAGATCCATGCCGCATGGTTCTGGGTTTTCGGGAGTGCAGATGCCGAATGATGGAGGCCAGTGCATGATCATCACATGCACGATTTCGAGCTTTGTGCCTCTGTGATGCCCAATAGCCACGATGTAAGGCTTGTGTTATAACCCAGAGGGTCCATATATACTACCATTATGGAATTACGTCCCAAAAGACCATCCCTGTTATGGCTTTGGGGGGCTAGTTCCATAATGGTAGTATATATGGACCCTTTAGGTAAGTAAGTCATTCAAGCGATCTCTTTTCAGCTTACCATGGGCCCTACACATCACTACTGTGGATGGACAATATCCTGCATGACCCAATATAAGGAATATGCCATAATTACCATAGTTTAGGATCCTTAACATGCAGGATTTTGTCCATCACGAGTGTGGGCATCACGTGGGTTAAGATCCTTTGTCCAGTTTTGTCTTCGGGCCGCAACTTCTGCAAGAGAGGGCTTGGGTTCTGGGCCAACCCACAACCTCATACCCTAAACCAAGGGTCCAAAGGACCCGATTGAGAGACTGTATGATTATTAGGTACTTGGACCCTCGGGGCTAACCCCTTCTCCTTAACCCCTTCATAGGGATCCTTAGGGGTGTAGGGGGGAGGGGTGTAGGGGACTATATTTCCTTAAATAGGCCTTATTAGTCCTTATTATGGGCCTTAAGGCCCCCTACCCCCCCTCCCCCTACACCCCTAAGGATCCCCATGACCCCTACAATCCTGAACCCCGAAGGCCCTTATTAAATCCCTGGTTTTAGCGGTTGTATGTTTTTTTTCTTACGTGAGCACCGTTTTAAGGACACGCGGGCTCAATATGGGATACCCTAATGAGAGGATTCGGGCCCCACCAAAACCCTGTGATGGTGGTGAAGGCACCTTTGCCGTAACAACACTACAATGACCCTTTAAAGGAGCCCTTACAGGAGAGACCTAAACCCTAAACTCCATCCGAAGCCTAGGACAACTCTTTGTTCTTTTTGATCCTCTTTCGGCTACCAGCAGTGTGCATCGCCCCTTGGTAAGCCTTGGAGATTGTGCATGCGTGTTGTTTGGTGTCTTGTTTTTTGATGTATATTGAGAGGATTCACGGCTTCCTAGACAGGCCGTTGGGTCTGGTTCAACAAGCAAATCAGAGATGTTAGCCAAAGCATGTTCTACAAGGGCCCATTCTGGTTCTTCGGTGGGCCTTTGGGGTGAGACCTGTTTGTGCAACCCTTAGGCTCCTAGGGCTCAGATTTTACGGCTTTGGGCCCAAAGTCCACAGTATATATATATATATATATATAAGGTTTCTGAGCTTTGTTGAGTTTCGGGTTTAGGGTGTTTGCCTTGTTGAGCTCAAGAGGATCTGATTTGTTTCCAAGCAATTTTCACTTGGAAATATCTTTCATGCTTCGTTAATGTAACCCCTAAGAACCTACTCAAGTAACATGGTACCAAGATCAGTAAACCCCAGAGATTTCAAAGCCCTAAACCCTAAAGCCGTAAAACCCTGAACCCTAAACCATAGCCCATCATAGGAGGCCAAAAGAGGTTTTAGCCTATGGGGGTTTAGTAGGGATTAGGGTTCCCGTCATATTAAGGAATCCCTACACCAAGAATCTGAAACCCCCTTTTGGCCTCCCATCAGCCAACCCCAGGCCACCACACCGGCTCTCGTCGCTGGATGCAGCTCGCTGCATGCGCTGGTGATACTGCTGCGGGCAAGTACAGAGGCCCGCCAAGGACTTTTCCTGACATCTCCCGACCCTGAGCCCGAAATATTCCCAAACCCTAACTCTAAGGCTCAAAATAGCCCCAAAAGCCGTACATACTATGGTCTTTGTGCCCAAAAGCCAGAAGCCTTAAAATCTGAGTCCGTAGAGCCTAAGGGTAAGCCCACATAAACCCCAAGAGCTGAATGCCCCCAATCCCGCGCCAAACCCTCACAATCGAAGCAGTAAGCCCTCGTGCAGAGGCCTTACCGCCAGCAACGCTTTTCACCGAAATCAGCGGATTCATTGCCATGGTCTCCGCATCCGCGTCAGTGCAGCTGTACCTGATTCGCAGAGTCGAGCGTAGATTGAAATACAAGAAGATGGCAACTGACTTTAACGCTGCATCCTCTCTGCTGCACCTTACTTGTGATTCCATGACCCTTGGCCATTCTTAGGGATCCGTTGTGTTTTCTGGTTGTTTTGGTGGGTCAAATTTCCCAATTACAGGGCCTGCAAGAAGGATCCTAGCCTCTACTTGGAGGGTCGGGGGACTTAGTAACTGGGTAGTAAGTAGACTTATAAGTACCCTAAGAGGGATCCTAATTGGGGTTATGGTACTTATAACTCTACAAAATAACTACTTAGTAAGTCCCCCGACCCTCCAAGTAGACTCTAACTTACCCAAAGGGTCTTTCAAACCCCTGAAGCACTAAACCTGAGCTCCATAATCCCCAAAGCCCTAAACCCCTAGAGACTCCTACTATTTGCTTAAGAACCCCCCCCCCCCAAAAAAAAATAGAAATAATAATCCCTATATTACCCCCCATAAGGAATATACTTTTTTATTTTTTGGGGGGTTCTTAAGCAAATAGTAGTATAGACTCTGAAGCCCGATACCCCTAAACCCTCTAGACTTCGAAACAATAACTCAACAGCTGCCCCTACCTAGACCCCCCCAACTGCCTTCTAAAATATTCTAGTAAATACTCACGATTAAGGACCACAAGGGCTCTGTTAAAGGGTACTTGGGGGGTCTTTGTAAACCCTAACCCCCCAAACCCTGAACCTTAATCCCTAACCCTTAAACCCCAAACCCCAAACCCTAAACCCCTAAACCCTAAACCCCAAACTCTAAACCAACCCCTAAGCCCTAAACCCCTAAACCCCAAACCCCTAAACCCCTAAACCTTAAACCCCTAACCCCTAAACCCTAAACCCCTAAACCCCTAAACCCCAAACCCTAAACCTAAACCCCTAAACTCCCAAACCCCCAAACCCTAATCCCCAAAAACCCTAAGACTAAGATCCAGGATCCAGGCACCCAATAATCATATACTCCCCAAAGTCCTTACCTACATAGCTACTATCCTAAAACCGAGTACCTGATTATTAGGTCCTTTGGACCCTTCAAACCCTACTATAAAATCCTCTCTAAAGGAGTCCTAATAAACCTTTAAGGGGATCCCAAAGTACCTAAGCATTGGGTCCTTAGGACCCTTGGGGTCCTTCGGGTAAGATCCAGTAAACCTGAAACCCCTCAACCCCTAAACCCCAAACCCCCAAACCCTGAACCCTAAACCCGCAACCCCTAATTCCCCAACCCTGAATTCCCCAAAAATCCTGAGACTAAGGCTCAAAATAGCCCAAAAGCCTTATATAGTATGGTCTTTGGGCCTAAACGCCTTAAAATGTGAGTCCTAGGATCGAGCTCGACGCAGAGTTCCGAATCTCGGAGCACTCGCCTGGACTCGCGGCCATGATGCTCCCTTGCTCCTAAGAAAGGCTTGGGTTTTAGGGTTTAGGGTTTAGGGTTCAGGGTTTAGGGTTTGGGGTTCAGGGTTTAGGGTTTCGGGTTTGGGGTTTGGGGTTTAGGGTTTAGGGTTACCCTTAGGCTCTGAGGGCTCCTACAGGGCTCCTTTAAAGGGATCTATAAGGGGTCCTTTAAAGGGATCTATAGGGTTTAGGGATCTAAGGACTCATATTTTAAGGCGTTTGGGCCCAAAGACCATAGTATGTAAGGCTGTTGGGCTATTTTGAGCCTTAGGGTAAGGGTTAGGAGGCCAGCTACCTAGTAGTAGAGAAGCTAACCTTTAAACTTTTTTTGGGCAGTATAGTCCCTGTATAATCCCTATATACCCCAAGAAGTTAACTTTGAGTTCCCTGATACCCGACAAGTAGGCAGGCTTAGGGTGCACCCTAAGGCTCCAAAGAGGGTCTTGGGCTCTCTGGGGGAGGGTTTCGGCTTTGGGGGCTAGGGTCCGGGTTCTCACTACAAGGGTCCAGGAGCCTTAAGGTAGAGCTTTAACTTTTTCTGGCACCTGCTTCTTAATTCAAGGGAACCACTATGAAATACAAGAAGGCCTATTCCTAAGTCCTACGAAAGGCTTAGGGTTTTAATTAGAGTTTAGGGGTTTAGGGCTTAGGGTTTACATAGGGGTTTAGGGTTTAAGGGCTTAGGTTCTAGGTTTTAGGGTCTACGGGTTTAGGGTATAGGGTGGGTTCCTGTGTAAGATACGGGTTTCTACAAGGATTTAGGACCAGTGCAATTTGTTTGCGTCTATTATAGTCTCCTCTCAACGGGTCGAAAAGGCAGTGACCTGCTGTTTTGCTCGGGTTTGGAGGTCTAGGCAAGGGTTTCTACAAGGCCTTTTGCAATGTGTCCTGTTATCGGGTAACCTGGGGATCAAACTACCCCAAACGCCTTGTATACTTTAGAAGCTGCCCCCACGCTGTAATAGTGGTATAATAGGAATATAATAGGGCCGTAATATAACCCTCTTTAATCCTTATGGTCACTATTACAGGGTGGGGGCAGCTTCTAACATATAGTATGATCTTTGGGCCCAAATGTCTGAGTCCTTGAAGCCCGAGGGTTCGGGTTCCTATAACCCCAAGGGTCCAAGTATTGAAATATCATAGACTCTCCAAAATAGTATATAAGCCACATAACTACTATCCTAAACCCAAGTACCTTGTTATTGGGTCCTTTGGACCCTTCCCTAAACCCCGAAACCCCCCAACACTCCTATATAAACCCTAAACCCCTAAACCCCTTTGTAAACCCTAAACCCAAGCTTATTATTATTGGGTCCTTTGGACCCTTAGGGTAAAGGCTTAAAGCCCCCCCAAAACGCCCCTTTAAAGCCCCCGAAGCCCCTGAAGAGCCCAAAGGCTCGTTGGCACAAAACCCTGCCACGACGAAACCCTAAGCTGCCCTACCTAGAGGCTTGCCCAAAGTAGTTCCTTCATATATAGAATCCTAAGGTAGTCCCGAAAAGGAACTACTATGGGGCTTCTGGGTAAATCCTAAATTAAAACGGACAAAGAAATCATATTAGGGAGCATTCAAAAACGGAAGGTTGTTTAGGGTTAAGGCAAGCCCCAAATCCTAAACCCTAAACCCTACCACGCCCTAAACCCTAAACCCTAAACCGAAATCCTAAACCCTAAACCCTACCACGCCCAAAGCTTGAACCCTAAACCCAGGCTCCGGGGTACAAGTTCAACCTTGGCTGGACGAGATTTTGCGGATCTCCTCACAGGTGCCGCTGAAGCCGCCTCCTGGGTCTCAGAGTGGTCCCAGAGACTCCAATATCCCTTCATTAAGGAATATTCCTTAAATTATAGTAGGATCCCTTATATGATTTAAGGAATCTTCCTTGATTAAGGGATATTGGAGTCTCTGGGGTAGGGTCTAAGAGTGGTGCCTAGAGGGTCCAAGTACCCAAATAGTGGGGTTTCAGGGCCCAAAATCCATACTCTGAATGGTTTTTGGATCTTGAAACCCTACTATTTGGGTACTCGGACCCTTAGGGGTACACATTTTGGGGGAGTCTAGGGTTTAGGGTAAGTTACTGTCCGGTGCTTCGGTTGATGATATAAATCCTGCATTACCCATAACAAGGAATATACCATAATCCCCGTAGTTTAGGGTCCTTAAGGTAGGGATTGGGGGAATGGATCCCTATGATAGTCCATTCAAGTACCCCAAAAGGAGTCCCTTAATGGGGGTTCCTATAAAGTACCCTTGGTAGTATAGGGCCCCAAATTACGGGATCTACTTTCTAGTTTTTTTTTGCGGGGTCTGGGATAAGAACCAGACGGAAAGTTCCCTTATCGATCCCTTATAGTAGCCTTATAGACCCCTTTAAAGGAACCCTATTCTAATTATTAAGCAAACCCTGAAACCTTAAACCCTGAAAGCTTGAAATACCCTTAAAGGAGCCCTTTAACGAACCAAGGCCCCCAAAAGTCGGAGTAAGAGCCCGAAACCCCTATAGTATAACCCTTGAGGAACCCTTACCCTTAGGCTCTAAGGACTCATATTTTAAGGCTTTCGGGCCCAAGGACCATACTATATAAGGCTTTTGGGCTATTTAGAGCCTTAGGGTTAATAGAACGTTTAAAGGAAGTATTCCCTACTAAGAGCCAGACAGCTTAGGGCCGCGTCGTGGAGCTCTTGCGGCGCTTCGAGGACCTTCCTGCGGACCGCGTGCACGCCCAGGTGGAGCCCAGAGACTCCAATATCCCTTCATTAAGGATCCCTTAAAATGATTTAAGGAATATTCCTTAAATTATAGTAGGATCCCTTATATGATTTAAGGAATATTACGGAATATTCCTTAAATTATAGTAGGATCCCTTATATGATTTAAGGAATATTACGGAATATTCCTTAAATTATAGTAGGATCCCTTATATGATTTAAGGAATATTCCTTAAATTATAGTAGGATCCCTTATATGATTTAAGGAATATTCCTTAAATTATAGTAGGATCCCTTAAAATGATTTAAGGAATATTCCTTAAATTCTAGTAGGATCCCTTAAAATGATTTAAGGAATATTCCTTAAATTATAGTAGGATCCCTTATATGATTTAAGGAATATTACGGAATATTCCTTAAATTATAGTAGGATCCCTTATATGATTTAAGGAATATTACGGAATATTCCTTAAATTCTAGTAGGATCCCTTATATGATTTAAGGAATATTCCTTAAATTCTAGTAGGATCCCTTAATATGATTTAAGGAATATTCCTTAAATTCTAGTAGGATCCCTTAAAATGATTTAAGGAATATTCCTTAAATTCTAGTAGGATCCCTTAAAATGATTTAAGGAATATTCCTTAAATTCTAGTAGGATCCCTTAAAATGATTTAAGGAATATTCCTTAAATTCTAGTAGGATCCCTTAAAATGATTTAAGGACTATTCCTTAAATTCTAGTAGGATCCCTTAAAATGATTTAAGGAATATTCCTTAAATTCTAGTAGGATCCCTTAATATGATTTAAGGAATATTCCTTAAATTCTAGTAGGATCCCTTAAAATGATTTAAGGAATATTCCTTAAATTCTAGTAGGATCCCTTAAAATGATTTAAGGAATATTCATTAGTTAAGGGATATTGGAGGCGCAGGTGGAGGGCTCCTCCTAAGGATTTGGTTGCCTTTAAGGGCTTTGGAAAGGGGGGTTTTTTAGGGGTTCCTTTTAAAGGGATCTATGAGAGTCTCGGGGGTTTAGGGGTTTAGAGGGCGTCGGGGTTTAGGGGCTCAGGGTTTAGGGTCTAAGGCCTAAGGATTTGGTTGTGTGTTGGTTCAATGGTCCCTGTAAGGGGCCTTTATGGGTTTGATGGAGGGGATCAGGGATTGGGGTGTTTGTCTTGCAATGGTCCATTGATAGAGGGGATTCGGGATTCTGTTGGTTGTTCCATGGTTCCTTTATGGGTTTGAGTGGGATCAGGGGGTAGTGTTGAGGGGGGCTAGGGAGAAGGATCCCTTAAAGGAATCCGCGAAGACCTCTTAAAGGAACCCTATATGAGACCCCGAACCCTATGAGACCCCTCGAAAGGAACCCGTCAGGACCCCTTAAAGGAACCCTTCCCTTGCAGAACCCCCTTGAAGGAACCCGCAAAGACCCCGTATACAAGGCCTGAGAGACCCCTTATAGGAACCCTTACACCTTAAAGACCCCGTAAAGGAGCCCGTGAAGCTTAACAGAACCTTACAGGAACCCTTAAAGACCCCTGAAAGGAGCCCTTACTTATTGAAGACCCCCTTTAAGGGTTTGATGGGTTTTGGTGTTTGGGGATTAGGGCCCAGGGATATGTGTTCAAGGGTTCCTTTCAGGATTTGATAGGGTCTCGGGCGGCCTGCACAACACCATGCATCCTTACCCAAAACCCCCTACCCCATAGCCGAAGCTTAAAGTTGTTTTCGGGTTTACGGATTAGCGTTCAGGGTTTAGGGTTTAGGTTCTCGGTGTTGGCCTGGGGGCTGGAAGGGTTCTGCTACACGTGGTATAGGCTTTCACAACAAGGAATACTCAAAAGATGTCCTCTTGAAAGGTTCTCTTACTTCAGGAGTTACAATCAAGAGACTGACGCCTTACGGTCGAAAATCCCCAAACCCTTCGCCCGACCCGAAACCCTGGGCCCAAAATCATAAACTCCGAACATAAGGGCCTGAGTAGTTAGTGTTTTCACCCGCCTTGTAGTGCTTATGTGGTTATGCTAAGCCCTATGCTAACGCTTACACCCCTTACCCTAGGGCTCTAAGGACTCTTTTGTTAAGGCTTTCGGGCCCAAAGACCATGGTTTTTTGGGCTATTTGGATCCTCAGGGTCGTATTTTAGAACCCTTGGAAGGACCTCTTCAAGGAAACCTATGCTAGGACCTAGAGCAGGCCCTTGTTCCCGTTTTAAGGGTTCTGGTTCCCTTACAAGCCCTTTAAGCCAAAAAGGGTACCCTTTTTCTTCATGGGTTACTCTTGGGTCTAGTATTGAACTCACCTTAGGAGAAAACTGGCTCCCAAGCCTTGGCAATAAGCAAAGCAGTAGGGAAACTACTCGACTCTGAATGGTTTTGGTATCCAATTTTGTTTTTATATTTGAACCTTTCTGGGAACTTTCATTTCAACCGTACTTGGAGCGATCCTTCATAGTAGTTGAAGTATATTCCTGAACGCAGGCCTTCCACACGCACTTGATGGATGGCGATTCCAACAGATTTCGGACGGAAGTCTTCCAGGTGAGGTATCACACGCCACAAGGCAGGGCTTAGGGTTCGCGGTTTAGGCCTTATAAAGGGGTCTATAAGGGTTACTAGAAGGGATCTATAAGGGTACTATAATATAGGGGGCTTAATAATCCTATAACTTACCTTTGGTTAGTAGGGAATGGAGGAATGGGGTAACACTATAATTACTATTACTACCATTCTTGCGTTCCCTACTAACCAAAGGTAAGCTTAGGGTTCGGGGTTTAGTGTGTAGGGTTTAGGCTGCAGGGTTGAGGGTTTCTTTAGGCGTTGTCGTCTTGTTTCGATTAGTACAGGCCTGAGGCACCTTCTTTGATGGATTCCCTAAGGCTCCAAGTACCTAAGTATCATACGGGTTTAGGGGTTCGGGGTTTAACGGGTTAAGGGTTTAGGGTTTGAGAGTTTTAGGGGTTTGAGGGTTTGTGGTTTAGGGGTTTTGGGGTTTAGGGTTCATATACTCTCCAAAATACTAGCCTACATAACTACCACCCCAAAACCGAGTACCTAGTGAATGGGTTTAAAGGACCCTCATGGATTCCTGTTTAGGAGTACCCCGGCCTTAAACCCAAGAGCCGGGAGCCCTTCCCTAAACCTTATAGACCCTTAGGATGCTGAAGGGGTTTGGATCCATCCTTTATGGGTTTAGGGGTTTAGGGTTTGGGGCTTGTGGTTTAGGGTTTGGGTTTAGGGTTTAGGGGTTTAGGGGTTTAGGGGTTTAGGGGTTTAGGGGTTTAGGGGTTTAGGGTTTAGGGGTTTAGGGTGTGCGGCTTGTGGTTTAGGGTTTAGGGGTTCAGGGGTTTGGGGCTTGTGGTTTAGGGTTTGAGTTTAGGGTTTAGGGGTTCAGGGTTCCCTAAACCCCTAACCCCTAAACCCTAAACCTTGAGCCCTACCACAAGGCCATGCAAGACACCTTCTCGGCTTGCGCGATGTCACAGACCAGGACTTGGGTCCGAAAAGGGTGTACCTGGGGATCCAAAAACCTTCCCAAAGGGTCCAAGTACAATTTTTGTAGGTACTTGGTAGGTATTTGGGCGCCCAAAGTATAGACTATACTATTACTTGGACCCTTTGGGCGTACTGTTTTTAGTGTTATACCCTCTTATTAAGGTGCCATAACCTACTATTTTGTAGGGATTGGGGATACAGGTGAGGTTTTGGACAGGGATTCAATACCGGACCTGGCAACTTGTCTTTTTCACGCTGATGTTTAGTAGAGAGGAGCGAAGCTACAGAGGAGCAAAGCACTGCCTGGCACAGGGCCACAACAATAAAATTCCCTACAACCCCAAGAACCCTGTCAATCCCTAGTATAGACTCTTACAGAAACCCTGCCCTAAGGGTCCAAGTACTCAGGATTACAATACTTGTGTGCCTATTTAGGTACCAAAAGCCATAACACGGACTACTTCGGTTGATGATAGAAATCCTGCATCACCTTAATGACCCTAGACTATGGGAATTAGAGTATATGCTTTAGTATAGGTAATGCAGGATTTACATCATCAACCGTTGGACCCTTACGGCTGGTAGCGCAAAATAGACTAAGAGCTGCCAGGAGTCTTTGTCGTTATTGGGCAGCAAAAACGTGGAGAGCTTGTCCGTCGCCCCACTGTCTTTCACGCCGATGTCTGCGGGAGCATGTAGCTCCCTCGGCACGCAGTCAAAAAGCCCACATAGTCCAAGCCGTGGCGCGGCTACAGTGGAAGTGGTGGCTGATGAGAGATACCTGTCGCTTTTGATCGACATGGACCCTTGCTCTCATTTTTTTGGTATTATAGAAATTTGGGACGTGATTTTGGTGGTGTCTTTTTTGCGTAATGTGAGGCTACGGCTACGGGGCGAAGTGTCTACATATCCTTACACCCTAAACCCCTAAACCCGAAGCCCGTAAACCCCTAAACCCTAAACCCCTAAACCCTAAACCCCTAAACCTTAAACCCCTAAACCCTAAACCCTAAACCCCCTAAACCCTAAACCCTAAACAAGTCACTCAGGACCTTCAGCTCATCCACGCATCATCTCAACCTGCCTTCCTTGGCAAACGTCCGGCAGATTTCTTTGCCACTGGAGAAGCTGGGTTTGTGAGTTTTGTGAGTTTTGGGCCGTCTGGGATACAAGTGCAAGGTATAATTATACACTCAACCCCCAACCGGGAAGTCTGCAAGCCTATAGGCCCAAATCCCTGCAGCTAAGGAAATCGAGCTGCTTGAAAGCTACATGGCTGAAGTGCGCAACCACGCTGCAATTCGGTATAGTTTTTGTTTGGTCATCATTGGTCTTAAATTTAGACTCCAATATGCCTGCAGAAGTAGTGTTACTGTTCTTGAGGTTGTGATACTGTTCTTGAGGTACCTTAATAAACCGCTACCTTGATTTTTTTCAAGACCCAAGACGAGCCAAGGCTTGTAAAATGCAGTAGCGGTCCCTCAAAACCACATACTCTCCCGGATACTAACCTACATAACCACGCTCCTAAACCCTAAACCCTAAACCCTTTACAAATCCCTGAGGGAGCCCCTTAAGGGCATTATGGGGTTCTACAAAAGGGCTCCCTTTCTAGGAGCCCTTAAAGAAACCCTTACGAAAAGAAGCCAGCGAAGGATCCTTTAAAGGAGCCCCTAGGACCCAGAGTAGGCCCTTGTTCCCTTTTTAAGGGTTCTGGTTCCCTTACAAGCCCTTTAAGCCAAAAAGGGTACCCTTTTTCTTCATGGGTTACTCTTGGGTCCAGGCCCTTATATAGACCCCTCTTACAAATCCCATGAGAGAGCCCTTTAAAGGAGCCCTTAAAGGAACTCTAAAAGAACCCTAAAGGAGCCAGCAAAAGATCCGTTAAAGGAGTCCTTCCTGTTGGGGTTTTGTTGGACCTTGTCCGTTGCTCTCCCAACCAGCAGCTCCCTTATGCGGCTGATGATGTAAATGGGAGATTCCGGAAATTGGGCGTACCTTGTTTTGGGGTCCTTGTGATAAGAATCTTACGATCTAGGGACACTGTCTTAGGGCCCCCTATTTTCGGAAACTCCCCTAATGGCCCTAGACTGGCTTTAGACTATGGGAATTATCGCATATATGTTGTTATGGGCAATGCTGCATTTTTTAAAGCATCAGCCGTCGCTGCTTTTTGTCTGTTACCTCTTCTTTGATTTCGGGTCGGGAGCCCAAAAACGCTACTTACAGCATTTGGCCACAAATCCCCAAACCCTATTGTAGAAGCCAGAAAGTTGGAACATGACTTTAGGAGGATTAGTGCTAGGATCCCTTATACTTTACCTTAAGGGTATGAGGATAATGATGTTCCAACTTTCTGGCTTCTGCTGTAGACCATAACGAAGGAAGTACCACAGAGATGACATTTAAAACCCGGTAGCCAAAAGTGTGTCCCAAACCTGTGACCCTCAACCAAACCCTCAAGCCTTAGCTTTGTCCGCAAACCCTAAGCCTAAACTATAACCGAAACCCAAACTGTATCCTAAACAATACCCCGCACTCTAAACCTTCAGCTACACGGCATCTCAAGGAGGACCCTGTACTGAAAGTACAAACGGAACCCAAAAGCGAGCCCTTCTAGTAGCCCTTTTAAATCCCAAAAGCCACCAGGATGCCCAGTAGTACCCTCATTCCCTTTTTGTAGTCCTAGGTTCCTAGTTGCCCAATACCAAGCAGGGAGCCCTTCTTACTCCTAGATTCCTTGGCATCCTAGAAGGCTTTGGGTTTAGAACTTTAACTTTTTCTGGGACCTGTATCTTCATTCTTTAAAGGGAACCATTATGAAATACAGGAAAGCCTGGTCCATAAAGAACCGAGTAGAAGCCTTGCTAGGCCATGAACTAGAAGGGAACCTGCAGGCCATGTCACAATGTACAGTCCAGAAGCTTTGGAATGAACCGGGCTTCCCCCATCAAACCCTAAGCCTAAACCCTACAACTCTCAAACGCTAAAGCCTTAAAACCCTAGAGCCCTAAAGCCCTAAACCCTGACGCCCTGAACCCTAAAGCCCCAAAACCCTAGACCCCCAAAAAATTCGCCCCAATAAACCCATCGGCCTCGGCGCGCCCCAGGTACCTGAAGGACGAAATGACCCTTAAAAGTAGGGGCCCTATACCCATATACTATGAATCCCTATATGGTATATGCGGTTTAGGGTTTAGGGTTTAGGGTTTTTCGGTATATGAACCTTAAACCCTTTTAGGCTTCATTTCGCCCCAGGTAAGGGGAGCTCTGCTTTGTCCTTCTCGGCCTTGGAGATCCAACTCGGCCCATCGTCTCCCTTGGAATTCATTTTTTCATTTTTGTTCATATAACCCTAGGGCTCTAAGGGCTCATATATTAAGGCAATTAAGGCGTTGAGGCTCAAAGACCATAGTTTTCTTTTTTTGGTTCAAAGAACAACACCACCCAGGAGAATGTTAACCATAGGAATTCCTTTATAGTCTCCTTAGGAGTTGTTCTTTCTTTTTGTTCATAGAACCCTGGGCATCAAAATAGCCCAAAAGCCTTATATAGCATGGTCTTCGGGCCCAGAGCCCTAGGGTAAGATACAACCCAAGAGAATAGTAAACATAGGAATTTTTTTCTTGTTTGTTTATATAAAACCCAAGAGAACATCAACACGAGTATCTTTATTGTGGTTCTAAGGGGGGTGTAGCGGCAGCCAAGTGCAACTCCCGGAGCTGCTGCGCCTTGGTAAAAAAAGGCGAGATGCGAAGGTTTCTCTGTGTTCCTTCATCAGGGGATGAATAGGGGCTCCTTCCAAGGGATATAAGGGTACCTAGTGATCCATAAGGGCTACTTGATTGAAAGGGAGCGAAAATGGCTTCTATAAGGGCGGGTGTTTAGGGTCCTGGGATTTACAGTCCTTGTAGAAAACTGGGGTTTGGGGCTTCAAGGATATATAATGATATATAGGGTTGACTGAAAGGGTCACTGTAAAGTTTATAGCATAGGGGCCGCGACGATTCGAATGGACTTCGGGGACGAAAGGAAAATGAGGCTATAATGTACATGAGCCCTAAGCCATAAAACCCTAAACCATAAAGCCATAAACCCTAAACCTTAAACCTTCAACCCTAAACCGTATTGGGACAGACGAGGACGGTCAACGGCACCATTCAGATCGTACAAGCATCTGGAGCTCGCTATTTCCTGATGGTTTGTGACATTCCTTTGGTCAGTTTCACAGCTCCCGGTGGGGGCATTTCAGCTGACACGACTGACGGTGAATACGTGTCGGTGACCTTCTGAACTCATGCTTTTGGCACGGCATGCGGGAGTGCAAAAGCGCGCCTGCGAGCAGAGGTTCCGAGGTGGACGCTGACCCAACATTCCTCGGTAATGTTATGCGGGATACTTCCCAAAATTATGCTAGTAATTCCTTTCTGTTTTTTTTGAAACCCTACATTCTACTACATAGCTACTTGGACCCTTTGGGTGAGAGCTGTGTCACTGTCAGCATGGTGCAGGACGAGGGCTACCATGTTCAGTCTAGTTTCAGGCTTGGCTACAGTTCAAGTTTCACCTTGGTGTTAAAGTTGCGGGCTGTGCGGCTTCGCACCGGGTCCTGTGGCACTGAATCCTTCCACAGAGGCTGCGTCTGTAGGGGTTTACAGGATTTGTACATGGTATAAACATGCCCTACCCTCCGTACTTAAGGAGTATGAGGCTTGAACTTCACTGGGCTTGTGTTGT
This sequence comes from Symbiodinium sp. CCMP2592, assembly GCA_905221615.1. Taxonomy (NCBI): domain Eukaryota; class Dinophyceae; order Suessiales; family Symbiodiniaceae; genus Symbiodinium; species Symbiodinium sp. CCMP2592. The sequence goes on along the minus strand of CAJNDT010006102.1, from coordinate 1,158,148 downwards.
GATTGAAGGTGCTTCCATATTGTCATGGCATTGTTCGCCGATAATGATGAAACTGTCGATGGTGAGTACAAGTGTGATGCTCCGGATGACCAGGATGACAAGATGCGCGTGTTGATGTTGTTGAGAATGATCTATGATGACTCGCCCCGAGGGTCCAACTGTTCCTTTTTATGGTTTTAAGTACCGAGAAAAGACCAAAAGTACAATGATATTGAGTACTTGGAACCTTATAAGGGTCAAAGGTTAAGATGTTCTTGACGACGTTGATGGTGATAACGCCTGCGAAACCCAGAGGCTCCAAATCCCCTCGATGAAGGCCTCCACCTCAAGCAGGCAATAGCCTCATATGATTGCAGATCTAACCAAGAAGGTCCGTATATACTGTTATTATGGAATTAGGCTGCCAAAACCATAGTAGTGCTGGTCTGTTGTGACCTAATTCCATTCTTGTAGTAGTATATATGGACCCTCTAGGTAAGTGAAATTCGCTTACATTACGGTGTTGGGAGTTTCTGGGCATCCCCACAACCCTAAGCCTTGCAATTGTACACTACTGAACCCAAAACTCTAAGCCTCGCTATTCCAAACTTGTCCTAAGAGAGCCCAATACCCCTTCATCAAGTAATACACCTTACCGTAAGGTAAAAGCCAGAAAGTTGGAATATGATTATCCTAAACCCGTTATGGTAAATTATAGGGTATCCTACCCTGAAACCATATTCCAACTTTCTGGAGTTCCCTTTAATGCTCCTGGACCCTTCCCGAAATTACGGAATGCACCTCAAATTACCGGGGCCTGGAGGTTATGATTTACCCTAAGGCTCCTAAGAGGGTCTTGGGCTTTCTGGGGAGGGTTTTTGGCTTTGGGGGCCAGGGTTCGGGATCTCACTACAGTATCTACTATTTGCTTAAGAACCCCAAATAAATAAAAAATATATTCCTTATGGGTGTAATATAGGGATTATTATCTATGTTTTTTTGGGGTTTCTTAAGCAAATAGTAGGTATTGGGCTCTCTGGCTCCGGGCTCTATGGGTCCGTGCAGGTTGCCTTTAAGGCTTTTCCGGGTCAGCCCTACTTGGAGGATCATGGGGCTTAAACAGTGCACTTATAAGTACTTTAGCTCGGGGTTATAGGCAAGTATAAGTAGAGCTACCTGATTTGTAAGGGGTATCGTATTTTTAAGTGCCCCTCCCCTTCTGGGGGTTTATCGGAGTTTAGGATTTAAGGTTGATAACTTAGGACCCTGCCAAGTGCTGCTGCCGCAGTGCTCGAGATCCTCGCCGTTTCCTCCGGCTGTGCCCCGCGCCCGCGATGCTGCGTGTTTGTAACCTGGGTTTGGAGTACCATACTTGAATACTTTTTGCGGTACCTGTTCCTTAAAGGAACCATTATATCAAATACGTAAAGGTCTATACTTTTTTCTCTCTGGTTACTTCAAAGTCCAGGTAAGATCTCGGGGCAGGAGGTGCTGGAAATGCGGATGGAGGACCACTCTTGGGTGCCCTGTAATAGAGCGCTTATGGTCCTGAGAAGTGGGTATTTGGGGTATAGTAGAGACCAGTTGGTGGCCCCGACAGCTTTGCCGATAGGGTTCAGGGTTTGTAGGGTCTAGGGGTTTAGGAACCCTAAACCCTAACCACTAAACCCCTAAAAGTTTGTTTTCCTTGGGATAATTCTGAGTTTTTGGTTACTGTAAGTATAAATCCTTAAGAAACAGCTAAAGTTACAGAGTTGGAAAGGGTACGTATAGTGATAGGGCTCAGGCTTTGCAGACTGTCGCAGCCTGAAGTCCTAAATCCTGCAGCCTACCCTGAGGACCCAAAGTAGTTCCTTTTTGGGGTTCATATATAGAATCCTATAAGGTAATCCCCAAAAGGAACTACTTCAGGGCCTATCTGTAAGCACGCCTTGCGTGGCGAGGAGTTCCAGCAGCTTACGGAGCAGAAGAGCAGCCCCGTACGCTTTCTGAAGCGAGAGATTCAGGCATTGCGCCTCGCTACCATACCTGAACATACCAAAATCTGCTTGTTTGTAGGTGTGTTATTGCGAAGCCTAACATGGGGTTTATAGCGGCTCTACAACAAATCGGTTCTGGTGGTTGGAGGTACGGTTGAGGGGTGTGCAGGGCTTACGTTCAGAGCCTAGCATGTTTCAGTACATGTTTCTGGTCTGGCTTTCCACGACTAGTTCCAAGGGTTTAGGGTTTGGGGTCTTGGGGAATGTCAACCCGGAGAATTCGGATCTTTACGATTTGGGGTGTGGGAGCCGGTAATTAGGGCTTGGGATGGTTTCTTAGTTTAGAGGTGCACACACACACACACACAAACACACTCAATCACACGCATGCACGCGCACACGCACACATCACAAGAACATACTATAGGAGGCTTAATAATTAGAATAGGTTGTTGGGGCCCACTATATTATACCCATAGTAATAATCCCCTCCAAATAGGATACAGTAGAAGCGCAAAAGTTGGAATCCCAATAGCCTCAATCCTTCAGAGTAACATATAGGGAATCCCAGCACTATTTGGCCTTAGTCTGCTTTAAAACTTCATGGGGTCTACCCTAAGGCTCCTAAGAGGGTCTCGGGCTCTCTGGGGGAGGGTTTCGGCTTCGGGGGCTAGGGTCCGGGATCTCACTACAAGGGTCCAGGAGCCTTAAGGTAGAGCTTTAACTTTTTCTGGCACCTGCTTCTTAATTCAAGGGAACCACTATGAAATACAAGAAGGCTTCTTAATTCAAGGGTCCAGGAGCCTTAAGGTACTGTAGGTAGTTCTATCGGCCCCTACATTACAAGGTGTGGCACTCCACGGTTCCGACAACGGCTGCTCATGGAAAATGGCCTCCCCTTGGAGGAGGTCGCCGCCTTTGTTGGGGGCTTCAGGGCTCTGAGAGTTTCTTGCCCGTAGGCTCTAACGGTTGATGATATAAATCCTGCATGACCCATAATAAGGAATATACCATAATTCCCATAGTTTGGGGTCCTTAAGGTAATGCAGGATTTATACCATCCACCGAAGGACTCGTATTTTAAGGCTTTTGGGCCCAAAGACCATACTGTGTAAGGCTTTGGGCTATTTCGAGCAATAGGGTTAGGGACATCTGCATAAGCATTTTCAAAGGGATATCCCTACCTTATTGGGCTTCATGATAAGGGGTTTGTTTTATCGGATATCACTATCCTAATTTGTGCTTTTATGTGCTTTTTTGGGGCCGTAGTTTCGGGATTTGTATAACGTAGGAACCTGATTAGGAAACCCTGGGCCTATACCCCCAAAGTAGCAGGAGTCATATATTAGGGCCTACATACTCTCTAACATTGCTTCTCACGGTTTCTTAGTAAGGTGATGGTGGTACAATGCAAGCCCGAAGCCTGCTGCTAGTTCATACATGGGAGTTTCCGAAATTAGGGGTATCTCATTTTAGGGATCCTCATTATCTATTTAGGGCACTATATTAGGGTCCCCTCTTTTCGGAAACTGCCATATGAGGTTTTGAGGATCAGGGCTCTAGGATCGGGAGCAAGACCAGGATATGGCCATCGAGACATCCGCTGACCTGCAGCTGATCTTGCTGCTTGCTTGCAGCCCTGTGCAAGCTGCGTAAGGGCTTTGCGCAGAATTTAAGGTGAGATTGTTGCTGCACATTTAGGGGCGGGGCTTTGGGTCATTTTGCATAAACCCTGATGCCTAAGCCCTGCCCTAAACGCAACCTTTGAAAACTCGTTTGTCACACACGGGCCATGACCCCGCACGTTGCATACAACCGAACTAAACTTGCCCAAAGCTTAACCACATCTTCGTATGGGGCTTGTTCGATGCTTGCATAAATACCCTTACTCGTATCAGAAAGGGTGCCGCGACAGGGACCCTTTCAAATCAAAGTGACATCTACTTCCGAAGCTGCGGAGCTATGGACCCGAAAGCCTACAGACCAAATGCTGAAAGCGTCGATGAGATGTGGGAGCTTGAGCAACTGGCCTAAATTCCATAATCTGTTTAGAACCTTTAAAGAGCCTTAGTCTTAGTCGCACTCTGTATAGATCCCCCACGCCATGAACCCTAAACCTTACCACTAAACCCGACTTTTTTGTAAGTCCCAATTGTACATCCTAAGATGCAGTGTATAGGGACACTACAAAACAGTAGGTTTTGGTAGGTTAAGGTACCCGAGTGGACTTTAAACCCCAAACCCTAAGCCCTAACTAGGATGCCCAGTAGTACCCTTATTCCCTTTTTGTAGTCCTAAGTTCCTTATAGAGTTACCCAATACCAAAACGGGAGCCCTTTTTTGTTCCTAGGTTACTGGGCATCCTAGTATATTATGGTACCCTTATAGTAGCCTTTTCAAGGACTCCTTTAAAAGGAGCCCCGGTAACTATAGCTATCCTTTTTTGGACCCCCTAGGGAGATCGAGGCTCGGATTTCCGGCGGCGCAGCCGAGAGATGCGGACGAACTGGCGTTCTGTCTTTATGGGCCTCCATTCTCTGAGGTGGTTTTCGGGAGACCTCTTGAGGGCTCTATAAGGGTCCCTTTAAGGGTCCCTTTGAAGGGGAGCCTTCTTAACCCCAATTCTGGCTCTCTTGAAAAGGGACGTTATTGAGCTGGTCTATATCCTAACTCCTCCATGAAGGTACCCCAAGGGTCCAAAGGATCCAATAATTATTTGGGTTGAGGATAGTAATTATGTAGGTTACTCTTTTTTGAGAGGATATGATAATTTGATGGTGCTTGATCCATTCGGGGTAGATGCAGGCATTTCACCCTCAAGCCGAAGCAGTACTCAAAACTAAGGCAGTTGCAGCTTGAAGCTTCAACCCGAACTGATCCTAATACAGGGGACTTGATAATATAATAGGATATTCTACTGTATTTTTAGAATATATATGTATATATGCACGAAGTGTAAGGGCTTGTATTGAGTTGAAACTATCCAGGCCCCTGTGATTATGTTTCGTGAGGCTTCACAGCCAACAGCCCACAACTCGAACCGCCTCAACCACAAGGCAAAGTCCCCATTCTCATCGGAGGGGTTGTAGCCTATGGGGGTTTAGTAGGGGTTAGGGTTCCCATAATAGGGTTCATAGTATGGACTCCCTACCCCAAGAATATTGAACCCCCCTTTTGGCCTCCCATCACGTTCATGCAGGTTTAGGGTATCTAGGCTACACAGAGGGGCTTAGGATGTAGAGCTTAGGTTTTGGGTTTAGGATGAGACCGAACGAACAAGGCAAGATACAAAGCCCTGGACCCAACCCTGAACGCGAGATCTCAAACCCAGGGCCCCTAGCCTAGGAACCCCAAGCCCTGAACCCCTAAACTATATTAAACCCCTGAACCCTAGACCCAAAACCCATCCGAACCCCAAAGACACTTCACCCTACGCTCCAAACCATGAACCCAAGATCTCAAACAGCAACCGAAAAGACCTTACAGAGCTTCTAGAACAACGGTTTTGTTGTTTAGGGTTAGAGCTTGTAGAACGACAGAAAACCCGATGGAAATCCCCCCCTAACCCCGTCAAAAACATGACACACACTGACTGAGCCCTTGCCCTCAGCTGGCTGACCTTCTGTTGATGATATAAATCCTGCATTACCTTGAGGACCTTAAACTATATGGGATCTATGGTCTATTCCTTATTATGGGTCATGCAGGATTTACATCATCAACCGTTGCAGCCAAGGTTCAGGCGGTTTACTTGGACAAAGTCTCCAAGGTCGAAACGATCCTTTATCGCCCACAAGCGCCAATGCTGCACGAGTCGTGCTTTAGGGGCTAGGGTTGAGGGCTTAGTCTACCCATAAGCCCCAAAGTAGTTCCTTTTTGGGATTACCTTATAGGATTCTATATAAGAACCCCGAACAGCAACTGCTTTGGGGCCTTATGGTAAGGTTTCAAGCATACAATAGGCAGACAATCCCGCAAATGCTGGCCTGCACCACTACCATGCAAACAAAAAGCGCAAGTGCCCCCAAATTGGGTCAGTAGAATCCCTACCCAGATCCCCGGGAGGATCTAGAAAGTAGATCCCCTAATTTGAGGCCCTATACTACTCAGGGTACTTTATAGGACCATTAAGGGATCTACGTTTTGGATACTCCCTGGGGTCTGGGTACTTAGCCTTACAAATCGGCTTGAGAACTTCTAAAGAAGCGAATCTAAACACCTAGAACACCCGCATGATCCGCTTAATTGCAGAGGCCTTAAAGGCAAGGAGCCCTAGAGTAGAACCAGGATACCCATAGGCCCCAAAGTAGTTCCTTTGTGGGATTACCTTAAAGGGAACTCCAGAAAGTTGGAATATGGATTAATGGTAGGATCCCCTATAATTTACCTTAAAGGGGTTACGATAATGATATTCCAACTTTCTGGCTTCTACTGTATAGGGTTCTATATATGAACCCCCAAAAGGAACTACTTTTGGGGCCTTAGGGTAGACCCTGGTCTTGAGCCCTTGAAGCCTGCCAGGAAACAATCTGTGAGGGTCTCGAGTTTAGGTCCTAAACCTAAATCTCCAAAGAGGGACTATAGGGTAGTAGAGTCTACCCTAAGGCTCCTAAGAGGGTCTTGGGCTCTTTGGGGAAGGGTTTCGGTTTTGGGGGCTAGGGTCCGGGATCTCACTACAAGGGTCCAGGAGCCTTAAAGTAAACCTAAAGCATGAAAGCTGAGTCCTCAAAGAAAGAAGAGTCTTGGACCTGGAGTAGGCCCTTATTCCCTTTTTTAGGGTTCAGGTCCCTTATATAAGCCCCTTTAAAGCAAAAAGGGCACCCTTTTTATTCCTAGGTTACTCTTGGGTTCAGGAGTGATGGTGTAATTCTTGCAGCCCTGACAGCCTTAGACCAAGCCCTGAGCCTAAATCCCCAGCCTAAAGACGAAGATAGAGCCAGGTTAGGGTTTAGGTTTAGGGTTTAGGGTATTAGGGTTTTAGGGTTTTAGGGGTTTAGGGTTTAGGGTTTAGGGTTTTAGGGTTTAGGGTTTAGGTTGGGAAGTGTTAGGGTTTTTGGGCTGTCGGATTTAGGGACAGACCACGACAGGCTTCAGGAATGGCAACAAACCTGACACCCCAAAACCCTCAACACCCTAAGACCCTAAACCCTAAAACCCTACAAACCCAAAAGCCCAAACCCTAAAACCCTACAAACCCAAAACCCTAAAACCCTAAAACCCTAAAGCCCTATAAACCCAGAGCCCTAAAACCCTAAACCCTGAAGCCCTATAAATCCAAAACCCCAAAACGCCCTAAACCCTAAAGCCCTATAAATCCTAAACACCCTAAAACCCTAAGCCCTAAAGCCCTATAAACCCTAAAAACCCTAAAACCCTAAACCCTAAAGCCCTTTTAAACCCTAAAAACCCTAAAACCCTAAACACTTTCAGCTGCCAAGGATCCGAACCAGTTGTCCCATGGGCGGACACCTTTGATGGCCGCTATCAGTACTGGCTCCATGCATGCTGCAGCCTTGCTGCTGGAGGCTCTACTACTACTACTACTACTACTACTACTACTACTACTACTACTACTACTACTACTACTACTACTACTACTACTACTACTACTACTACTACTACTTCTACTACTACTTCTACTACTACTTCTACTACTACTTCTACTACTACTTCTACTACTACTTCTTCTACTACTACTACTACTACTACTACTGCTATTACTATCACTACTACTATCACTACTACTATCACTACTACTACTACTACTACTACTACTACTACTACTACTACTACCACTACTACCACTACTACCACGACTACCACTACTACTACTACTACTACTACTACTACTACTACTACTACTACTACTACTACTACTACTACTACTACTACTACTAGTACTGCTACTACTGCTGCTGCTACTATTAGTATAGGGTTTAGGGTTTAGGGCTTGGGCGTGGTTTAGTAGGGTTCAGGGTTGCCCCTAAACCCGAAGGCCCAACACCCCTCAACCCCTAAACCCTTAAACCCTAAATCCTAAGCCCCTAAACCCCTAAAGATCCCTTCCGCATCCCTTTAAAGTAACCCCTGTAGATACAAAGTAACGCCTTTCGAGGCGTCAGGGATCCTTTTCGGAGGGTTTAGGGTTTAGGGTTTGAGGTTTAGGGTTTAGGGTTCAGGTTTGTCTTCAGGTTTGTTGTCTTTGCGAGTGTGTTTGTCCAGATTCGGATGTCCAGGAGTTTGAGGCCTTCCATCACAGGAACCCTCAAAGTTTTATTCACACTTGTTGAAGCCCCTAAACCCTAAACCCTAAACCCTAAACCCGTCACTACAAGGACACTATTGGCAAGCAGAAGCTAGCATTTGGAAGCCCTCGCGGACACCGAAACCTACACTTCATCTCAGAACCCTGAGTTCTAAACCCGACGTTGCTGGCGGTCGACCCTAAACCAGCTGGCCAGTCCGGAGCCCTAGCAACCCTAAACCTGAACCCCATTATTCTGTTGGTGAGAGTTTAAGGTTTTGGGTTGAGCATGTGGTATTCTACATATAGTTCGCAATTATTCAAGGTTTTTGAGTTTGGGGTTCCTCAACCCTAAGCCTTGAGATGGCTCGGCCTTTTCAGACGGCTTGCATTGGTAGCAGATGGGCTGCCAGATGAAGCATGTGGTGAGTGTTTTCCTGAAGCTATCTACATTCCGAAATTATCACCTAAACCCTAAACCATAGACTTACCACCTGAAATCCTAAACCCTACAGTTATCACCCTCATTACCCCGAGCCAAAATCCTGTGCTGAGATGAGCCTCAAGTACGCAAAAGCCGAAGGATCTCTAGTCTGTCGAGGCAGCAACGCTTCATGTCCTTCACACTCCCCTGGGCTCCAGTTACCTATATGGGTAGATGTCAAAATTAGGGTCCTTTCTTGGGTCCCTAATGTAGTACGGCACCTAATATTTAGGGTGCCCCCCAAAGGGGCCCAGAATTTTGACAACCACCCATATAGTAGGTTACTGGGGTCTATAATATATGGTTGGTAACCTTCTATTCAGGTAACTGGAGCCCTAGGGACTATCTTCATTTTTCGAACTGTCCATGTACCCAGATAGTATATACTTTGGCCTAGTCCCTATATTGGTACCTTGGGACCCAAGTATATTTCACATTATGAAAACCTTGATCTTCAGCATTCGCACCACCCCCACCGTCACTGCCAGATGTCATAGCCACTGTCATGGTCCTTATAGCCATAGTCTTGGTGATCTCATTATTCTTGGCATATCTCTACAATGCCAACTAGACCACATTAAGATCGACCTAGACCAACCGAGCTACCTTAGCAGAGGGCAAAACCCTCTGTTTTGGGCTATTGTTAGTACAATGAGTGTCTGAACGAAGGCGATGGCAGACCCGGACATAAAAAGCTCGGCGGGTCATTCGGCGCTGCAGCTTGCGTGACCCGGCTGGGCGGTTAGATTCTACCCGAACTCCTAAACCCAAAAGCCTAAACATGTCTTTCACCAGGGATCCATGCATGTGCGGCACCGTAGGTGCCTTGAGCGCCGGCCTAAACCCCTGAGGAGCCCGGACAATCGGCAAAGGCATCAACACTTCTCATGTTTTTTGTTCTTTCTAATTTTCATGTAGTTACTTACTCAGTCTCCTGAGCCTCCAAGTCAGGTTTAAGTACGGGTCGGGATGTTGAGATGTTTCGGGTGTGGGGGTTCTGCGTTTTAGGTTTGTAGTACCTACAGTTTCCAGGGTTGTGCCCCATAAGGATGAGCTCTAAGGCTCCATGTACCCATATAGTAGATACTTAGGCCTTAAAGTACCTATATAAGGGCCCCTTTAAGGCCTAAGTATCTACTATATGGGTACATGGAGCCTCTGGGGAGGGGGCATCACCTGCGTTGACACACTATTTTGCGGAGTTTGGAGCTACCGGTAAACCCTGAAGCCCAAACCAAACACGAAGCCACAGACCTCAATCCCGAGCCCCACCACGCAAACCCGGGAACTTGCGAACTCCGTCGCCGCCTTCGCTTTCTCGAAATCTTTCTTGCCCCATCCATCGTGTTGGGTTCAAGACCTTCAAGAACCTAGAGATCGAGTATATTTGGACTAGAGTTTTGGGGTAACATGAGACTAACCATCTCAGGATTACCACATGCGGGTTAGAAGGGGTTATTCTGATGCCTCGGACCTTGACGGATCTGTCCGTGGAGCCGGAAGGGGAATGCACTAGAAGGGTTTCCCAGAGGGTCCACAGACACTACTATTGTGGAATTAGGTACCAAAAGACCATCCCCATTATGGTTTTGGGGATCTAATTCCAGAATGGTAGTGTATATGGACCCTCTGGATTTATTATTCTATCAAGTCGTCGGTCGGTCCTCTGACCATGAAGAGGTCCCCCAAGTGCCCCCAAGCCGCCAAGAGCTTGTGTTTACAGGGAACTCCAGAAAGTTGGAATATGGTTTCATGGTGGATACCCTATAATTTACCATAAAGGGTTAAGGATAATCATATTCCAACTTTCTGGCTTTTACCTTAGGGGCTAGAGAAGTTTAGGATTTAGGCCTTGGCGTTTACGATAAGTTGCACCAAAACCGTTTCCGTGCCTGAAGAAGTCACATGTCCCGTATGGCGCCCCTCAACAAATAGTATTCTGCCCTGAGGGTTCCATGTGCCCAAATAGTATATACTTAGTCCCCAGAGTTCCCAAACAGCGACTACATGAAGGCCCCAAGTATATACTGGTTGGGTACATGGACCCTTCCCGGAACCCTTTAAAGGACCATATTTGGGTAGGGCCAGGTAGGCCTCCGTGGCATGTGCACCGCCTCGTCCTGCTTTGCGCGAAGCTGAGACGCCGGCAGTTGGTCAAGGGACAGCGCCGTCCCCGGTAAACCCTAAACCCCAACTCAGCAGAGTCAGGGAAGCTTCCCATGAACTCGGACAGCCAGTTGCTTCCTGTGTCTGACGATGCCCGCAGGCTATGTTTGTGATGTTCGGATTGGTATTTTCTGGGTAGTATAAAATAATTAACAAAGGTGAAACAAAGGTAAAATAAAGGTGATTGAGGAAAGGTGAAAAAAAGGTGAGGGAGGATAGCAAAGGTAAAATAAAGGTGATGGAGGAAAGGTGAGAAAAAGGTGAGGGAGGATAGCAAAGGTGAAACAAACGTAAAATAAACGTGAATGAGGAAAGGTCAAAAGAAGGTGAGGCAGGATAGCGGGGGGGAAGGGGGGGGAAGGGGGGAGGGGAGGGTGGGGGGGGGGGGGGGGGGGGGGGGATGGCGGGATGGAGAGAGTTACCTTTACGGCGGCGCAGCCGGCGGAACTTTTTTTCACCTTTTCGAAGGCCACCTTTTTTCCACCTCTGCCCGCACCTTTTTTTTTCCCCTCCCCCACCACTACCCCCATCCCTCCCGCCGCCCTTCCCCTCCCCTCCCCGCCCCCCCCAGCAACCAGCCACCAGCGCGCACCCCAAACAGGGGGGGGGGGTGGGCTGGGTGTGGGGGGGGGGGGGCTGCTCTTACCTCCACCGCAGCAGCATCAGCAGCAAAAACCACCACGGCAACAGCGTTTCACCTTTCATATCCGGCATCACCTTTTTTTCACCTTTGCCGAACCACCTTTGTTTTACCTTTCATATCCGGCATCACCTTTTTTTCACCTTTGCCGAACCACCTTTCTTTTACCTTTCATATCCGGCATCACCTTTTTTTCACCTTTGCCGAACCACCTTTCTTTTACCTTTGTTTTACCTTTTTAATGTTTTAGCTGTTTCCAGAAAATACCAGCAATCGAACGTCACAAGGCTATGTCAGACATGAAGGACGAAGACAAGAGAATCCCGACAAAGACAGCAGGAGCATAGGAGAGGGGCGACAAGAAGCAAAAGCAAGCGAGCAAAGACAATGAAACCCCGGCGAATGGGATCCTGGCTGGTGCCGACTCGGCAAACGGCTCCCATACTCCATGTGTAGCCCAGGATGCCATCAGGAGAGGGAGGATCTCCTTTTTGCGAATGTTTGGTTCGAAGGCTTTGAAGGGCCAACCTGGATAGGGTCGAGGGTTTGAGGTTTAGGGTTTAGGAGTTCAGGGTTTGAGGCGTTTGAGGTTTAGGGTTTAGGAGTCTAGGGTTTGAGGTTTAGGGTTTAGCGGTTTAGGGTTGGGTTTAAGGGCTAACCTAGAATCAAACTGAGGTGCGCTGAAGGCCAGTTGGAGATTGTGCGCCTGCTGATCCAGGCTTGTTGAGGGGTACCTAGCCTAGACCCCCCAAAAGTAAGTAAATTAATGGCCCAAAAACATGTAAAAAGGGCTATTATTCTACATACTTTGGGGGGTCCAAGTAGGCCCAAAACATATAAGAAGGCTGTTATTCTGCATGCTTTTGGGGGTCCACGTAGGGGTTGTACCGGGTTTCGGTTCGGGACTTAGCTTGACTTAGGGACCTTAGGACTGCAACGCGTGGGTTTTCTGATTGTTGCACTGTTGGGTCTGAGAAGATAACTAGGATGCCCAGTAGTAGGGGTACCTTTAAAGGGATCTATAAGGGCTCCTTAAAGGGATCTATAAGGGTTCTATAAAGGGTTTAGGGTTTCCGAAAATTGGGGGCTAGGATGCCCAGTAGTACCCTTATTCCCTTTTTGTAGTCCCAGGTTCTTTATAAAGTTACCCAATGCCAAAAAGGGAGCCCTTTTTATTCCTCGATAACCGGGCATCCTGGAGATAAAGTTTAGACGGGGCCCTGCCTTGGCATGTTACTCCCCTTTGTTCTTAGCCTTCAGCATTGCTACGGCTGCCCTCACCTTTTTGTCTTTGTTTTGTTTTTCAACATGGCTATACTTACCTATAGTCTCATGTATAGTATAGTGCCTTGACTTGACACGGCTTTACCAAATTTTTATGTAGCCCAGAAAGGAGCTGCGAAGGAGACTGTAGGTATTATGGGGACTCTTGGGAACACATACATTTGTTTTAGACATTTCCGCCCTAAGCCCCTACTAATCCCAACAACCCCTAAACCTTGGCCCTAAACGCTCAACGCCTTAAATCCTAAAATCGGAAGGTTGTGAATTTCCGACGCGGAAACAATCCCTGCAATGAACAATAAGCTCCCGAATATCGAAGCCGAGTAAGTGGCAGTACTTCCTGTTTGGTGATTTCCCAAAGTGTTGGGGCATACTTTCTGAATTCATAGCAAAACTTCCTACTACAGAAACCCGACATTCTACCATAGCGTCACTTTGCAGCCTTTAATTAGGTGTAAAGCGTCCCCAAACACCCTCTAATTCAAGAAGACACCTAAGGTTTAGAGCTTCTACAGAGCAGTTAAAGATCCCTTGTAGGAACCCTTGAACTAAGCTTTTTGATCATCGATGGATTCCCAAACCCCAACTGGTATAGGGGCTTCAACACAAAAAAATAGAATCATGTAATCAGTTTCTTAGGGTTTAGTGTTTAAGGGGTCATTCATATGCTCAAGGTCAGAGTCCTATCTTGCTTATTCCTTCTCAAGAAAAAGCCCGTAAGACAACCTTACATCCGAAAGTCTACAATCCTCGAATCGCGAGCTCGATATGGGTGGTTGTCAAAATTCGGGTCCCTTTTCGGGTCCAACCAAAAAGGGCCACAATTTTGACAACAACCCATATCCCAAACTCCAAGCTTTTAGCTTTCCTTTAAACACAGACGTATGTCATCCCAACATCAGGCTGGTGCCAAAGAGCACCAAAGCAGCGGTTCTCCGATCCTATCTGAAGCCGCCGTGCACCTTGGCCCTGTTTCTTGGGAACATGTATGGGGTCTTCGTAGATACAGGGTATGCAGTACGCCCAGGCTTTAAATTGTCGGTTCCAACGGTCTGCAGAAGTAGCAGGATGAGCAGTCAGTCGGAATCGGGGGGTGTTGTCGTCGTCGTAGTGCTTCGTGTTGTACAAGATGTTCCTATAGCTTTTGTGGCCAACGCCTTCAATGCCAAACATCCCGGGGCTACCTCTTGTGGCCTGGTATTGGTCTTGCCTGAATATTTTAATTCTATATAGTCTACCTGAACATTCCCGTTTCCAACCCTCTTGTGATTATTAATGCTCTGTACCTGATCTCCCCAGGGCAAAGGGTCCAAGTATCATTATGGTATAGACTTAAAGGGTATTTTGGTGGTCTAAGTACCCCTCTCCTGGGCTTACCCAAAGAGTCCAAGTATCATCGTGGTATATACTTGTTGGGTATTTTGGTGGTCTAAGTATGTACCATAACAATACTTGGACCCTTTCCCAGTTTGACTGCTGTTTATTGGGCTTTAGGGGTTTTGACCCCAGGGCTCTCCCTCGGAGATTCCGGACCCTCCTATGGAGATACCTGGACCCTTCGGGTATTAATGCTCTGTATCTGATCTCCCCAGTACCCAGACCTTCCAAAACCCCTTAATTAAGGAATATACCTTAAATTGTAGTAGGATCCTTAATATGATTTAAGGTATATTCCTTAATTAAGGGATTTTGGAAGGTCTGGGTATGTCGCCGAGGCGAGGTGACCTGGAAATGGTGCGTGCCCTGCTGGAGAGCCCCGAGGTTCCTGAGTAGTACCCTTTTGATTTGTGCCCTTACCCTATGCCTCCAGGGACCTTATTATGGGGTCCTTAAGGGGTCTAGGGCCGTAACTACGAGGTCCTTGGAGGGATAGGGTTAGGCTCTAAGGACTCATATTTTAAGGCTAGAAAGTTGGAATATCATTATCCTAAACCCTTTATGGTAAATTATAGGGTATCCTACCATGGAACGATATTCCAACTTTCTGAAGTTCCCTGTAGGCTCTAAGGACTTATATTTTAAGGCTTCGGGGCCCAAAGACCATACTATATGATGCTTTTGAGCTATGTTGAGCCTTAGGGTTAGGGTCCCCTTATTAAAATTGCGAATAGTAGGAAAAAGGGTATCCTTATCACAATGAGGCTGTATACGAGGGACCTAGGTCACGCCTATGTGCGTCCGGGAAGCTTCGATGCTTTGCAGCTGGCTGTTGAGACTCTTGGGTGTTGATTCGGGCAACTTCCAATCTTTGCCGATAGCATCTGCGCCCGTACACCCTTTGACCCAATGGTTACATAACTAGGATGCCCAGTAGTACCCTTATTCCCTTTTTGTAGTCCTAGGTTCCTTATAAAGTTACCCAATACCAAAAAGAGAGGCCTTTTTATTCTTAGGTTACTGGGTATCCTAGCCTAAGGAATGGCTTTGCTGACATCGTGGAGCTGCTTCTGGCGTTCCAGGCTGACACAGAGTCGACCGAGACGGCCTTTCGCCGAACATGTCTCTTAGGGGTACTTAGAAATATTTTTTTGGTTGTTATAGTCCCCAAGAAACAGCTAAAATCATAATTGTAGCTAGGGTTCTAAGTTCAGTATAGGTCTGCACATCGCTGCCTCTCGTGGATTTCTGGATGTTGCGAGACTGCTGCTCAAGGCGAAAGCAGACAAAGATCGGACGGATAAAAATGGAAACACTGCCCTGGCCTTGGCAGCTGCCGAGGGACAAGCTGAGGTCGTTTCTCTGCTGCTGAAGGCGACTGCTGCAAAGGACAACACCAACGTGGAAGGACAGACACCACTCTTCCGCGCTTGCATGCAGCTAGGATGTCCAGTAGTACCCTTATTCCCTTTTTGTAGTCCTGGGTTCCTTATTAAGTTACCCAATACTAAAAGGGAGCCCTTTTGATTCCTAGGTTGCTGGGCATCCTAGGCAAGGCCAGGATGATGTTGCAGGCATGCTGCTTCATGCAGGTGCCGACCGAGAGAAAGCTGATCTTGCTGGAGACACGCCCCTGATCATTGCCTGTAAGTGGAACAACATGGACATAGTGCGCCTCTTGCTGGCCAGCAGGGCAAGAGCAGACGTGCCCAACCGGGCTGGCCAGACGCCTCTTATTGTGTCATCGATGCGCGATCACCGATGTGTTTCGCATCTTCTGCTGCTCTCGAATGCGGACACTGACAAGGGTGACTTGGCAGCGGAATGCATTGACCTTCAACCTTTTCTCTGGTAGCACCAGAACTGCGATGTACTCCTAAAGGCCACTCTGTTAAGCTGCTTCCCACAGAAACTTGGACAAGTCAGGCGACAAAGATGGTCTTACGCCTCTAATCCTTGCGGCCGAAGCCGGCCATGTGCAGATGGCACAGATGTTGCTGCAGCTGGGCTTTGGAGTACCATACTTTAATACTTTTTTCTTTAAGGAACCATTATGAAATAAAAGTTTATACTTTTTCTTTAAGGAACCATTATGAAATCAAAGTTTATACCTTTTTTACCTGGTTACTTAAAAGCCCAGGCAGTTCAAGGCAGACATCAACAAGGCCAGCAATGCCAAGCAAAGCCCTCTGTGTCTTGGCTGCTACATGGGTGGTTGTCAAAATTAGGATCCATTTGTGGGTACCCTAAATAGTAGGTGCCGTACTTTAATAGGGACCCAAAGCGGGACCCTAATTTTGACAACTACCTACATGAAGACCTAGGATCTGCAAAGTGTTGCTTGTTACGTGTTTAAGTATCTGTGCATACGTAGATGCACATACAGATGTTCGCCATACAGACATACATACATAGAGAAATAGAGACATAGAGACATAACTACATGCAGAACACATATACATATACATATACATATACAATTATAAATATACACTTATACATATATACATATACACTTGCAGATATTCTTATACATGTACTATACATATGCATATTCATATACATATAGATATACATATACATGTACATATGCATACATATAGAAAATATGTGTATGTGCGTGCATATGTATATATACATATAGATATACTCAAGTCTAGATATGATATGAATGAGGCTAGCAGCTGCAGAGCACGCAATGCTTAGCACCTCCGCTTTCCGAGAGCAACTGCATGCTGCGGGTCAGGTCTCCTCCCCAGACCTTTCTAAACTCGGAAGTCCTGAGCCCTAAACCTTTAACCCTGAACCCTTAAAGGAACCCTGAGCCTATATCCGAGATTCGCTGCCTCAGCGAGTGGGTGCCTGGAAATGTGCCGCTTGCTCTTGGACTCTGGCGCAGACCCAGACAAGCCCGACCTGAAAGGCAGAACGCCTTTGGCGGTAGCTTCCGATGCTTGGTCACATCCTCTACTTGGAGGGGCAGGGGACTTAGGAAGTAGGTTATAAGTAGAGTTATAAGTACCCCAAATGAAGTTACCCCAATTATAACCCTATACCTATAAACGACTTACTAAGTCCCCCCCCGCCCCTCCAAGTAAGTTTCCTGGAGCTTTCCTTCGAGAGAGATCAATTCGGGCATTTAGGGCCCTAAACCCTAAACCCTAAACCCTAAACCCTAAACCCTAAACCCCTAAACCCCTAAACCCTAAACCCTAAACCCCTAAACCCTAAACCCTAAGGGTTCAGGGTCGAGCTGCGGCTGCGGATGCATGCACCTGACCTGGGAGTTTTCGAAAATTCGGGGTCCCTTATTTTAGGGTCTGTATAATAAGGATCCTGCTATTTAGGGTGCTGTGTTAGGGTCCCCCATTTTCGAGAACTAATGGTTTTGGGTTTATAGGGTTTAGCACATAGGAGCTTGTACATAGCCTGTTAATCAAGGGTTTGGGGCTACTAGGGCTTATGATCTTTCGTTGTATTTGTTCTTGTACCTGTCCATGGTGGTGTTGCTCGCTTTCAATATCAGTCTAAGCCATTTACAGGTAGGTAGTTTTAAGGTGGGTAGTCTCCCATAAGCCTTCCATACCACTCCTATAAGGTAAAGGGGTCTTATGGGAGTACTATGGAAGAGGAGCTACCCACCTGTAATGGGCTTCTAATCAGGTTTTGCACATCCGGTGATAATAGGTTGCCGTATTCCTGATATTCTTCTCCATCTGCAGCAGCTGCCGTAAGCCCTAAACCCCAAACCTTAACCGAGTTCAGGCTGCAGGGCTTTAGGGCATAGGGTGAAGAAACGATGCGAGGAAGAAGATCATCGCAGAGTGGCTCGCCTGTTGCAAGACCATGGTCGTGAGAAGGCGGGGGAGCTTAGGGTTTAGGGGTTTAGGGTTTTGGAAATTAGGGTTTAGGGGTTGTAGCAAAGCCAACATCGTAGCGGGCGAGGATGTACCACACAGTAGGAGCTGCTGCAAGCTGCTCTCACCCTTCAAAACCTCACCCTTGAACCCTGAACCCTAGCTAAACCTAACCCCCTAAACCCTTGAACGATAAACCCAGGACCCTAAACTTGTCACTCCTTGAGCCCCCAAGCGCTAAACCCCTAAACCCTTGAATCCTAATCTCCTAAACATCCGTACACACCACCTAGCAGTAGACTAGGTAACCTCTAACCTTTTTTGGGTAGTATAGTCCCTCTATAATCCCTATACAGTAAAAGCCAGAAAGTTGGAACATGGATTTAGGATGATTAGTGCTAGGATGCCTTATGCTTTAGCTTAAGGGCATGGGGATAGTGATGTTCCAACTTTCTGGCTTCTACTATATATCCAAAAAGGTTAGCCTTTAGTTCCCCATGAGACTTGTGGAAGACCTGAACTCGTGTTTACAATAGGAGCTACTGTTGATGGACAATATCCTGCATGACCCATAATAAGGAATATACCTTCTTTTTTTTCATAGTTTGGGGTCCTTACGGTAATGCAGGATTTAATACCATCAACAGTAGTACTTGATGGGAGGCAGTGGGTTGTAAGCAGGTGTATGAGGCTTGATAAGTAAGACATCCCCAAAGGCCGGGTAATTACTCCTACTGCTATAAACCTATGTAAAAACTGCTAAACCCAGAACCCGAAAACCCTAAACCCGAAGGCCTAGACCCCTAAACCCTAAGTCCTGAACCAAAAGCTTCTCCGACCCCTAAAGGCTACTTGCTTTGCAACACTGATCCCCAGACATGGCATTGGGATTCTAATAGAACCTTCCCCTAAGGGTCCAAAGGACCCAGTAATCAGGTACTTGGGTTTAGGATAGTAGTTATGTAGCTCAATATTTAAGAGAGTATATGATTATTATATACTTGGACCCTTAGGGTTCCTTTTTAGCGTTCCCTGTTATGCTTTCCTGGTAAAATCAGTGTTTCGGACCCATGATCGTTTCAAGGCCATTCCGGGGCGAGACTGACAACTGCTTCGCAGCGATATTCCGTAGGAATGCTCATTAATATGATAATGCGTCCATATTCCACACAACCATGTTCGAAGTACTAAGGCCCCTAAACAGGATCAGGCAGTAGGACCCTCGTCATGCAGACCCTGCCGTTAGGCCTTCTTATTCGCCTCAGAGACCTCATACGTCTGCAACTCTAAACACAAATTACAATCTTCGCAACCCATTCAAAACCAGGGCGTTCTTGGAGAGTCCCAAGGGCCCAAGGGAATGAGCTTGGAGCTGGTGAAGATGCCCAGATGGTATAGATTTTGGCTTTAAAAAGTACCCCTATATATATATATATATATACTTAGGTAATACTTTACGGCCGGAGTTATACTACATGGGTACATGGACCCCTGGTGTAGTACAACGAACCTAGCCTTCGGTAGCCTAGCTATAGCTCGGCAGCTATCCCACCCAAGCGCGCTTTTTATGAGTCCAACCCAGCTTCTAGGCGCAGTTCCCTATAACACCCTATATAAACCCTAAACTCTCATGCGTGTTTGTGTCCACCTTGCAGGCGTCCGCTTCCTCGGAAGAGCGGAAGCGTCAGAGGAGGCGATCGCCCCCGCCACAGTGGCTGGGAGCCTTGCCCAATCATCTGTAGATCCGTTTCTGGTAAGTGATAGGCCTCAGGATAGGCTTTGGAAGTTTCTATAGGTTTCCAATGTTTTATAGTATGTTGTATTCGCCTAACCACCTGTGGCTCCGCTCCTTTGGAAACTGTAGTACAAGACCCGCAGCAGACTGTCCAATCTGATGTGTGTACGGTTCAGTATGAGTGTTTACAGATAGACCAAATCTGCGTAGATCCAGAGCTTAGAAGTTTTGAGTCGCCGCCTGCAGATGTTAAAGGGTCTATGATGGTTTATCAGGTGCTACAGGGGTTCACAAAGATTTACCGGGTTGCATATGGATTCACACGTTTTTTTGTTGTTTGTTTGCTATCGGGCTTCAGCGATAGAGCCTGTGTTTAGACTGCCGGCTTTGTGAGCTCCAGGTGTGGAGTTCAGTCGGGGCTGATAGGATTCGAATTTACAGTAGCTGGGCCTTGAATTGTATTCTGTTTCGAATTGGTTAGGAGACTATGGTGGCATAGTAAGGCTGCACATTTGAAGCCCATTTCTGTATATAAAACCCAAACCCTAAACCCCCTTAAGCCCCTAAACTCTGAATGCCACATCCAACAATCCAAACCCTAAACCCCAAACCGTAAATCCCAAACTGAAAGTTACGGGGCCGAGGCTGGCTGCGGGCTTTTGAAAGTTTGGGGTAGGGAAGTAAAACTCAGGGATATGACTTCTTAGTTGAGGGGGGGTGATACGATGTACGGCATACGAGATAAGTTTTAGCGTCTACACGTTTGGTTCAGGGTTTGGGGTTTCGGGCTGATGGGTTTTGGCTTACGAGGTGTTACCAAAAGGCTCATATGTACTGTTATGGGGGATACTTCCCTAAGCCATAATAGTAATTCCTAACATGGGAACCCTACATTCTACTATAGCGGTACATAGGACCCTTTCGGTTAGTATGATGCACCCTAAACCCTAAACCCCTAAACCCTAAACCCTAAACCCCTAAACCCCTAAACCCCTAAACCCTAAACCCTAAGTCTTGAAGATCTCCGGATGTAGGGTTGAGGCACAGAATCTGCTGAGTTTGTGAGTGGAGCCTGATGCAAGATGCTACTCTCTCAACACAATGTTCGCTGAACGTGGCTTCACGGTTTCGGGTATTTAGAAGGCTAACCCCAAACCTTCGAAAGAAAGCTCGTGATCTTACGGTACAGCGTAAGGCGTATGATTTCAAGCCTTAAAACCTTACGAGTGCTAGGACCTAGAGTAGGCCCTTATTCCCGTTTTAAGAGGTTCAGGTTCCCTTATAAGCCCCTTTAAACCAAAAAGGGCATCCTTTTTATGCCTGGGTTACTTTTAGTTCTAGAGAGAAAGTTCGAGAGATCGAGCCTTGTTGCATCATGTCTCTGCTTCCAATCTGGGACCCTTGGGCTCCAGTTACCTAGATAGTACGTTGCTTGGGTCTATAACTACTATTTGCTTAAGAAACCCTTCAAAAAATAAAAATAATAATCCCTACATTACCCCCATAAGGAGTATATTTTTCATTTTTTGGGGGTTCTTAAGCAAATAGTAGATAATATATGGTTAGTAACCGACTATTTAGGTAACTGGAGCCCTGGGGCGAAGTTTCGCGAACGATCCTTGCGCCGACCGCGATGGAAAACGGGATCTTTGGACAGTGTCTCTGACCCCTTAAGTCTGGAATATACCTCGAACTATAGGGGCCTTAATGTCATGATCTTGATCCCCTAAACCCAAAACCCTGAACCCTAAACACTGAACCAATTTACGGTAGATTCCGTGATTGACGGGGTATTGGGGCATTGGGCTCTCTGGGTTTGAAGGTGCCGCCGCACCCATCGATCCCCCTTCTTCAAGGGCATTATTTTCGGGACTATTTTCCCAAAGGGTCCAAGTACCCAAACAGTAGGTCTCGACGGTCTCGAGGTCCGCATTCCATACTCTGAATTGATTTTGGGGTGCCCGAAACTGTACCCCCAGACGGTCCTAGGTATTGATATGGGGATACTTCCCAAATTACAGTGTCATCTCCGAATACAGAAACCCTACAAACTGCAAAAGCATGCATTTTGGAGCCCTTGGGTATTAGTTATACGAGTCCACCTCAAGCTCCTCAGTGTTAAGGGCCCGTACGCTAATGCTCACATGTCATACACTTGGGCCTTAAAGTAGTCCTTTTTTGCATAAATGTTAGGTCGTGGAGCCTGAAGGCTAGAGCTTGCACAGTTCTGGAAACCTGCGTTTAGGGTTTGGGGTTGGTGTAGTTTTGAGCTCTTTCTTTTTAATCCTGATTTTGATGATCTGTTGACATCGTAGCCTGGCGTTCCCCTGGTTGGCTCCTAGGACTTTAACTTCGAGGGTTTCTATATGAACTGTCATAAGTTGGCTAAAAGTTGAACTTTCTGGAAGGGTTCAGAAGTCAGCCATAGGGATATACACCTACGGTGAATCGCCTTTAACCCGTCGAATCATCACCAGAACTGTGTTAAGAGCCCTAAACCCCAAACCCTAAAGTCACCCTCTCCCCTAATGCCTTACCCGCCAAGCCAACAGAGTCTGCAAGGAAGGCTTCGAAGTTCACGAGTGTCCCAGCCCTCCCTAAACCCTAACCCTTAGGCTCTAAGGACTTACATTTTAAGGTTTTTGGGCCCAAAGACTATACTATGTTTCTGGTAATCTAAACCCATTAAAACCCTAATCAGTCCTAAATGTGCAAGTAGTCTTTATTTTGGTTTTTTGGTATAGCATATTGGGTACTTGGACCCTTAGGGTAAACCTAACCCCAAAACGTCGGTTTAGGGTTTAGGGTTTCCTCAAAGTCCCGACCCGAGGTTGTCCTTAGGCCCTGGGCCCAAACGCGCAAAGCCCCTTGTGCACGCCGAAGCTGCGAAGCCGCAGGCTTGCAAATCCCAAAACTTATTCCGCCCCTCCTCCAAACCCTAAACCCTAAACCCTAAACTCTAAACCGTGTTAATTTAAAAGGCAACACACCGAAACAATCGCTACATGAGCGCCCCTACGAGTTTTAAGGTTCACAAGTCTTGTAAAGCTCATACCCAAAGTCTCCATGTACCCATATAGTAGGTACTTAGACCTTGAAGTGCCCAAAAAGGGACCCGTGTAAGGCCTAAGTACCTACTATATGGGTATATGGAGTCTTAAGGATATCCAAGTTCTCGTAGCCCTATAAGAGCTCAATCATATTTGGACAGGGGTTCCTGAAGAAAGAAAATGTAACGCTTCCGCGGCGTCCAAGGCGACTCTCCAGATGCGCCGTTGAAAATCAGCCAAATGGGTGGTTGTCAAAATTATGGTTCCTTTTTGGGCATCCTAAATATTAGGTGCCGTACTATATTAGGGACCCACAAAGGGACCATAATTTTGACAGCCACCCAAATACCTAAGCCGTAAATGTTACAAGCCAGACCCCGTGACCCTAAACCCCTTAACCACAAACCCGAATTAAAGTTGCTCTGGCCCCACTACAGCCCTACACAATGAAGCCCCAACTCCTAACCTCCTAACCGTAACAGCTTATCCCGAACTCCAAACCCGTAACAGCTTTACCTAGACCACAAAGCCGTGTCCTTGGTCAGTCCCTTTTGGTGCCGGGCGACCTCATCCGACTGGGTTCCAGCCCTGCATTACTGGATCGCAGCAAGGACTGAAAGGGTCCTATGTACCGATATAGTAGAACCTAGAGGCTCCATGTATACTACCATGATGGACTTAGGCTTCAAAACAACATCCTCAGTATGGCTTTGGGGGCTTAATTCCATAATTGTAGTATATATGGAGCCTCTGGGAAATGTAGGGTTTCCATGTTAGGAATTACTATTAAGACTCAGGGAAGTATCCCCCATGAAAGTACATAGGAGCTTTGGGGGGAGGAGTTGCTTCATGCAGAGCCCCTGACTTAAAACAGGGTATTGTCGCCCAAAACCCCCAAAACCCTACACCCTTCAACGCGAAACCTTAAATCCTAAACCCGTAGCCCTTAGGGAAGCCTTAAACGGGCCCTTAAAAGGAACCGTGTTCTCTTACGGGCCCTTGTATGGGTTCCTGCTAAAGGTACCCCTCAAGGTTCCGTCACGGGGTTCCTTTAAGGGTCCTCCACAGGGCGAAGAGTTCCCGTAAGAGCTTCTTTAAGAGTTTCTTCAAGGGTTCCTGAAAAAGTGACTTTCCAGGGTTTGGGGTGTGGAATTTAGGGGTCTGGGGTTTCGGGGCTTGGGGTCTAGGGGTCCAGGGTGTGGGCTGAAGCTGCAATCCTTAAGGTTTACTTTGACCCAAAAGAACCTACCTTTCAAAGGACTTGTATAAGGAAATCATAATAAGGAACTCTAAAAAGGTAGGTTCTTCAGGGTTAAGGTATGGTTTTTTATGGTTTAGGGTTTAGGGTTTGGGGTTTAGGGTTTAGTAATTAGGGTTTAGGGATTAGGGTTTAGGGATTAGAGTTTAGGGTTTGGGGTAAACCCTCGTGCCCTGGCGGTTTGAGGCTGGAAACTCCAGGGGAATCCGGTGCAGACAGCCACGGTTTAGGGTTTAGGGTTTAGGGTTTAGGGTTTGGGGTTTAGGGTTTAGGGTTTCGGGTTTGGGGTTTAGGGTTTAGGGTTTGGGGTTTAGGGTTTGGGGTTTAGGGTTTAGGGTTTAGGGTTTGGGGTTTAGGGTTTAGGGTTTGGGGTTTAGGGTTTAGGGTTTAGGGTTTAGGGCAGACCCCTGGTGAATTCACATCCGTTCTTGCGTGCACTGTGCTATCTTTAACTGCTAAAGACTCTGAGGAAGCCCTAAGACCCAAACCCCCTAAAGCCTAAAATGAAGATCTGGGCTCAAGAAAGGTCCCTGGCATTCTGCAGTTCAAGTAATCAAGTAAGCCCTAAACTGGAAACTCTGTGCAGTTTGGCTCGCCATACCTGGGCATCCAAACACCTACTGTTTTAAGGGTTATACCGTCTAATTAAGGGGTCATACCCTACTTTTTTTGTGGGGTTTGGGAATTAGGTTGGGTCTCTGGATATACGGTTCCTTAGCCTTGTAAATACCCTAAACCGTACAGCCACTTTCAGCGAACATTGTGAAAACTATAGTAGAATAGAATGGGCCCCAAAACCCTATTCTAATTTTTAAGGCCCCTATGTTAAGCCTTTGCGTTAAACCGTCCCTTAGTTCAGAGCTTCCTTCAAACCCTTTCTCGGAGTGTGTGCAGGATATCAATAGAGGAGCCTATCACCTCACATTTTAGGATTCCTGAATGTGTATATGTATATACAAATATTATGCATTGTATATATATATATATATATATATATACATACACATACGTATATACAAATACGCACACACACACACAAACCCTATTGTAGCTAGCGAGGCCCCTGTAGTGAACCCTTATACCCTTATATATACTGAAGCCGTGAGAGAATTATTGACTTTTACAGTGGCCCGGTTAAAGGAGCCCCTGAACCCTGAGCTCTAAACCTTCCCTTCGAAGCCCCTTCACGAGGAAGCCCTTTTTGGGGAGCCTTTACCTAAGGGTCCATGCAGTCCTTATTTATGATTTTTGGTACTTTCAAACGCCCAAAAGTCCAACTATATTGAGAACTTAGACGCTTGGGGTTTGTTTCGAATATAAGCAACCTAATATGGGTTATAATTATCGTTACCCTGCTTATAACTCCAATTATAACTTTGAGGAGCCTTTGTTTCGAACCCCTTCTGGCAACCCTCATAGGAGGCCAAAAGGGGTTTTAGCCTCTGGGGGTTTTGAAGGGATTAGGGTTCCCATAATAGGGTTCATAATAAGGAATCCCTACCTCAAGAATCTTAAACCCGCCTTTTGGCCTCCCATCACCTGCGCCCGCATATTAAGGAATATTCCTATTAAATCATATTAGGGATCCTACTTTAATTTAAGGTATATTCCCAAAATTAAGGGATGTTGGAGTCTCTGGGCACCAGGAGGTAACCATACTTACTAAGCCCCATGATCCTCCAAGTAGACCCTAAACCCTATAGATCCTTTAAGGAACCCTAAAGATCACTTTAAGGAGCCTTTAAAGGAACCATACTTACCAAGTGCGTACCAGGAGGGAAGTTCCGAAATGCCTTCTGGAAGCTTGGCGGAACCTTCCTCTACAGACATCAGCATCGGCGCTCAGAGCGACAAAAGTTCATAGAGGTTACCTTGTTTTGGGGTCCTTATAATCAGGATCCTATTATTTAGGGTACTATATTAGGGCTTTGAGAATCTTGTGAGGTTTAGGGTTTGGAGGGTTTAGGGCTCTTTGATTTTTTTTGGGCTTGGAGTTTGGGGTTTAGGCCTCATCTTCTTGGATTCGTGTGCTGACATTTGGCTACTCCACCAGAGTACCACCTTGCTTGCCAAGTCCATGATGCAACGAGTCGTCACGAAGACGCGGGCCGAAAGAACCGGCTTGGACGATTTGGGCAGGTTCTCTCCGCCCGTCTACCATCGAAGGCTAGTCAAAGCAGCGGTCAACGAAAGAGGATGCAGCTTTGTAGCCCCCAAGCCAGCTTGCAGAGGCAGTGTCAGCCCCAATCCCAGAGCCGATCGAACTCGAACCGAGCCAGAACGAATCCCCAATCCCAAAGCCAACTGAGCCAGAACCGGGCAAGGTGGTTCAAGGGCTCAAAGGCAATTACCTGGCGGCACCGCTTGCGTCTGCCTACTGCGTAGCGATGTAGGTGCCGGGGCAAGGCCAGGGTAATGGTCTCCTCCAAAACAGAACCGACTTGTCCAAGCAGAACACGAAGCCCTCTGCTGGCCTGCCTGGCTCGCACCTTCAGCGCTGCAGGCCGCGCGAACAAACAAATTTCTCGCGGACACCTTCGCCGAACCCGTGTTTGCTGTGTGCTCTCCGAGCAGCCGGGGGACGAGTAGCAGACGTTCCAACAGCGTGAAATGTCGTTGAAATCCCGGGGGGCGACGGCATCGGAAAGGTGAATTGCAAAACGCAAGGTTGGCTGTGCCAATGAATGTGCAGCTGCTCCATAGATCCATAGATGCGCAAAGCAGCGCAGGAATCCGATCGAACCTTTGAAGGTAACCTTTAAGGGTTCCTTTTAAAGGGGTCTATAAGGGCTACAATAAGGGCTATTATGAGGATTCTAATGTAGGGGCCTTAGTAACTGAGAGAGTAGGTAACCTTTAACCTTTCTTTGGGTAGCATAGCCCCTGTATAATCCCTATATAAACAAAAAGGTTAACCTTTAATTTAGATTCCCATGGTACCCGACAAGTGGTTGAAACTCCAAGAGCTCTCAATTTGCAGCATTGTCACGGAAACCATCAATCCTGAAGCTCTCAGCCCTAAAACCTTTAAAAGCCACACTGAAATCCGAACCCCTACACCTCGTATACCAGAATACACCCCCAAACAAGGCAAACGTTTTAGAAAGACCCGCACAAACCTCAGACAACAGAAGGCAAGATACATAAATGCTCAAACAACTCCTAAAATTGGTCCTACACCTCTATACATACTTACAATACTTGATACTGTTGGGCTTGTAACAAAACAAGCCCGAATAACAGCAGCAGCGAATCCGAAACCAGACTGTCAACCAAGTGCGCAGACATGTTGGGGTTGAATGGAAACCCTTACAATAGCGGGTTTGGGTGCAGGGTACAGTCACCCAAACCCGTATAGAAACCCCGTTCACGGAACCCTCAAATCCTACACCGTTCACTTCCGCTCTCTCCGTTGGAAGCTACCACAACAACGTCAATTTGATGCCAGTCGAGGCTCCTAATACAGTGGCTTTAATTATTAATTTGAATAGGCTTTTGGGGCCCATTATAATACTATACTTACAATAAGGAACCCCAAAATAGTATAGGCAATCACAATGGTCCTACACATTAATCCCCAAACCCAGTGGTGCCTGGGCTATTGCGCGAAAGGGTTGCAGGAGTGAGGCTGTACGGAAAGATTGAAGTGCACTAACCTTAAGGGTCCAAAGGATTCAACAATAAGGTACTTGGGTTTAGGATAGTAGTTATGTAGCTTGCTATTTTGGAGAGTATATGATAATTCAATACTTTGACCCTTGGGGCAAGCTAATCTCTAAGACCCCAAAGCCCGAAACACAAAAAAAACTTCAAATCCTGGGTTGAAGTGCTGTGGGCGCCTGCCAACCCGTAGAACCCGTTAAGACAATGTAGCACTGTATCAAACCCTAACCTAAGGTACTCGGGTTTAGGATAGTAGTTATGTAGGATTCCAGTTTGAAGAGAATATGATAATGAGGTACTTGGACCCTTAGGGCTATATAAAGCCTTGCAGTATCCTGTAAGAACTCATAAGCGCTCGTCTCAGGTGACCCGAGCTCTGTGGCGGAGCTTCCTGGGCGTGCACTAGGCCGCTGCTTTCCGGGTTTATAGGGTAAGTAGGGCTTAGAGTGTACATAGGGCTTAAGGGCAGCAGGGATCCACCCTAAACCAGAGGCCCCATCTATCACGATGGGACGGCAGCTTGCAGACTGATGTCCTTCAACCAAGGCTGACTTGAAGTAATTGTCGTGGTGGTAGTCGTCGTCGTCGTAGTCATACTTGCAGGGCCTCCAAGCAACTACACCTGCTCTACGCCTGCATAGCTTGGCATTCACGGCGCGTTCCGATTGTTCTACCAATTCACAAGTCGACTTTAAGACTCGAGAATCTGAGAAGGGATTTCGGAGGGTGTGCTGGCTGGTTTTCAGGAATGCTTTGTCTTAAGCCTGACAGAGACAACCCAGTAAACCCAGTCTCGGTTTTCTCAGGATTCCCCTTCCGCATCCAGCACGGCAGGTAGCCCCAACACAGCTGCAGACGCTCCCAGCACGGAAGGCCAGAATTTCGAGTACCATCTTCGTACTGCTGATGGACAAAATCCTGCATGACCTTAAGGACCCTGCACTATGGGAATTATGGTATATTCCTTATATTGGGTCATGCAGGATATTGTCCATTCACAGTAGCATTCCTAGACCCGCATGGTGTGGGGTTTCAGAAAGTGAGTTTTCCTTCTCTGGGAGTTAGGGCTTACCTTAACCCTGACGAACCTACCGTTTTAAGGACTTATATAAGGACATCATAATTAGGAACCCTAAGAGGGTAGGTTCTTCAGGGTTAAGGAAGGGTGTAATTTACAAAGCGCTTATAAGGTTTAGGGACTATAGGTGTCTAGGGTGTTGTGGGGCAGGTCGAGGAAAACTACGGTTGATGATATGAATCCTGCATGACCTTAATGACCCTAGATTATGGGAATTCTGCATATTCCTTACTATGGGTAATGCCTTACTCATATCATCAACCGTAGTCAGACATGGTCCGCCTATGCCGAGATGTTCATAATATAGCCTGTTTAGGAATACACCTGAAACCACAGTACGATCCCTGATCTGTTTTAAGGGGGGTATTGCTGAATTAATTGCTTGTGTGGGCATTTTGAGGCCAGGTGAGTGCTTGAAAATACACAGAACCAGGTCGGAAACCGAAACCCGTCCCGACTAGCCCGAGTGATTACCTGCATTGTTCCTTACCCTGAGACACCAAGTATAGAGACAGTACCTACTTCGGCCTCTAGCGTTTTAAATGGTACCTACTTTCGGGCGTTTGGTTAGGGTTGGGGTTTCTGCATATCACCTCAAAAATCCACATTTGGGTTCAGGATAGTAGGTGTGTAGGTTGGGATTTGCGAGAGTATATGACTATCAGGTACGTGGAACACCAGGGCAAGTATCGCAAAACATACCCAAAGCCCTGTTCCAAATAGGTCTCCAGTTACAATTGCTTCTCCATCCATGCGGGTCCATTCCAATCTTAGAGGCTCCATATATACTACCATTATGGAATTAGGCGCCAGAAGACCATTCTACTTATGGCTTTCGGGGACTAATTCCATAATAGTCGTATATATGGAGCCTCTGGGAATAGGTGATGCACCAAGTCCTACCACAGAGAATTTCGAGAGTCCAGGCGCGCCGATCAGGGTTCCAGCATTTAGGGTGAAGGGTGTAGGTCGTCGTTTATTATTTGTATTAGTATTATTATTATTTGTATTATTATTATCATTATTATTATTATCATTATTATTATTATTATGTTATTTTTGTTTTGTTGGGGGGGTGAGGTTTGAGGCTGAAGTTTGTAAGGATTTAGGTTTTATGTTGGAACGGATTAGGGGCTTAAGTGCTTACCCAGTTTTGTGACAAGTTGCCACACCAGCGGATGGTACTTACCTTGGGGTCTACAGCCACAGATCGGGATCTACTTTGGTCTATGTGCAGTCCACTTACCTTTGGTAGCGAATGGAAGAATGGTAGTAATAGTAGCTATAATGGTATCCCAAGGTAAGTTATAGGATTATTAAGCCCCCTATATTATAGTACCCTTACAGATCCCTTATAGTAACCCTTACAGACCCCTTTATAAGGCCCCCCTCCATTCCCAACTCACCAAAGGTAAGTCTAGGGTTAAGGGAGACATAGGAACTTGATTCGGAAAACTTGTTCATTGATTGGGGTATATCGGGTGGTTGTCATAATTATGGTCCCTTTTTGGGCCCCTAACATAGCACGGCACCTGATATCTAGGGTCCCCAACAAGGGATCATAATTTTGACAACTACCCATATGGGTCTTAATAATTGGTGTTGCAGGACCAGGATTTCTTAATCATGCTTCTACAAGAGACCCTAAACCCTAAACCCTAAACCCTAAACCCTAAACCCTAAACCCTAAACCCTAAACCCTAAACCCTAAACCCTAAACCCTAAACCCTAAACCCTTATCAAGGGGCCTGGAGGGTCGTAGGTTTAGCCGCAGAGGTTGGGTTTCGGGGCCTCAGTGTGTAAGATGTAGATTTTTGGGTTTTACCTTAACCCAAATACATGAATCTAAGGACTTACATAATGAAATCATAGTACGGAACCCTACAAAGGTTCGGGCTTCAGGGTTTGGGCAGGTATGTATGTGTATATATACACATACATATACATATGTATATACACATATATATATATATATATATATATATACATATGTATATATACTTTGTCATAGTTGGGTAACGTTTTACATCTTGCTGTGTACTTTAGACCCAGAAAGGAATAATACAAAGGTTGGTTTTTCAGGGGGTAAGGTAAGCCCTAAATCCCATAACCCTGCACCCTGACCCCCTAACCTGAAGCCTACATGCCCAATTCCCGCAGGCCCTAAATCCCACAACCCTAGGCCCTGGACCCAAAACCCTAAATCCCATACAGTAGAAGCCCAAAAGTTGGAAACCCCATAGCCTCCATCCTTAAGAGTAATGTACAGGGAATCCCGGCACTACTTGGCCTTAATCCGGTTTCCAACTTTATGGGGTTTCCTGTACCCCTAAGCCCTACACCCTAATTAGGGTTAGAAGGATCCCTATAGAACCCTAAAAGAATCCTTTTAAAGGAGCTCTTTAGACCCCTACTTTAAGCCCTAAATCCCATACCCAGACCCCCGGGCGGATCCAATAAGTAGATCCCTTAATGTGGGCTCCCATAAAGTACCCTTGGTAGTATAGGGCCCCAAATTAGGGGATCTACTTTCTAGATGCTCCCGGGGGTCTGGGTAAGCCTATAACCCGAAGCTCCAAGGCCTTGACGTTAAGCTCAAACCCTAAGGATCCATGTGCCCAAACAGGGCTCCTAAAAGGGTTCCTTTAAAGGCTCTATAAAAAATACCAAAATACCATAAGGGTATATAGGGTATAAGGATCCATGTACCCAAAGAGTATACACTTTGGGCCCAATGTACCAAGAAAGGGACTACACCAAGGCCATCGCAAAAACTATCTGGGCACGTGGACCCTTATACCCTAAACCCTTAGAGGAACCCTTATAGTAACCCATATAAGGGAATCCTTAAAGGATCCCTATATGCGTCTACAAAAAACCCTAAACTCCATGGGCCCTTAGGGAAATACAAAATCCTGCATGACCTTAAGGACCCTAAACTATGGGAATTATGGTATATTCCCTATATTGGGTCATGCAGGATACTGTCCATCCACAGTATCACCCAACTACAGATCCCTTATAAGATCCCTTTAGGGGACCCTTAAGGACCCTCCTTTAAAGGACCCCCCCTTTGGGTGAGTTGCTTCAGAGTATCAGGGCACATGGACCCTTAGGGAGTTGAAGCCTTTCGAACGCTGCAGGGAGCTCCCAGCTGTCTCCCCTGACGGGGAAAGTTCGCTTGGGCACAGGCAGGTCTTGGGGTTTAGGGAGTTAGGGTTCCTGTAGGGTCCCTAGGGTTTAGGGTTTCGGGTACTAGAGTTTACTCTAAGGCTCCTAAGAGGGTTTCGGGCTTTCTGGGGGAGGGTTGCGGCTTTGGGGGCTAGTGTCCGGGATCTCACTACAAGGGTCCAGGAGCCTTGAGGTAGGGACCCGAAACCCTAAACCCTAGGTTTGGAAGTATTTCGTATTCAGAGTTGTACGGTCTTGGGTTACGGGTTGTTACCCCAAAAGTATTCGGTTTTAGGATAGTATAGTTACGCAGAGTAGGATTTTGGAGAGTATATGGTTACTAGGCACTTGGACCCTTACGGTGCTTTTGCTTCGAAACTTTAAATCATCATATAGAGCCCTTTAGAGGGGCCCTCATTACAGTACCCCTATAGTAATCGATCCTTATTAGTAGGGACTTGGACCCTTGGGGTTAGCAGGTGCAGTAGGTCTTGACCATCTGAGCATGCAGCGGCTTGTTTGCAGGCTAGGTTTCTGAGTAGTACCCCATTCTTAAGGGTTCCTTAAGAAAAAATGGTGCTATGAGGGATCCTTAAAGGGTTCTATTACGAAAGATCCTTAAAGGGTTCTATAAGGGATCTATGGGGAATTAGGGTCTATTAGGTTCCTGAGTAGTACCCTTTTGCCCTTTTCATTTTGGGGTCCCCTTCTTAACACCAAAAATGGTGCCCTTCTTATTAAGGGGGCTACTCAGGAACCTAGCAGGAGGTTGGGGCGCCTTGCAGGCGATTGTTCACAGTCTGTGTGTGTAGTAACGTAACAACGTGGCGCTTTTGGGCGTTCCCCAAGGACCCAAAGTACCTTTGTAGTAGAATGTGGGTCTCTATAGTGGGAATTCATATGTTGATTTGGGAAGGTATCCCGCATCACAGTAGAACACGATGTCGGAAGAATTTCGAGAAAATCGCATTGACGCAATGCATCAGCTATGTCTCCAGTTTGGGGATGAGCCATCTACCAACAGAGAGCTCAACTTCAGTTGATGCTGGCTGCGACGATCAACCGAGTTTCATCGCCGAGAGCTATCCGATGAGCGCCGGAAAAGGGATTCGCAAAATGTATCAGTGACACATTCCTTGCTGTGGTTGCCCACCGAATTTCTGTAGCTGCTCCACACGTGGAATTGGCCGTCGACCTAACAGAGCTTCAGCGGTCCTGGTTGATCCAGTGGGCCGAAGGCTTCTACTGGCCGGAAATTGGTGAAGTCCTTTCACCGTCCGACTCTGCCGTATGCTACTTTGCTTGCAGAACACATAGGACCCTCTGAGTTGGTATTTTCAGCATGTTCTTTCGCACAGCTGACAGTATGCAAGTCGTCTCCTGATACTGTTGATGGACGAAATCCTGCATGACCCTAAGGACTCTGAACTATGGGAACTATGGTATATTCCTTACGGTGGGTAATGCAGGATTTTGTCCATCAACAGTATGAAGGTTCGGACCCATTGGAGGGACATCGACAAGTATGATAGAAGCCGTTCTCTGAATTACAGCTGCTTTGAGGTTTGCGCGTATTCCCAGTCTCCAAACACGCACCCTGACCCTGAACACTGAACTGTAAACTGCAAGCCCTGTTGTTACATCGCTATTGGTCCAAGTAGCTAATTATCATATACTCTCCCAAAAATATTAACCTACATAACTACTATCCTAAACGTCCTAAACCCGAGTACCTAATTTTTGGGTCCTTTAAGGACCCTGGTGGTATGGGCTCAAGTGTTCAAAGAGACCTCGCCCCGACACAGACCGAATCGGAAGTCTATAATTTGCCCTAAGGCTCCTAAGAGGGTCTTGGGCTTTCTGGGGGAGGGTTTCGGCTTTGGGGGCCAGGGACTACAAGGGTCCAAGATCCTTTATAAGGTGGTGCCAAAACTTGGACTTTCACGGGAAGTGGATGAGCGGAAGAAGACTGAGCATGCAATGGTTCGGCATTTCCTCTTTACTGCTCTTAGGAATTCTGCATTTATTGTGTTCTAATATATCTCCCAAAGGGTCCAAAGTACTGTTATGGGAGATACTCCCCCAAATCATAATAGTAATTCCTAACATAGGAACCCCACATTCTACCATAAAGGTACTTTGGACCCTTTTGGGTCTTAAAAGGATTAATCCGCACGTGGTGTCTATTCTGGTTCCAAGGGCGGCTAAGTCCCTACTGTACCTCAGCACCGACTGACACATCGTGCCCCAAGAACCATTAGACAAGGGATCTATATAGGGGTTCTATACGGGTTCCTTTAAGGGGATCTATAACCCTCATAGGCTCTGAGGACTCGTGTTTTAAGGCTTTTGGGCCCAAAGACCATGGTATGTAGGGCTTTGGGGCTTTTTTGAGCCGTAGGGTTATACATTAACGAGCCCTGCACTTGTAGTATGACGAGGTGCTACCTTATCCCCGCCCAAAGAGGACGACCATTAGTATATGGACCAACCCCAAAACTACCCTTGATCCTAACAAGCCCCATACCTTAGTCCGTAATAAAACTCAATACCTTCCTAAAGTCTACACCCTAAGCCCTAAAACCCCCACCAAAAAAACAAAAAGAACACCCTAAGGTTAAACTCTAAACCCTAAGCTTCAATTCTGCCGAGGTACCCACAGCGAACGCGACCCGCGGAGCCCAGCAACGGTCGTCCAAGAGGACATGAGCCCGGATCAAGGCCTGCCTGGAGCCCAGATAACTTATCTCTGTAAGGACGTATAAAAGGAAATCATAATGATAAGGTACCTTTTTAAGGACTTGTATACTTATATAAGAAACCATAATAGGGAGCTCTACAAAGGAAGGTTTTATGGGATCAAGGCCTGCCTGGAGCCCAAATGGGAGTTTCCGAAAATTAGGGGTACCAGCCATTCACTCCTGTAAAATTATCCCATGCACCTATCGTTGCAAACTGTTCAGGCCCCGAGACCCGAGCGTGTCTTTGACCTACGCTGATCGTCATCTAGGATGCTCAGTAGTACCCTTATTCCCTTATGTAGTCCTAGGTTCCTTATAAAGTTACCCAATACCAAAAAGAGAGGCCTTTTTATTCTTAGGTTACTAGGTATCCTAGTTGCGATTCCCCCCAAGACGCCAGGTATTTAGGGTTTAAGTTTTGGGGTTTCAGGGTTTAGGGGGTTTAGGGTAATTATATTACTAGTACCTACTTTGGCTCAAAGTCTATAAGTAGTACTTACTTTGGGAGCCCTACGTCCATAGATGGCATCTTTTTTAGGCTATGTGGAGCCTTAGGCTTGTAAGGGCTTGGGTTTAGGGTTTAGGCCGTAGGCTCGAAAGGCTTCGAGCTTCGCGCGGGTTTAACTGAAAGTTCCCGCTTCCGACAAACATCCTGAGCTTTGCTGGGGTTCAGCTCTTGACAGATCCTTTGATGCGGGTTCAGAAACGCATTAAACTTGAAGAGATCTAGCCGTTTTTGTGACTGAAGCTTATGTTTCTGTTTGTAACTTAGGAGGTTAGGATCTTAACTGTTTGCAGGTGTACTACCATTCTGGCACTAGCCCCCAAAATTCCATGCTGACCATGATTTCCGGGATCCAATCGCATACAGCAATTAATCGTGGCATGTTTGGGCCCTATTGCTTGAGGGTTTAGGGTTAGCCTAAACCCTAAACCCTAAACCCTCAAGCGGTTTACGGTTCGGATCAAGTGCCGTATGGGGGATTCCGGGGCGAGCCATGGCCATGTGTCGATGTAGTATAACTTTGGCACGTCTACGGTTTACCCTTAGGCTCTAAGGACTCTTATTTTAAGGCTCTTCTTGGGCCCAAAGACCATACTAATAAGGCTTTTGGGCTATTTTGAGCCTTAGGGTTAGGGTTCCGCAAAATAATTCTATGAATATCTATCTGATGCATGTGCAAGGTCCCAGGAACCTATACCCAGACCTTCCATGTTCCCATAACTAAGGAATATACCTTAAATCATATTAAGGATCCTACCATGATTTTCGGTATATTCCTTAATTAAGGGATTTTGGAAGGTCTGCGTATCTACCTAAGCCCTATACTGAGCTCAGATGGGGCCCGATTCGACCCCAGTACATGATGTAAAGATGTACTAGTAGAGATATATATGTATACCGGAAACATCCCTAAGCACTAAACACCCAAACGTAGCAACACCAAAACGCAAAGCCCAAACCTTGAACCCCCAAACCATCCTAAACCCTCACCCCGAAGCCTTAAACCCTCAGCCCTGAGCCCTACGTCCCTCAACGCCCAAAGCCCGATGAACCCATCTATAAACCCTGCACTATGCCCTCAACTCTAAACCCTAAACCTCAGTTTAAGGGGCCCTTGTCGGCTCTTTGAGCAGGAAGTGTCTTGAGGCTGGGCTCGCCTTCGAAGGCGGGTCCTCAGAGTGTTGGGTTTAGGTTTACTAGGTTCCTGAGGAGATCCTGAAGAACCTACCTTTTCAGGTTTCCTTATTGTGATTCGATAAGGGAACTATGGGGGCTTGGGGTCTGCTAGGTTCCTGAGTCGTGTTTTTTTGCCTCGTTTGTTTTAGGGTCCCCTTTTTACCCCTTATTAATGGGCTACCGGGGAACCTAGTTGATAGGGATTTTGGGTTAACAGGGGTTCCGGGTTTAGGATTGCCCTAGCAGCTTAAACACCCACTATTGAGGACCATGAGGGCTTGAGGGGTCATGAGATGGTCTAGGGTTTAGGGTGGGGCAGTGTTCCGGTCCACAGAGACTGCAACAGACTGCAAAGCTTGAGAGACCATAATATACGAGGCTGCTGGCCTATTTTGAGCCATGGCTTTAGGGTGTAAGGAATCAAGACAGAGCATAGTGCTGGCTTAAGTCTAGCAGCCGACATTCTCTCGCGCAGAATGGTGTTCCTATCATGGAAACTGGTAGCACAGTTGTACAGACATTTTTCATGCAGGGTATTCAGGGGCCCTTCTACCCATCGGGCTGGGGCTCACTTCGATGCACCTACACGAAATCGGTTTAGTGTTCAGATAAGGTAATCCCTTCCTTCTAATTTTTAAGGCCCCATAACAATTCGGTATAGAGTGTCCCGGCAAGGTAGACTCCCAACTCGCAGCTGAGTTCGTGAGTAAACGGAACCTTCAAGAAGATGGCGGAGATTTTGTTTAGGGTTTCGGGTTTAGGGCAATGGTCCGGCAATGGTCAGTTGTTTCATCAGCTGGGAATGCATTTGCACGAACGCGCTGGACGCTTGCGCGCATGCAGGTCCCCGGCAGTGACCCTCTGTCCTGGGGCATGGACGAAAACACCGAGCCCACTGAGAGGCGCAAAGCGCGGCGTGTGGTAACAGCATGTAGCAGGCACAGAGATTCTGGCAATGATTCGTGTAGGGTTTATAAGCATTCGTGTTTAACGTCCGATGTGTTGGGGCTTGGAGATGTGGTCGTTCATGTTCTTGCTAAGTTGGGCACGACGTCTGTGTCCCAGAAACCCGTCGGTGATGGTGATGCCGTTATACTAACATCAAGGACATTCTTATTGTCGTCATCGGCCACAGGAATGTCCCGATGCTTTCTTGTTGCTAGTTTGAGCATCGCTATTGCAACGGAGCGCGCTCACCATTAAAGGAACGTCGTTGTAACCAGCATCAAGACCATGATATCGTCATCAGATCCATCGTGAGCCGGACGTTTCGATGCTGTTGTTGCTGATCATGAATCCGACGTAGTCATCACACCGATCCCTGTCCCTAGGGCTCCATGTACCTTCCCAGTATATACTTGAGTCTTAAGTGCAATCCCTGTTTAGGTACTTTAGGGCCAAAGTATATGCTATCTAAGATAGTACCCTAAATAGTAGGATCCTTATTATAAGGACCCCAAAATAAGGTACCCCTAATGTTCGGAAACTGTAAACCCTTATGGAGCCCTTTAAAGGAACCTTTATAGTACCCTTATGGTACCCTTATAGTACATAACCCTTTAAAAGGAAGCCTAATAGCTACATGCACCCTTCGGGACTGGCTCTTATCTGTCCCAAAGGGTCCTAGGTACTGTTATGGGGAATACTTCCTGAAACCATAATTGTAATTCCTAATATTGAAACCAGGGTTTAGGGTTTAGGGTTTAGGGTACATTCTACCATATAGGTACTTTGGACCCTTTGGGTGTCACGTAAGCTGCACCCGTGAGTCACCGAAGCATTCTGTAGACGAGCCCTAGGGCTCCCGGTGCCTACGTTTAGGGTTGTAGGGTTTTAGGGTTTAGGGTTTAGGGGTTAGGGCTTCGGGTTTAGGGTTTAGGGTTAAGGGTTTAGGGTTTAGGGTTTAGGGATTTGGGTAGGGTTTAGGAATTAGTTTAGGGTAGGGTTAAGGGTTTCGGGTTTAGGGAGGCTACAATGTTGGATGTGTAACCTAATACTTAATTTAGATAAGGGGAGCCTTAGGGAAAGCGAATCACATGGTGCAAGACTGCTGGATGTCTATGCATATCGTTCATATTCCGCGACTGGCTTTGAATGCTTGTTTTTGCCTTTCATGCCGTACGCCTCCCCTGTGCATAAGTTCCTGTATGATGTGCATCGCAGTTGATGTATGTGATGTGCGTTGCTTAGCTGCATGCTACTGGCTTTGCGTAGCCAGGCCGCTGTGGCCTATCCTTATAAGCGGTCCAACGGACCTGAGAAGGTACTTGGCCATAGGTTAGCAATTAAATATGTAGGTTAGTGTCTGTGAGAGTTTTTCCCCTAGACCCTTAACCCTAAACCAGTCCTAGACCTGAAACCCCCATGGGTATATGCTTCCCTGTGGGTCCCAAATATAGTATATATGCTTAGTCCCCAAAGTACCAATATGGGGACTACTTTAGGGCCCAAATACACTATTTGGGCACATGGAAGTTTAAGTATTATTCGAGACTTGGACCATTTTGTGTATGTCCAGGAGGAAGTGGCTCTCGTCTGATGCTGGGGACAATTCTACGACGCAGGAGGTGCATGCTCCCGGCTGTTGTGCGATGAAACTCATAGACCCGGGGTAGTTCTAGCATTCTCGCGTTGGTGTTGATTTGAAGTTGAGTTTGCGCATGGTTGTATGGCTTCTGCATGTTTAGCGCTCGATGTTGACAGGGTTCTTTGTTGTTTGTGTTCTGTATTTGTTCTTTTTCGAGGAAACTTTCACG
This sequence comes from Symbiodinium sp. CCMP2592, assembly GCA_905221615.1. Lineage (NCBI taxonomy): Eukaryota > Dinophyceae > Suessiales > Symbiodiniaceae > Symbiodinium > Symbiodinium sp. CCMP2592. The sequence goes on along the minus strand of CAJNDT010006102.1, from coordinate 1,119,005 downwards.
AGCAAGGCTCCCTCTTGAGGACCCGGAGTTAGTCTGTTGCAGGGGCCAGTATCGTGAAATGGTATACTCTCATCCTGATTGCCCAGCACTCGTAGAGGAAGAACAACTCCGGCATCTGTGTGGTTTTCTGTCTGAAACCTTATGAGAAGCCTTATATCTTATAGTTACCTATACTATTTTGGGGGTTCCTTAATGGGCCCCAAAGCCCTGTTCTAGTTATCAAAGCCTCTATACTGGACCCCATAATAGATCCTCCCAAGCTTCCTAGCACAGGCGACCCTGTCGACTCAGCCACGTGGAGGATCGCCGCACCGCAAAGTGTGTTGCATCGACCCGGAAAGTTCTATAACAGGGGCTTAAAGAATCACCAAACGCTTTCTTGGGCTCTTTACTCTGGTCACAGTATAGTACACCCCACAGCCCCATCTTAATAATTGAGGCGCCTATATTACAGGTCGATCTTCAATTTAAACACGATCTAGGGCTTAGCGTTTATGATTTAGGGTTTTTTCACTTGGGACCTGAAGTTGTATGAGGATTTTGCAACACTTCTCTAAGGGTCTGAGGCACACGCGGTGCTGGTGATATATGTTGTTGAACCTTCGCTGCTTGGGGCCTTCATGCGGGCAGAATGCGTACACACCTATATACATTGGGAACTGCCCGCAAACAGTAACAGCCTAAAACAAGACTACCGCTTCTAAAGGTTCTTCAATTGTTACTGAGTGGGGGCAGTACCTAATATAGGCAATACATGTGCATGTACTTAGATGTTTTTGCAAGCCCACGACTCTCGACGAGCCCGGCAAGCAGGACGTCTTGGGCCTGCGTTGCCGCCATACATGCCGGCACTCAAAGAAAGTTGCCCTAAGGGTCCATGTACCCAAATAGTACACACTTTGGCCGTAAAGTAGTCCCTATATTGTTACTTTGGGCCCTAAGTATATACTATTTGGGTACATGGACCCTCAGGGTTGTGGATCTCGACTGCGTTGTCAGCTCCATTGGCGCTCACCAGACAACCTTCGCCGGGTCTGCGGTGGCACCTTGGATGGGCTGCTCTTCGGTTTAAAGAACGTCCCAGGGTGCGACCCGCAGCTCATGCTCGAGGTGACAAACAGGAGGCAACTCATCTAGTGGTGGAGGCGAGTGAGTGCATGATCAAACTGCACCACTGATACTATGCACGTCGCGCGCGCTGTGCCATCAAGGATCTCAAGAGAGTCCAAGCGAGCATGCTCACCAGCGCATTCATGGACATGCGTAGATGCACTTATCCATCCTACCCGAGAGAACAGGATTGACCTCTTCCTGTGTCCGGGGCAACGATCTCAGCAACTAGCCAAGGTTCGGGTTTGGAGGTTTAGTAGCGTTCAGGAGCAGGAATACACTTACTAGTCGAGTGAGTGTGTGTTTTTTAGCCATTTGGGATAATGTAGGAAGCTGATTAATTAACCCTTGGCCTATTACCCCCAAAAACAGTAGGGTTCCTATAAAGAACCCGAATAAAGGCCCAAGGTTTCTTAATCCGGTTCCTACATTACTCGAACCCCCTACTTGGAGGGTCGGGGGACTTAGTAACTGGGTGGTAAGTAGACTTATAAGTTCCCTAAAAGGGATCCTAATCCTGGTTATGGTACTTATAACTCTACAAAATAACTACTTAGTAAGTCCCCAAACCCTAAACCCTAAACCCTTGCAGAATCCCTATAGATCCCTTTAAAGGAACCCAAAAGGAACCCCTTAGAGTAAGTCCCCCGACCCTCCAAGCATAGTCCCAAAGGCCACACCCTTCCGTCTCCTGGGATACGGGACAAGTAAGTACACCTAGGAATAAAAAGACTACTAGGGTTCCTTTAAAGGTGTCCTTTGAAAAGGGTGCTATAAGGGATCTATAAGGGTACCACAACATACTAGGATGCCCAGTAGCCTAGGAGTAAAAAAGGCTACCTTTTTGGTACTGGGTACCTTTATCAGGCACCTAGGACTACAAAAAGGGAATAAGGGTACTACTGGGCATCCTACTTGGAGCGGGGGACTTAGTAATTGGTTATTTTACGGAGTTTTAAGTACCATAACCCCAACTAGGGTCCCTTTTTAGGGTACTTATAAGTCTACTTACTACCTACTTACTACGTCCCTGAACCCTAAATCCTATAGTACCCCTATAGAGTCCTTTAAAGGAAACCTTGTAATCCCCTTTAAAGGAGCCCCTACTTACTAAGTCCCCCGACCCTCCAAGTAGGCACAGTTCAAGGGGCTGTAGGCTCAGGGCTTAAAACTCTCGATCTTCCATCGTGAAGGGTGCTGATACGGTTGATGATATAAATCCTGCATTACCCATAACAAGGAATATACCATAATTCCCATAGTTTATGGGCCTTAAGGTAATGCAGGATTTATATCATCAACCGTAGTTTGGGGGCCGTAAACTTTGCAAACTTGTTCAGGTTTTAGGTTGGGGCTTAGGGTTCGGCGTTGAGGGTTATAACCTACTATGACTAGAACATACAATGGCTGTGATATACCATGATAATCTACTATAGTATACCAAAACCGACTATAAGATGCTCTAACTCAGTGAAGGACTATAACATAACATCTAATACATTAAATCGAAGCCATAATAAACTATAATAGCAAACTATGAAGCCATAATATACCATGGTTTTGGCAAAAGCGTGCAAAGGGATGGCCTAAGCCACAAGCTGGGGAGCCTTGACTTTGGGGTGCAACTGTTGGATTTATTTTCGAGGGTTTAGCGTTTAGTTCGGGTTTGGTTTAGGGTTTATAATCCCGGAGAACTGGGTTCAGGGTTTATAATCCCGGAATATTCCCTAGCCCTAGTCCCTAAACTCTACTTTGTCGAAGGCTTATCCACCATCCCGTCGCAACAGTCCCTGGACAATGACACCACTTTGCCTGGCGCTTGGAATTGGGCTTTAAGGGTTCCTGTGGGGTTCCTTTAGGGTTCCTTGACGGGTTCCCCTTTGAGGGTTCCGTTAAGGGTTTAGGGTTGAGATTCCTAGAAGCGTTTCTGCAAGGCTCAACCCTAAACCGCTAAACCCTAAACCCTAAATCCCTCAACCCTAATCAGTCAGCCCCAGACCCATACCCTAAACCTCATTCATCTCTAGAGCCTCACTCTCTGATAGGAGGCCTCAAGGGAACCCTTAACGGAATCGCAAAATATGCTAAGCCTAGACAAATCCCAAAACAAAAAAGAACCCTAAATCCTAAACCCTAGGGGACTCCTAAAAAGAACCCTATAGACTCTTAAGGGAGCCCTCAAAAATGCAAATCTCTGGCTTCGTGGGAGGTCCGGCACTTATCAGAACGACAACTTCGCATCGATGACCAGAGGTTCGCAAGGTTTGTTTCGTTCTTTTGAACAGGGCCCTAAATAGTTACCAATACTTTTTTTTGCGGGATCCTTAACATAATTATAGCATCGTGGCCCCAAAACCCTCTTCTAATTATTAAGGCCCCTATCTTATTTAGGGTTTTGGGCTGGTTTAAAGTATTTTCATGCAAGGGTTCCTTTGCGTAACGGCATTTAGAATTTTGCAGGGCTTTGGAGTTTATGAGGTTTTGGGTTTAGGGTCTAGGTGGTTGGGTTTACGGTTTTGTGACTGTTTGGGTTTGGGTTTAGTATTTCGTATATTTAGAGTTTAGGGTTTGCGGTTTGATGCGGTTCAGGTTTCAGGTTTGGTCAAGATTTGTTGGCTTTATCGTTCCTTTTCTAGGCTGCGTGGAGGGGCTCATACAGCTGCAAGATACCCCCAAACCCTAACAAACCCTACTCCATGACAGGGCCGCGCAACCGCAAACACACCAACTCCTTAAGTCCATTAAAGGAACCCTCACACTCTGTAAATCCCTAAACCTTCATTGCTCAGAATGCCTAAACCCCAAACACCCCAAACGCTGAGCCCCCGAACCTCCTATGACAACTCTTACAACTTACAAATTATGAAGCCCTTAAAATGTCTTGAAAAACCTTGCTTGTGCGCGCCCATCATCCTCCAAATCGTGGAAGCCTTTCAAAATACGAAGCACATGCATCAAAATGAATGGTACGAGTGTTCCCTTCCCCTACAAGGGTCCATGTGCCCATGTAGTATATATACATTGGCCTCAGAGTACCTAACATGGGGAAATTGTAAGGCCAAGTTTTTATTGCGTCAATTATGGATGCTGTAGAAGGAGCCAGAAAGTCGGATAATTGTCAACATAACCTTAAGGCACAGAATAAGGGACTCCTAGCACGAATCATCCTTGTTGTAAGTACTTTGGGGGCCTCATTTTTTTCCAATGTATGTGTTGTTTTTTTTGGGGTGGGTTGTCCTTATATAGGTAAGGTATAACATACCCCCCAAAGCCCGATTCTAATCATTAAGTTCCTATCTTATAGAACCCTACATCCCTTATAGAACCCTTTAGATTAGCCTAGTATAGAAAGCCGAGAGGTGCTTCGTCCTCGGAGGTCGGGTATTCTGCGGATTGGGATGAGGCCGATCTCCGTTCGTACCAGAGCTGTAGGGGTTCGGGCTTTGACGTGCCTAAACATCTTTATCTGCGGGGCACAGGGTTAGGGTTCTGGCTTTAGGGGCTTTGGGATTTAAGATGGATTTGAGTATGGGCTTTGGAGCCTAAGGTTTCTATCACCATGGTGCCGACAGTCAGTCTTGAACGTCTTCGGGTAGCATCAACCCTCTAAGTAATTAAACAGCAAAAGGGCGAAGCGTCAAAATAAGTACTCACAGGGGGAAGCCTCCATTTCTTGTTTTTACCAATTCCAAAACAGCACAAACGAACAGGAACCCATCTAACTAAAGCCTAAACCCTAAGCCCTCAACCTTAAATCCTAAACAGCAAGCAAGGAATGTCTGACGAAGACGGTATTTGGAGGGTCAGCTGACTTAGTATGCAGTTGCTTCATGGATTGATAGACTCACATAATAGAGCATCGCAACCCACTTAGGACTCCTTTTTAGGGTATTTAAAATGCGAAGACAAGCCAAATTTTCACCCAAAAGTCCAAGTATCTGCTCGGAGACCCTGTGTCAAGCTTCATGTGGTGCGGTTTAGGGTTTAGGGTTTAGGTTAGGGCTTGTAGGGTTGCCGGTTAAGAGTCTACCCTAAGGGTCCTAACACTTCATGGAACCTCAAAATCTAGGATTTCTGAGATCCCACAGAGACCCAAGGGCTCTCCCTAGGAGATTCCGGACCCTCCTACGGAGATACTGGACCCTTAGGGTCGGGTTAAGGGCTTAGATTGTGGGTCTTATAAGGTTAATGGGGTTTAGGGTTTATAAGGTTCAGAGTTTAACGTTTGCAGCTGCCGTTCTGGATTTCGTTTCATTCGCTCCTTGTGTAGGAGGACAAGTGAGCAGTCTTCCTGAACCCCTGCCAACGCCCCAACACCTTCACCCCTAAGTCCTTTGCATTCGGCTATGACAAAAGGGACCGTCAGCAAACTCGAATACAATCCTATCCTATACAACTCTGCAGCATAAAAGCTTGCAGGACACTGTGAGTCCGCGTGACATCCGAAGACATCAGACATGGACCCCGTAAACCCTGCAAACACTAAAGCCTCTAATCCCTACAAGCCTTAAACCCTATAAGGCATTTAAACCCTATAAGCCCGATTTAAGCCGCATAGACCCCACAACCCTCCTTTTAAGAAATCGCTGTCCCTAAGCCCTATTGAAGCCTAAACCCCTCCTTTTCAGACCTGTATAGACCCCTGTCTAAACCCTATAGACCCCTAAACCCCAAAGACCCAAAGCCCTATAGACACCAAACCCTAAACCCCTCACCAAAACCCAAAACCCCAAACCCCTAAAACCCCTCCTCTCACGACATACCCTAGAAGCCCTATTAAGGCTCTATATATAGACCTTAAACCCTAAATCTATAAGCCCTGCACTATAAACCCTAGAAGCCCTATATTTTAAGCCCCATAGACCCCCGAAGCCCATCCTTTTGAGACCTTTTTGACCTTTTTAAGCCCTGCAAGCCCTACTAAGCTTTATCTGAGCCCACAGACAACAAAACCCTATAGACCCAAAAAAGCCCCCAAAATCCCAAAACCCATCCTTTTAAGACCCTACCCCTTGAGAACTCGATGTCCGGCTCCTCCATGCCATCACCGGCAAACTCCGCGGCAGGCGGGAAAGGGGAGGAGTTCTTCGGGTTTTTGCGTAGAGGATTAGGATTTACATACGTGGTTCCTTAAAGGGTTCTATAAGGGATCTATAGGGGTTTAGGATTTAGGAGGAGTTCTTCGGGTTTTTGCGTAGAGATATGGGTGGTCCATAAGGGATCCTTTAAAGGGCCGAGGCTCTTCGGTTTTCCGGGCAAAGGGGCGGATTTCTTCGGGGATTTTGCGTAGAGGTTTAGGGTTTAAGGGGTTCCTTAAAGGGTTCTACAAGGGATCTACAGGGCTTAGGGTTGAGAGTTTAGGGTGGGTTTAGGGTTTGGGGGCATGTCGGGATACTTCCCAAAAATCTAGTATAGTTAGTACAAGGTAAGAACCGTACATTCTACTATATAAGTACTTCCATGAACCCCTTAAATAAACGCAAAACCGCAAACCCTTAAAGTCTAGTATAGGTACTTTGGACCCTGGACCTCCAGCGCGGTCATCGGAGCGAGGCAGATCGTCCAGAGAGGACCATCGAGGTCGAGCGAGTCACCCTAGTGCTCAGCATAGTAGCCCCTACCTTAAACTACCAAACCCTACTTTTTTGTAGGTTCTTATTATAAACCCTAATATGGAGAATATAGGGACCCCAGCAAAAAAGCAGGTTTTGGGAGGTTAAGGTATAGAATCCCCGTTCTAACATAGCGGACCAGTCGGTCCTTAGGGTTTAGGTCCTTTCCCCCGCCTGCCTTTCCCCTTTGCTGCTAACCCGTGTCACGGTTTAGGATTTAGGGTTTAGGGTTTAAGGGTTGCAGCAGACCAAGTGCCTAAAATAGTCCCCATCATACTTTCCCCCATTCCCTGCTAAGCACCAGAGAGTAGTCACCCCGCCAATGACGCTGTGAACATGCCGCTGGTGGAGTATGTGCCGGATTCCAGGAATCTGCAGCTGGTGGCACTCGAAGGCCAAGGGCGACGATCGTCGCCGTAGACACAGAGCCGAAGCCAAGTCTGGCGAACCGACCTCCAGGGAGCCTGGACGGAGAGGGATGGCAAGAAGGTTTGAACAGGATCTCGAGAAAAACATCGTGCTCCTTCTCGAACCTTACACTTGGAGCGTGTCTTGCCTAATTAAGGGGTAGATTGGGCTGTGCCCACCAGCGAGCACATTCCACGGCCGCAATGTCGTGGGCAGCTTCGCAGTCGCAAGAGCTGCGAGAGATGACTCTGACTGGCCAGCCCTCAAACCTCCTTCTCGAATGGCAGAGCCCCCTCCGTGCACGGCGGAGGGGGATCGGCTATGTCGGTGACCTCTCCGAGGGGACGAGTTTCATCGGTGATAAAGTGTCACAGAGCAGAGAACCAGTAAAAATTGTTTTTTCTCTTCAATTCCCATTTCACACTCATTGAAACCCGTTTCCAACCCCACCCAGCCCCTTTCAAAACAACCAGACGCCTTCACAACCATTCAACCAGTTTTAAAGGCCCAAATCCCAAATCCTCTTCTTGAAGACTGAGAAGTGCACGCCGAAAAGGGTGAGCTTGGCGGATGGATTGCACTCTGAAGCTTCCTTCTAGTTCATGTTCTGCTCAACTTCTCGGAACCCCCGATAAAAAGTTCAAACCACCGAAGCGCCCGACTCCCCAACACCCCACCGTACAGTACCTATCTAGGTACTACTCTTGGGCCAAAGTATCTACTTCTTGGGTTCATGGACCCTTGGGGTAACCACAAGAGCACAGAAATGAGGCCTCGGGAATTCTCCGTCCGGACGCCGGAGGCCACGGCGTGAAAGGCCCGCCGAAGTGAGCTTCAGAGGGGTTTAGGATTCACCTACAGTAGAAGCCCACAAGTTGGAAACCCAATAGCCTCAATCCTGAAGAGTAATGTATAGGGAATCTCAGCACTAGCTGTCCTTAATCACCTTTCCAACTTTTTGAGGTTTACTGTAGACCACCCACCTACCCTCTATTGTGCTCCAAACAGCCCCTATTAAGGACCATAAGGGCTCTATTAAGGGGCCATTGGGGGGGTCCTGGCGGGGTTGAGGGTTTAGGGTTTAAGGTTTAGGGAGGCGGCTTGGTGTACCTGGACCCTGAGAAGAACCAAAGTGTCCGTTAAGGATCCACCGGTAGGGGATCAGTCAGGGTTTAGGGGCTTTGCTGTAGGAGTTTAGCTATTTTTAGGGATCCCTAATATGGTTTCTTAGCCTGAAAGAAGCTCTTGAACAGGAAGGTGATTTGGCGTTCGGGTACTCATTCCGATGGAAATGTCGAACTACTCAACTACCCACTTTCAAAGGACTTTCCCAAGGGACCAAAGATATCTAGAGGGCCCACTCCCCCTTAAGCCAGGAATATGCCTTGATTTGTAGTGCCTCAGTGTATCTCAGCAATATGTTCTGAGGTTTTACCTTAACCTACCAGAGCCTACTAGGGTTCAAAGTAACGTGATACAAGAAAAGGTAGACTTCAGTCGGTTAAGGAATTTTACATTCTTGATTAACCCTACCCCCCTAGACCCTTAAAGCCCTATAGACCCTTAAACCCTAAGCCTTCAAACCCTGTAAACCTTTAAACCCTTAGCCCTTAAGCCCCTAACCCTTAACCCTCAACCCTGAACTGTGGCATCTTTATTTTGGAGTATAACCCGCAACTTTCGTCCGGAGCCCTACTCCGTGTACTGACACTACACTAGACTTTCTCCGAGCACCTAGGGCAAACTGATGCGGTTGACTAGCCATTGATGCTGGAGGAGCTAAGAAGCCAGTTATGATGACAATCCCTACTAAAGAAGGAGCTAAAGAGCCAAGGGAACCCCAAAACCATTGGCTAGTTGACGCAGGAAACCCAAAACCCTAAACCCTAAAGACACAGGAACACAGACCCGGCGGAAGACACCGCGTTTGGCTTCTGATTCCGGCGCGGCGCTTTCGTCGGATCTGGGTTCTTCCTAAGGGTCCAAAGTACCTATACAGTAGAATGGTTCCTTTTTGGGGGTTTCTTCAAGGGTTTAGGGTTCCTTTAAAGGTTCCTAGAAGTACCTATATAGTAGAATGTAGGGTTTCTGTATGATTTGGGGAAGTATCCCCCATAACAGTACCTAGGACATTTTTACGTTAGGGTTGAGTGATGCTGTTGATGGACAAAATCCTGCATGACCTTAAGGACCCTAAACTATGGGAACCATGGTATATTCCTTCTACTGGGTCATGCAGGATCTATATCCCTAAACCCTAAAACCCCTATAGACCCCTTCATGGAATCCCTTAAAGGTACCCTTATAGATCCCCTTAAAAAAGGAGCCCTTGAGGATTTATATTGTCCATCCACGGTGTCTCGGAAGTTCTGCAGGGCCATGGCCAACCTTCCAACACCATGGCATTGACACTTGCTTGGAAGGGCAGGGGACTTAGGGCTCTTAAAGGGCTCCCTTAAAGGGATGTATAGGGTTCCTTAAAGGGATCTATGGGGTTTAGGGTTTAGGGTCTACTTGGAGGGGCAGGGGACTTAGTAAGTAGGTTATAAGTAGAGTTATAAGTACCCTAAATGGAGCTACCCCAATGATAACCCTACTTGTAACCTACTTACTAAGTCCCCTGCCCCTCCAAGTGGGGACTCTCTCTCTGTATCTCAGTCTCCCTGGCTCTGCTTTCAATTGTGTACTTAGGTAGTCGGCGTAGCGGTGGTGGTAGTAGTTGTCGTCGTAGTAGCTGCAGCATTTGCAACAGTAGCTTTAACACCACCGCTGCCACCGCCACCACTCCGCCACCACGACTACTACTCGCAGCAGTTGTCGTCCTCCGAAGATATGGCCAAGAGCGGTGATCCAAGGCTCAGATGCAAAGTCCGGTTCGAACTCCTTGGAATGCACATGTGGGATACGACCACAGTGTTGTCCTTGGTCTTCGACTTCGGGTTTCTGTAACATAGGGGCATGAACAAATACCCCTATACTTCCTTGGGTTTCTCACTATACTTATAGGTTCAGATACACCAAAACATTCTAAATATTATGGGGCCCCAAAACCCCCCAAAAGAAATTCCTAAAGCACCCTAAGGCTCCAAAGTAGTTCCTTTTGGGGGTTCATATATAGAATCCTATAAGGTAATCCCAAAAAGGAACTACTATGGAGCCTCTGGGTATACACTACAATCCAGGACTTAACGAAAGATCAAACTGGGCGCTAAGGTCCTGCAGAGAACAGCGCTGTTGTAGCAGCGAGGGCCTCGCTCCTGACGCTTTCGACAGAGCCGAGTACGCAAAGAAGCACGCCCCGGAGGGGCCCACATACTCATACCATTAGGCTCTAAGGACTCCTATAGACTTCTTTAAAGGGATCTATGAGGGGTCCTTTAAAGGGATCTATAGGGTTTATAGGGGCTCTAAGGACTCATATTTTAAGGCTTTTGGGCCCCAAGACCATACTATAGCTTTTGGGCTATTTTGAGCCTTAGGGATAAGGGTCCATGTACCCAAATAAGGTCCTTTGAGGGTTCCTTCCAGGGATCCGTTAGGTAAGGATTCAGGGTATAGGGGTCCATGTGCCCAACTAAGGTCCTTTAAGGGTTCCTTTCAGTTGGGGTCTAGGGTCTCGGAGGTAAGTTCAGGGTTTAAGGTCTAGGGCTTAGGGTTTAGGGTTCCGTTAAGCAGGGGTTTAGGGTATAAGGGTCAATGTATCCAAACAGTATATACACTGGCCGTATTAGAGTAGTACCTACTTAGGGCTGCTGATTTGGTAGATACATTGACCCTAAACAACCGAAAATCCAAAGCCCTTGTAACGCCAAAGTTTGACTGTGTGGGTGCATGCGCCGGTTAGAGCCCCATACCAACTACTCGTCAAGGGGTCTTTGCTGTTTCTTGGTCAAGGGGGTTTACGATTTGAGGTGTAAAGTTTAGGTCCAGGCTTGAGGGTGAGAAAGTAGTTCCCTGACAAGCAGCCAGGAGGCCCTCAGGCCAGTGGCTGAAAGAAGTTTTGGAGTTTAGAGTTTAGGGGTTAGGGATTACTTGACAGGTTGGGAATGTGGTTGCTGCGTTTTTTCTTCCGACGTCGCATAAACCATGTCCCGGTTGCAAGGTACCCCACTCCCCAACAAAAAATACAGTAAAGTCACTAAAGCCTATAGCCGAAACGCTAATGCCCCCCCCCCCCGCCCCTAAATCCTACACCCTCGACCTTAAACCCAAAACGCCAAACCCTAACCCTGAATCGAACTTGAACCTCAAATTTACGAGCCTAAATCCTAAACCGTCAGGATTGGGGGTTTATAGGATTTTGGATGTAGGTTTGCCATGAGTCCCGGCACACACCCTGTTGTGGAGGGATCCTTATACACTCTCCACCTTCGACCCTGCAGCCATTTCCTGCCTGGCGGTTGATAGTGATAGTGCAGAGGCTCAGTTTCATATTAATGAGAGGTCAGGGGCTTAAGGATTTGGGTAAAAAGAAAACTCAAAACGCTCCCAGGGGTTTAAGGGCACAGGGACCTTGAACCTTCGCCTAAGTACGACAACCCGGTTTGCTTCTGCTTCCGTGTACCCGGTGCACTGTTGCTGGCAAGCTGGTACGCACCTGGCAGCTAAGTTGGATGCATGCCCAGAGAGCCCAATACACCCCGCCCCCAATTAAGGAATATACGCATATTCCGTTCATAATTATTCCTTAACCCAGCATACTGTATATCTTGGAGCTACAGTTGGTTACAAGTGTGTGTACGGCATCTAAGGCCAGCCCTAAACTCTGAACCCTTAGCCCTAAGCCCGCAGCCCTAGACTGGATCCCAAACCCTACACTCTAGAAACTAGCCTATAAACCTTAACCCAGTCCCAACGAGCCACTCGAGCGTGAGGTAGCACTTATAGGGGAGACCCGAGAACCCTACCTAAAGGCGCTGGAATGGCTCGGGTTCCTTGTTATGTGATTCCTCATCATACCCTGCCTGTGACCCCAAACCCTACGAAATAGTGGGTTCGGACCCCGTAATTAGAGGGTAGAACTCTTAAAAGGGCGCAACCCTGATGCCTCAAAAAAGTAGGCTTCTGCGGGGTTGCAGTGAACCTTGAACCCAGGGCTTTCGCTAAGGTCGGTCGTGTCTCTGTGTTTGTGGGAGCTGCTATGGGTTTAGGGGACAAGGCAGGACACCCTTTCAAGAAAAGTAGTTTCAGGAGACTTCTGCATCTGTGCCCCATTTCCACCCTGGCAATGAAGCCCCGGTAGGGTCCTTCAACTTAGATGCCATGTGCTGTACTTGTAAAGACGGAGTTGCAAAAGCACCTCTGCAGCATCTGCACCGCCCTCTATGTGTACCTGTCCAGCACTCCTGACTATCAAGAACTAACGGCTAACCCTGTAAGCCCTTCACGCACAACTCTTCTAGACTTAGGGGCAGCAGTTTCCAATTTACCCCCCAAAGGTCCTAAGTACCGATCTCACTATACAATAGAATGTAAGGTTTCTACAGTAGGACTCACTATAATGATTTGAGCAAGCATCCCCCGTAACGCCACCTAGGATACTTTGGGACAATCAGAAGCGAAGCCACTCATGATTAATACAAGGACCCTATTATGACAATAAGCAGAACCCCCAAAACCCTATCCTAATTATGAAGGCCCCTATATCATATACCCCTATTATAGATCCCTTACAGTACCCCTTTAAACGAGCCCCTCAATAGGAACCTTATTAAAGTTATGAAGGCCGCTATCTTATAGTACCCTTATAAGCCCCCTTTTCGTAGCCCCTATAGACCCCTTTAAAGGAACCCTATTCTCATTATGAAAAAGACCTTATGCTGTTATTAGTACCCTTATAGTAGCCCTAGTAGTACCCCTTTAAAAGGAGCCCTTAAATTGAACCCTACTCTAATTATGAAAAAGCCCCTATCTTATAGAACCCTCCCCTTTAAAAGGAGCCCTACTCTCATTATGACAAAGCCCCTACATTCGCTAGCTCTGGCCCTCCCCCAAAATCCCGTGACATGTAGCAGCCTCAAGGCTGGGCATTGGTCTCCAAAATTTGAGGAGTTTAAGGGTTAGGGTTTAGGGTTTAGGGTAGGGTTTGGGGTTTAGGGTTTACCTTCTCTACTACAAGTACTAGGTAACTGGCCTCCTAAGCCCAACCCTAAGGCTCAAAATAGCCCCAAAAGCCTTATGTAGTATGGTCTTTGGGCCCAAAAGCCTTAAAATGTGAGTCCTTAGAGCCTAAGGGCAACGGTCCTCGTAAGGTTTCGAGATCTAGGTCTACATAGGTGCATCTCGAAGCTTGAAGTCTTTTGAGGCTCAAAGTAAGGTAAAAGCCAGAAAGTTGGAATATGATTATCCTAACCCTTCTATGGTAAATTATAGGGTATCCTACCATGAAACCATATTCCAACTTTCTGGAGTTCCCTGTAAGATGTTATTTTAAGGTTTGACACCTACAGCCAGGAACATGCCATGTTGTCCAGTTCAGGGCTGTGTAGGATCTTCCAAGAGGATAAAGCGTAGTCAAAGGTTCCTAGGTGCTGTTATGAGGGATACTTCTCGAAATCATAATAATAAGTACTGGTATGGGGGGATTTTTCCCCAAGTCAAATAATAGCAATTCCGAATACAGAAACCCTATACATTTTACTGTATAAGTACTTTGCACCCTGTGGCCTAGTCTCGCTTGTGAAAGCAGGCCTCGACTGGAACCCTGCTTGAAGGAGCATGGGACTTAGTAAGTAAGGTTGTAAGTACCTCAATTTATTAATTGGGGTTATAAGTAGTTATAAGTATAGTTACCTTAATTATAACCGTAGTTACTAAGTCCCATGATCCTTTAAGTGCATCCTTGCATCTCCTCGGAGTCACCACTGTAGCTCGTAATTGTGCTTGCCCTGTTTATAGACTCCTAACCAAAACAACAGGTTCTCCATACTAACTAAATAAAGAAGTTGCTACCTTGTTTCAACCCACATCAGCTGCCCTTCATCTTCCGGGTGTGGTGAGTGTTATTGAGCTGGCTGCTTTGGAGCACTGGTCTATGTAAGTTTATGTCACGCATTTGTTGGGATACGAGTACTGAAAGCCCTGCATCACACGCAAGTGCGAAATTCAACCACGCAAGTATCTGGTCAATGCGAAGATTTGTAGAGACTGTGGGGGAGCTCTCTTGGCCTCTACCTTATTATGCAGCTTGCTATTTCCGGTCAGAGAATGTTCATCACCACCGTCATCACCATCATCGTGACCATCATCACCGACATCACCATCACCACCGTCATCGCCATCGTCGTGACCATCATCGCCATCATCACCATCATCCTCATGATTTTCGTCATCATCATCATTCTCATGATCGTCATCACCATCATCACTTTCAGTAGTATCATCGCCCTCACCATCATCCTCATCGTCATCATCATCCTAAGTACATCACTTGGAGTTCCTAGCAGTTGCTTGTTTCAAAGTCGGGCGGCGCAGTGTATCCTTTCAGCTTTCCCCGTTTCATCCCACGTTTCACGTCCATAATGTGGACCGACAGCATGCACGTACTTGAAGGTCAAAAAGTGCGCCGGCTTTTGCAGATAACCGATCTAGATTCCTGCGCTTTGTGTTGCTAGAGCTTCTTCCAGTTACTAGTTTGCTTGTGTGACAAAATTAGCTGTTACAATTCTCGCTGCTGCTGTGCCGAGTGTGTCCGGGTTCTTTTGTCGCTGTGACTCTGTTGCCCCGAGCCCTATTTCCTGTTCATACTCTGGTGCTGTTGTTGCTTCGTTGCTTGGCACATCTATACTATTTGCCTAGACTAGCCTAAACAGGAAGCGACCCTAAGCAGCATGCATATATCTCTTTCCTGCGGAAGGAGGAAAAGTTTGACCTACTCCTTGTCTCGTCGACCACAGGCCGCTGCTCCCCCACAGAATCCCAGGAACTCCAACATCCCTTAGTTTAGGAATTTTCCTTAAATCATATTACGGATCCTACCATGATTTAAGGCATAAGGGATATTGGAGTTTCTAGAATCCTAACACCGAGCTTCAGCCGGATACTTTCCGGAACATGAATAGTCGTATGAAGCTAAAACGGGGTTTAAACTACTCCGCTGGCCAGGCCACGTAAATCGCACTTTTCGGTACTCCGCTGCCGATGTTGGGAGACTATTTGCGGTAACTCCAGATGCTTTCTCGATTACAAAACGCCTTAGGGTTTAGGGTAAACTGCTTTCAGAAAATGCCAAGTAACAGTCAGCCTTTCAAGGCAAGGTACGAGCAGCCACAAGCACCGCAACAACCTCGCCCCTACCGAGAATTTGCTAACCTCAACCTATGGGTTTAGGGTTGGTTTAGGGTTTAGGGTTCCCCCCCGATCCCCTCACCTTCAAGAATCGTAAGGGTCCAAGTATTCAATATGCTAGGACTTGTGGGCCTGTTTAGGTACCAGGAACCATAAATAATGACTACTTGGACCCTTACTTGGAGGTTCATGGGTAGTTATAAAAGTGGAGCTACATGTCCCGTAATATGGGTTATAATTAAAGCTACCCTACTTATAACTCCACTTATAACTACCCATGAACCTCCAAGTAGGGGAAGGGGAGAGGTGAGCACCACCGCATCTCAGCCTCTTAGAGGGGTTTAGACTCTTTACATGTAATAACGGGGGCCTAAGTCATTAACAAAAGTATTGTAGGGGTTCCTAATTGTAGTTATGGTATACTGGGACCCAATTTTATTCTAATTATTAAGGCCCTTACAGTGCATTTACCCGACAGGTTTAGGGCCTTGGGCTCTTAGGGAATATGGGGTTCGCGCATTTCGGGTGTCGAGTTCAGGGTTTAGGGCAAAATTCCTGCTAACACCAAACCGTAAACCCGTAAAATAACCTAAACCCCGAACCACAAGGGATTTTTCGCTGGCCGCGGCTCAAAAAGCATTAGGGCACCCCCACTTTGCTTCGGCTTGCTCCCAGTGGCACTCCAAAGAACGGTCGGACGCTTCATTCGGGGAGCAACATGTGCCCTGGCAGTCGGAAGGGGTCCTAGGGTGGATGATAGAAACCCTAGGGTTCCTTTACAAAGGGGTCTATAAGGATACCTTTAAGGGGGTCCCTTACGGGATCTATATGGTTTTAGGGTTTAGGGTTTAGGGCCTAGGGTTCATGATATAAATTACCTTGAGGACCCTAAGCTATGGGAATTATGGTATATTCCTTATTATGGGTCATGCAGGATATATATCATCAACCCTACTGAAGTTCCATCCGTGTTTGGGGGTTTACAGGTCTGGGGCTAGAGTTTCAAGGCACGCTTAGCAGGCAGATCGGCCAAGGTACCTTCTGCAAGGACTTGCCCTTAAAAGGGTTAAGGATTAAGGCGAAGTGCCCCGTCTGAGTGAGTTTTCTTAGGCAGGAAGCCCTGGTCGATAGATTCAGGCACCAGGTGCGACTGGCTCATAGGTCTTTTTAAGAAACCTAAACCTATGTAAAAGTTTAACTAAAGCCTAGGGGTACTATTTTTAGGTCCAGGTTTACCGCGCAAGGGTTCATCGCACCTTTCTCAGGTGGGAGAAGCCCCAACCCCAAACTTGAAACCTCTTGCCAGAAAAGCTTTGGTGATGCAGAATCACAAGAAAGCCGTCTATCTCCGATCGGTATCATATAAAAAACCCAAAGCCCCCATTCAGTACGCAAATCCAGCCTTGAAAGTCCTTGAAGTGAGAGCCACAAGCCCCAAGACCCAACACACCCTGAATCCCGAGACCCCTGAACCTACCTTATTGTCATTTCCCTGTGTAACTAAACGGCTTCCTAGGTACATGTATCCTTAGGGCAGGACAGCCACAAAGCTTCAGCTCTGCATATCTTTACTACTGTGACTTGCAACAGCCCCCCTCGAAAGAGAGCCTGAAAGAGCGCCGTAGAAGGATCGCCCTAAACCCTAACCTCCTGACCAGAACCCGAAGCGCCCACAATTTCTCAACGCCTAAACCCCAAACTCGTGAACCATGAAACCTGAATCTCGGATGCCTTCAAATGTGGGATGAAGGTGAGTAGGATTAAGGAATACCTGTATACCCAAACCCTACAAAATAGTAGGTTATGACCCCTTAATTAATTTTAATAACCCTGAAAACAGTAGGTTGCTTGGATCCCCGGTAAGGACTTGTTTTTGGGACCTTCATCCCACATTTGGAGCCTTTTGAAAACCTGGGCCTTGAACCTTAGATTCCTCAACCCAAGCCCATGAACTCCTAAACCCTAAACCCTAAACCCCAAAAGCCCTACAACCCTGAAAGGAGGCTCCATGTATACTACCATTATGGAAGTAGGTTCCAAGACACCATCCTCATTATGGCTTTGGGGGACTAGTTCCAAAATAGTGGTATATATGGAGCCGCTGAACCCCCTATAAAGCCTGGAATTTAGCCCTAAAAAAACGCAATCACCCACAAGGATCGGCTTCAAGTGGGGCGTGGACCGCGATGCCCTGGGCATGGCCGAGCCTTCCACAGCAGAGTCGTTCTAGTCTAAGCGTCACTAAAGGGGTACTGTAGGGTTTACATAGGGCTTCAGGGTTTAGGCTTTAGGTTTGGGGTTTAGGCTTTAGGTTTGGGGTTGAGGGTTTAGGGCTTCAGGGTTTAGGTTTGGGGGTATGGTTCAGGGTTCAGGAGTTTGGGAAATCATAAGGGTCTGATCTGGGCTCATGGCATGAGTTTAGGTGTTGTTTGTGGTATGGCTTCGGGTGGTTAGGGTTTTAGGAAGTAAGGGAAGGACTTGGGTTAAGGGATGGTTCAGGGTCATGTAGTTTGTTTAGAAGATTAAGTTTGGGGGTATGCTTCAGGCATTTTCGGGCTCGGAGTTACGCGACATTCTATTGAAAACGTGACACTTGCAAAGATGCTTTTCTTGCGGAGGTCTGAAGACCCCCGGTGCCTGGGCTAGAGCTCGTAGCCCGTTATCAAGATCGTTTAACACCCCAGAAACGCCTCCTGAAACCCAGTTTTTCGAATTAGACCCAAAAATATATACCTTAACCTACCAAACCCTACTTGTTTGTAGGTTCTTATTCTGAACCCTACTTTGGATTTTACTGGGACCCTACAAAAAAAAAAACAGGTTTTGGTAGGTTAAGGTAAGGTGCTTCCGAATCAACAGAAAATCTTGAAACGGTTTCTCGATGTCTACTGAGAAAGGCCGCCGGCAACCCCAGCCTAGTTTGTCGGGCACCCGCGCACGTATGGTCTACAAATAAGTCTGGAAGCCTATACGGCCCAAAAGCCTGATAGCAATGCCAAATTTATAGCAATGCAACAACTATGTCCCAAGCCCTAATGCCCTAAACCCAAAGGTACCCTTATAGGAACTCTTACAGTTGGCCCTAAAGCCCCTGTCCACTGCGCATGTGCCAAGGAAACAGGACAAGCCCGCCTCAAAGTGGTGGACATGAAGGCTGCGAAGCCCTTCCCAAAAGGATCCAGTAATATAGGGACTAAATAATTACCAATACCATTTTGGGGGTTCCTTATTAGAACTATAGTATAATGGCCCCAAGACCCTCTTCTAATTATTAAGGCCCCTGCATCACTCAAACAGTAGGTTCTTGTCTACAGTGTTTAGCTTGTCGGGTGTGGGGTTGAAGGTATGCCCTAAACCCAAACAGGTTCAACTAGGTAGGGCTTTGGGACATTTTATATTTTCCCTTATTGGGAATAAGAGGATCCTATTTAACATTTTTCAGAGGCTTTAAAAGCCCCACCTAGTCAAGTTTCCATGAACCCGGAAACCTTTTTGCTTGGAACGTATAATACAGTGGCCTGAGTCATTGTTGATACCTGTTCTGTATTCTTTAGGTAAGTAGCAATGTACTGCAACTCCCCGAACGCTGTTCCAATCATTAAGGCCCCCATCTTGATGTCGAGAGGAAAAGGAACCCTAACATGCGAGGGAACGCAATAGACCCTGCAAAGCCCAAACGCCGCATGCCTCGGATTTCTGGGTTGAGGGAGGCTTTCAGTTCTGCAGAACTTTAGGCTAATAAAGAGCTCAGGGCCTATAGGGTTTAAGTATTACAGAGGTTTAGGCCTTAACGTCGCCTGAATATCTACAAGTAGTAACGTATCCTTTTCCTTTCTGTGATTGCACTACAGTATCCCGTATCTAATGATCATAAGGCCTTGTGTCCGGTTTGAGGCCCTAATTTGGGGATTTAGGGTTTTAGGGTTTAGGGGTTTAGGGTTTTAGGGTTTAGGGGTTTAGGGTTTTAGGGTTTAGGGTTTTAGGGTTTTAGGGTTTAGGGGTTTAGGGTTTAGGGTTTGGGGTTTAGGGTGGGGTTTAGGGTTTTTGGTTTAGGGTGGGGCTGTGATGAGTTCTGCCATTATTCGGCATGCACGGTTTGTTTTGCTCTTCGCCACTTGTTAGGGCCTACCTGAAACTCGCAGGCCTACTTTGCGAAGCAGGAGTATCTGACCTGTTCTGTGAGTGAGGGCTTAGGGTTTACCTGTATCCCCAAACCCTACAAAATTGAAAAGACTTCGGTATAACAATGAAAACAATAGGTTTTGGGATTCCAGGTAGGGTTTAGAGTTCGACAGGGACCTTAACAAACAACGAGTCGGCTATGGTAGCAGGGTAGTATTAAGTCGAAACGAAAGCTTTCTGCTGCCATCGGTTTGTGCACATCAGGTGTTGAGGAGTTTCTCATAGTCCCCATTCCCCATTGTAGTTCTTGAAGCAGCTCTTTGGCTAGGAGCCTTTCGTCGCAAGATAAAGTCAAGTAGCCAATAAGAGGAGCTACATCGAGGAATGTGGGTAGGGTATTAAAAGCTTACCCACAGGCTCTAAGGACTCACATGTTGAGGCTGTCGGTTTCGGGCGGAAAGACATTTCTGTATAAGCCTTCCTGGGCGACTTTAACTTTTGAGCCTGAGGGTGAGGAACGGTTGAGGAGATAGGGTTCGACGTCTTGCAATTAGAGGTAGGATCTAGATCGGGTTCCACGTGCAGTCCATTTATCTTTCTAGCTGCTTCCAAGCCCTACAACATAGAATAGGTCAGTGGGCCAGGGATGCATGACGCCGGTTAAACGGGGTCGAACCCCTAAATTTATTATGAACCCTTTCGTATAGCGGATGTATGACCACGAAAGCAGTACATTGCCGAGAAGCACTTGCGAACAAATAGCGGCAGCTTGTGGAGTAGTGGAGGGTAATCAACTCCAAACCCATTGCTCCACATACGACGTACTTACTGGGGTGGCTAATCCGTCGGGCAAGTACATAACGTTATTAGGTGTGTAAACTCCTAAGCCCTCAACCCTGAAGCCCTAAACCCCTAACCGCTAAACCCCGAGCCAGAATCTCGATCGCGAAAACTTCCTAAAGCCGCCTTAAAGGAACCTAAACCCTTATAGTAATCCTTCTAGCAACCCTTAAAGGAACCCTTGTCGTAGCCCTTGAGGGAGTCCCTAAAGCACGCCGGAATCTGGAGGCCGTTGCCGCCGAGTGCATCGCAATGACGCCCGTTCCTCTGAATTCTGCGATGCACAAAAAATAACCCTGCACCCTGACCCCATATAGTAGCCCTCATACGCTCTCGGCCGAGGCTCTTCGTCGTCATCGGCTGCGGCGCGGCGTGCGCGAACGGCGCCGGCGACAGTCCGAGCCGGCTGCTTCGGCTTGGGCCGTTAACTTGTTTAGGGTTTATTTGCGGTTTAGGAGTTAATGAGGGTGTAGGTGTTTAGGGTTAAGGGTTTATGTTTCAGCGTTTAGGGTTTTGGGTTGATGTTCGGAGTTCTGGGTTTATAGGGTTTAGGATTCAATCATAGAGGGCATCTTTAGTGTATTATGTGCTGTTAGGCGCTGGTAAACAGTGATGTTGCTAAGGTTTTCTTCGGCTAACCTTTCCCCGAATGACCTACCTGTTTAAGGCTTTATATAAGGAAACCATAATCAACACCCTAATGACCTACCTTTGTAAGGACTTGTATAAGGAAACCATAATCAGGAGCCCTACAAAGGTAGGTTATGCAGGGTTAGGGAAGGGTTTATGATCGGGCCGGGCTTCGGGGTACATGGGGTTTAGGATTAGGGATTATGGATTAGAGTTTAGGGTTTAGGGGATTTAAATTAAATCATTTAATGCGGCTTCTTTATTCAGAGCTTTTCCCTGTGGTAGATGTTGGATAAGAGTCATGTTGCTAAGTTAGCTTCTTTTGGCAAGCCACCGATTAGCATGTGCATCCTGAAGTCCATCGTTCTGGCTGGTAACTGCCACTATATTCAACGAGCATGATCTGCTACATGTGTTCTATGGCTTTTTGTCTTTTGAATGCTTTTTGTCTTTTGAATGCTTATGGCTTTTGGGGTCTTACGGTTCAGCGTTTTGGGATTTAGGGTTAAGGGTTTCGGGTGGGAACTCTGTAAATGGGCGGACGTCACTAAGGAGCTTGGGGAGATTACGTGCTAATCAACCCACCCGGATTCTGGGCAGATCACTAACCCGAAGACTCCAAATAATGGCCCTGCTGGGGTTTGCCATTTAGGGCTCATACTTACTTGGGTTGGGGGATTTAAGGTCTAGTTCGGGTTGGGGCTTGTTCCCAGGGACTCCAAACAGCCCATGCAGAGACTCCAAATAGCCCAAAGCAGGCACCTTTTCTGGACGTTAGTCGTACCCCCTGAAATACCCAGACCTTCCAAAACCCCTTAATTAAGGAATATACCTTAAAATATAGTAGGATCCTTAATATGATTTAAGGTATATTCCTTAATTAAGGGATTTTGGAAGGTCTGGGTAGGTACTTTAGTTGTAAACTCGGAGTCTGAGGGCAAAGTTCTACCGACGGCCGACCCTCGCCGACCAGCCAGATGAAAGACCCATGCGGCATCAGCTCTCAAACAATGTATAGACTGTATTCATACAGACCTATAGAAAACCGTGCGCGATTCGTAGGCGAGGCAAGCCTTATAAGATCGTATCAAGATCAACAAGCAACGCACTGCACAATTAACATCAGGGCTATACTAGAAGAACCTTTCGAAGCCTGTAAAGCCTCTTGGACTCTAAACCCTAAACCGTAAAACCCCAAATTACACTTTTAAAAAGAAAAAACCCAAAAACTACGCTCAAGTCTGTAAAACAGTACCCGCTAGAGAAACCTCTTAAAACCCTACTAGGACCTAGAGTAGGCCCTTATTCCCTTTTTAAGGGTTCAGGTTCCTTTACAAGCCCCTTTAAACCAAAAAAGGCACCCTTTTTATTCCTAGGGTACTCTTGGGTCTAGCCTATAAGGCGCCGCTAAAGGAGCCCCAAACCTCCCAAGACACACAAAAAAAAACACCTCTGAAGGAACCCCAAACCTTCTAAAACCCCATAAAGCACCTTTACAGGAGCCCCCAACAGGAACCGGAACCCCACCATTCTTCTAAAACCCTATAAAGCACCTTTACAGTAACACCCCAAACCTTCTAAAACCCCATAAAGCGCCTGTTATAGGAGCCCCCAACAGGAACCGGAAACCCACCATTCTTCTAAAACTTTCAGTAGCACCCAAAACTAGGTTGGATTTTGGGACATTTTTTTTTCCTTATTTGGGTTTATAAGGGACCCTATATATACATATTTTCAGGGTGTTTAAAGGCCAACCCAAAAGACCAAACTCCACCATTCTTTTCAAACCTTCTAAAGCACCTTTACAGTAACACCCAAAACTAGGTTGGATTTTGGGACATTTTTTATGTTCCTTATTTGGGTTTATAAGGGACCCTATATATACATATTTTTCAGGGTGTTTACCTTAAGGCTCCTGGACCCTTGTAGCGAGATCCCGGACCCTAGCCCCCAAAGCCGAAACCCTCCCCCAGAGAGCCCGAGACCCTCTTAGGAGCCTTAGGGTAAAGGCCAGCCCAAAAGACCAAAGCCCAGGTTGATCGTGGCTTTGGCCTTTGGCATGGGACTCTTCGCTGCGACATCGAAACCATAAAGTAAAAGCCAGAAAGTTGGAATATGGATTCATGGTAGGATCCCCTCTAATTTACCATAATTTACCTTAAAGGGGTTACGATATTGATATTCCAACTTTCTGGCTTCTACTGTAAGCCCTGGTTCCTACGGTTGATGATGTAAATCCTGGGGTCTATAAGGGTACCTTGAAGGGGTTCCTTTAAGGGAGCTATGGGGTTTCAGGGTTTAGGGGGTTGATGATATACATCCTGCATTACCTTAATGACCCTAGACTGTGGGAATTATGGTATATTCCTTCTTACGGGTAATGCAGGATTTATATCATCAACAGTACGGCCCAACAACCCCTTTGACCCTGACTTCCTGAACCGATAAAGCCGAAAACCACATAGCTCTAAATTCCCGAAACCTAAGCCCTAAATGCTACACCGCTAAAACCAAAGCCCTCAAAACTTGAACTTGTGCCATCCGGCTCCAGGAATTGGATATTTGTCATTCGGGGTTTGACACTTACAGGAAATATTGTGAAGCAAAGTTTATATTTTCTCTCCCTGAACCCTAAAGCCTGAACTCTAAACCCTCAATCCCGTAAACCCTAGACCCTAAAGGTTACTTCAAAGCACGCTGAAGGAATCCTGGTCCTCGCATACTCTGTCGGACATCACTCCGGGGGGTGCCTCAGCTGCTTTGTTAGGTTCCTGAGTATTACGGTGTTGCCCTTTTTAGTTGGAGGTCTCGGTACTAAAACCGATTATTCGGAAAAAGGCTACCCTTATCACAAAGGTGTTACTGAGGAGCCTAGTTTGTTTATAGGTCGTTGTCGTTTGTGTTGTTCAGGGTTTAAGGGTTTGTGATACATGTCGTCCTTTTAGGGGGATTTTGTTACCCAGAGGGTCCATCTGTATTACCATACTGGAATTAAGTCTCCAAAGCCATAATGAGGATTATTTTGCGGGACCTATATAACTCCATATGTAATAGCAGTTTTCATTGGACCTCAGGGAGATGTATACCTTGAAAGTTGGCGGCGTTGGTTATACAAACAGATACATCTGCAGACACTCTACACCAAGGTTGATGATATACATCCTGCAGTACCTAATTTACCCTAGACTTATGGGAATTAGGGTATATTCCTTTTCATGGATGATGCAGGATTTATATCACCAACCGTTAGGTTGTTATGCTATCCCGGTCTGTCGGGATTCTGTAGCGCCTCGTTCCCCAAACCCTAAACCCCAAACCCACATAAACCCTGAAACCCTAAACCAGTACACCCTACACTCTGAACCCTACACCCCTAAATCCCGAGGCTTTGCCTTCTGAGGCTTTGGGACTCGACCTAAATCCGGAGCTGTACGTAAGCCATAACTAAGGATCCAAAAACGTATTGTTCCTAATTGCAGCTTATGATTAAGGGGTCGCAATCTACTATCTAAGTCTCAACCCTGAACCCGGTTGACGGGTTTCTGATGTTGAGGTCTAGAGGTGTGGAGGGTTTCGGTTGTTTGTGGTTTACGGTATCGGGCTTTAAGTATTTGCGGGTTTAGCCTTCCTAAGGGGTCTAAGGTACCTATACAGTGGGTTGAAGGGTTTCTCCTTCTCCACAACACTACCTAGGACCCTTTGGCTCTAGGAGGCCCAGACTCAGTGTTTGTTGATCACTTCCGGTGTCTTCCAAAAGAGTCGCCCACAGTGGCAGTGTGTTGCTAGTTTCCAGAGTACAATTTAGTGGCTTTCTCCTTAGAGTTCCATCTTGTACTTCCAGTTTAAGTCTTGATCTTCCATAACTATTCACGGTAAACCTAAACCCTAAACCCCTAGGTGAAATGGAACGAATCCTGAACCCTAGAACTAAATTCTTGAACTCCTGGACTCGAACCCTCAACCCGAAAGATTGGCAAAGCCCTCGGTAAACACTACCTAGAGTAACCAGTGTACCTTACAACAGACATGGCCTTATTCGATAGGTACATCGCCCTTTTAAGGTACATCGGTTGCCCGAGGACGCCTTAAACTTAAACTGCAATTAAACCCTAAAGTGCCATTTCACCCATTACAAAACAACGAGTCCTTAGGCAAATCAACTGCGCGGTGACCCTCTCGCTCGTTCTCGGTGGCCAGGCCTTTCTCACGGGTACTGGGAAAACACACAACCAAGGAATCCAAACCTGCTTAGGTTTGGGGTCTGGGGTGTTTAGTAAGGGGTGGAGGCTACGTCAGGGCGGTGTAGGGACTGGGGTACAGGATCTAGTGCAGAGCCCTCCACCTGGTGCTGGTCAGCCCCCACACGAACGTACTGAAGCCATAGCACGTCCAAACCAGGGCATCCAACAGCTTCTATTCTTGGGATTCCCGGTTGCTCCATATGTGCCACTAGGATGGAGATGGTTTCCGCAACCAGAATGCGGATGGTATTTTGGGACCGAATCCCATCATGGTCGTGTATATATGGACCCTCTGGGTTTTACAGCGGTAGCATAGACTAACCCTAAGCAACAGGGCTTTGGGTGTGCTATGCAATTAATGTGAGATCGAAAACTCGCATAAAGACCCCCGAGACCCCGAAGCGCAAGTGCTGCCTTGTCTGTCTAAATGCTGCAGACATGTGCTCCAATCAAGCAGCCCTTACAAAGCCCTGTAAATCCTGAAGCTTCTTTAAGTTACACTTAGATCCCCAATACCTAACCTTTAAGCTTTCTGGCCTCTTTTGGTTTAGTAGGAATCGGAAAGTTAATTGCTGTGGCTTATTTGGGGGCAGTAAGTATAAGCCCTACCCTACACCCTAAACCCTAAGCCATGAGAAACTCCAGCACCTTGACGAGACCTATTGGGGCCCTGTATTGGAACCCATAACTAGGATGCCCAGTAGTGCCCTTATTCCCTTTTAGTAGTCCTAGGTTCCTTATAAAGCTACCCAATACCCATAAGGGAGCCCTTTTTTTTCCTAGGGTACTGGGCATCCTAGGTGAAGGATCCGTTGCAGGTTCCATGGTACCAGGGCCTTGCCAACTTGCTCGCGCAGCTTCTCGGCCCAGATCCCTTTCTCTCCGTTTTGCTAAGCCTCAGGGTCTGGGGTTTATTGTTGCTTTAAGGGTTTAAGGTCTAGGGTGTTAGGAGTTTAGGGCTTAGGGGTTGAGGGTTTCGGGGTTTTGGGCTTGGGGTCTTGGGATAAAAGTCTAGAATTTAAAATTCACATAAGGGTCCAAAAAACTGGTTTTTGATTGGGTCTACGACAGGAACTCCCGGCAGGCATCCCGTACCTCGCTTGCTGCCGTGAGAGTGCAAAGGATCCAATACTTGCCTGTAGCCGACAAGACATACTTTTTTAGGGTTCCTTATTATGGTTTCTATATATAGTACCTTAAGAAGGTAGGTCTTTTCGGCTACAGGTGAGTGTAAACGAGAGTTAGAGGGCTGTAGCGTTGTTCATGAAGGTTTTGCAGGCATTTTTTGCAAGGGCTTGCAAAGGTCCACAGGACTCCAAAAGACCTGATAGTAGGGTTTAGGGTTTAGGGTTTAGGGTTTAGGACAACAGTGTTGTAGGATAGTATTCGTCGGAGTGTACGATTACAAGGTATTGGACCCTGAGGGTGGGGTTTTGAGGATAAACGCGGCGTGTGTCCGTGTATAAAATTGTGGTGTGCAGATCCTTTTGCTGGTGGTTTCTACCGGGTTCTTGCATTTGGGGTTGGAGTTTAGGGTTCTCGAGTGGATGAACGGATGGATGGGGTGTGCGGAATGGGGGTTGAAGGAAGGCAGGGCAGGAGAATCACAAAAGGGAGGGGTATGTAGGCACGGAAATCGACCCAGTAATCTTGAGTCCTGGCTGCCCACAAAGTCTGGGAAGGGGAGTTGCACAGGATGCGAAGCGATTAAATCTAGACGCCGAAGCCCGCACCAGGCTAGTCGGCTCCCTTGTGGGTGCCGGACTCCTTTGCGCGGTCTTCCCGTGCGGCAATGACATGACTGGGGGCGTTGGCAACCTGGCCGACGTGATGTAGAAGCCTGGACACTCATCAACAACATGTTCCTTACCCTGAGGCTCAAAATAGCCCAAAGGCCTGATATAGTATGGTCTTTGGGCCCAAAAGCCTTAAGACATGAGTCCTTAGAGCCTAAGGGTTAGGGTTCCTATTTACTACAGTTCCGTTGAGGGATCTATAGAAGAATTTCAGGGCTTATAGGGTTTATAGTAGAAGCCCAAAAGTTGGAAACCCAATAGCCTCAATCCTTAAGAGTAATATGGAAGGGATCCCAGCACTATTTGGCCGCATTTGGCCTTAATCCGGCTTCCAACTTTATCATTACTAACTATTCCGTCCCTATATGGGAGTTTCCGAAACTTAGGGGTACCTTATTCTGTGGTCCTTACAAAAAGGATCCTACTATATAGAGTACTATGTTAGGGTCCCCTATTTTTGGAAACCCCATAATAGAACCAAGGGCTTCTATTTTCAGAGCTCACTTTTGTTCAGGACCCCGAGACATTCCGCATTGCCCTCTGCAGTGCGACCCTCCACAGGGCAGGTTCAGTAGGGCTTAGGGGTTAAGGGTTTAGGGGTTTAGGGTTTCGGTTTCGGGGTTTCTAGCTATATCATCATTCCTGGAGGTGGCATTCGAGAGGCGAGTGGAGACGCTCACGAAGGATGCCCAGCTCCACATTCGCATAAGGGACAGGTTGCGGTTCCCAAAGACTCCAATAGCCCTTAATTAAGGAATATTCCTTAAATCATATAAGGGATCCTACCATAATTTAAGGAATATTCCTTAAATCATATAAGGGATCCTACCATAATTTAAGGAATATTCCTTAAATCATATAAGGGATCCTACCATAATTTAAGGAATATTCCTTAATTAAGGGATATTGGAGTCTCTGGGTTCCGTCTAAAGAAAGTGAGCGACGGTGAACCGGACCCTGGCCCCGATGTAGGAGTTTCCGAAAATCGGGGACCCTAGTATGGTACCTTAAATAGTAGTATCCTTATTGTAAGGCTTCCAAAATTAGGTACCCCTGTTTTCGGAAACTCCCATGTCGATCCCTAAACCCTAAACCCTAGGCCCTAAGCCCTAAGCCCTAAACCCTAAACCCTAAACCCTAAACCCTAAACCCTAAGCCCTAAGCCCTAAACCCTAAACCCTAAACCCTACCCGATGTTGATGTGCCACCGAAATGGTGCTGGCGCGACTTCAAGCCGGCGAAGCCTTAGCTGCCGAAGGCGTATGTGAAGGGGGCTTCGAGGTCCCAAAGGCTCCATGTACTTTTATAGTGGATACTTTGGCCTTAAAGGGGTCCCCATATAGGTACTTTAAGGCCTAAGTATATACTATATGGCTACATGGAGCCTTTGGGGGTGATGTCTCCAACTGCATCTCACGCCGGTGGCATTCCTGAGCTCTGGGCTGACTTAAACCGTAGTATACTACGGATATGCAGCTGAGGGAGGCTTGTCCGGAGTCCCAGGCGTGCCGCCACCATGAAGTCTAGGGTTTTGGGTTTAGGGGTTTTGGGTTTAGGGGTTTAGGGGTTTGGGGTTTAGGGTTTAGGGTGCATGCTACAAAAGCAAAGCTGCAGGGTTTGACAAAAGGTTCGTAGGAGACATAATTCTAAGTAGGACTACAGAAGATACCTTGTCAAACGGTGTGTGTTCTGGTGGTTTAGGGCCTCAGGTTAGCTTGGGCCAACCTAAAGACATGGGTTCTTGGGAAGGGGTACAGGTCTGAATACTGAGTCGTATCATCCCTAAACCCGAAACCGCAAGCCCTCAATTCCTGCGCAAAAAAACTAAAGAAGAAGCCCCCCCCCCATATAAGGGTCCAAAGGACCCCAGAATTAGGTATTCGGGTTTACGGTAGTAGTTATGTAGGTCACTACCGTTGACGATATAAATCTTACCTTTGCACATAGTAAGGAATATGAAATAAATACCATAGTTTGGGGTCATTAAGGTAATGCAGGATTGATATCATCAACCCTAAACCCTAAACCCCCATAGATCCCTTAAAGGAACCCCTGTACGGCACCCGTATAGATCCCTTTAAAGGAGGTCCAGGAGTTGCATCATCAACCGTAGTGTGGAGAGTATATCGTAGTTAGGTTCTCGGACTCCGGCGTCCTGGCTTTTGCTCACCCTCAGGGTCCATGTACCCAAACCCAAAGGCTCCATGTACCTTCATAGTAGATACTTAAGCCTTAAAGGGGTCCCTATATTAGGGTACTTTAAGGCCTAAGTATATACTATATGGCTACATGGAGCCTTAGGGAAATATTATAGACTTAGGGCCCGAAGTACCAATATAGGGACTACTTTAAGGCCAAAGTATGTACTATTTGGGTACGTGGACCCTTAGGCTCTCAGAGCCTTTTATCAGGCTTTCCCAGTTTTCGGGAGGGGCTCCAAAATACCCTGACGCAGGAATATTCATCAACTCAATGTAGGATCCCGATCATGGTTTAAGGTATACCTAATTAAGGAACATATCTTAGAGTCCCTAATATGATTGAAGGCATATTCCTTAGTTTGGGGATGTTGGGGAAGGTCTGGGGGCTTTCCTGCAGCCCCACACCCACCAACATAATATGGTCGTAGTAGGGTAGGTAGCAGGTTTGGGGTACAAGAATCCCTATAGAATGCCAAAGGATAAAATAGAATCTCCCTAGGATAATTTGCAAACCCTAAACCCTAAACCCTAAACCCTAAGTAGCCTGGTTCGGGAGACTAGTAGGTTATATGCTGTAAACACTAAACCAAACCAAGTAAGGCACCAATGTCATCAACGACCGCTTTGGTGTCGGAAGCGTATTGGTCGGGGAGATGCTTGGGACCTTTATCCTCTGCCCCTGGGCTTGAAGAGGGCTTGGGGCTCAGGGTTTAGAGCTTTGAGTTCCGTAGAGAGTTTCTGCCATCGAGGGATCTTCAGGGTCTCACTAAAGAGTCCGAAAAATGCTGTACAAGATTAATCTTGGGACTGCTATTCCATTAGGGTCCAGGTTTGCAAAAAACACTGCTTTTCCCGAAGGTACCTAAATATCATACAGGGGTTGCTTTCAAGAACTAAGTATATACTTTTGGGGTACTTGGATCCTCAAGGATGTGCTCGTTCGCCTCTGGATGTCTACGCTGGCATACTTCGCATGTACAGGTTGAATTACTGGCCCTACAATGGTTGGAGCCCTACTTACCCTACCCTAAACCCTAAACCCCGTCCTGCCGGGCTCGCAGATACGAACGCACACGCTTTAGGCAGGGGTTCAGGGGTTGAGGGTTCAGGGGATGTTTTGCATCAAGTTGGCTTTTCTTCTTCAAGCACCATACTCGACTTTTGTGGCAGGCTTTTATAATATATCCTAGCATGGAGTTGATAGGGCTAAACCCTAAACCCTTAACCCGACCGGACCGTACAGAAAGAGGAGGTTGGTATGAGAAAGTAGGTGTAACAGGAAATGGAGTCTTTCTTCATGGTTCCGGGCAATCTCTTAATCCCGCAGGCTCTATGTACCTCTATAGTCCATAGTGTTTGGATGATTTACATTAACTCAGAATTAACTCCTTAATAAATACTGAATCATTATATATGTGTGTGTATATGTATGTATGTGTATATATATATATATATGTACAGATGCTAAGGCCTTAAAGGGGTTCCCATATAGGTACTTCAAGGCCTAAGTATATACTGTATAGATACATGGAGCTGTAGGGTAAAGGGGTGCTTCTGGAACCCCAACGACGATGAACGCCACAGTGCTATGCTCAGAAGAACTGCGCGGGCACCTATGGAATCATTGAGTATGCTAGTCTGAGCATGGGTTCAGCAGGGCAACAATGATTTCATATTCCTGAAGCCTGAGCCCAAGCGCCAATCCCGGAGCCTAGAGAGCATACAGTCCTCCAAACGGTTTGTGTATAGCTTGTCGAGCTACATTCCCTAATTCTGTGGGGTTCCAAGTAACTGCAGATTCCAAAGTTCATGCCTCAATATTCCAAACCCTGAACCCTGATTTTGAACTCCTACTCTCCAAAAGACGAAATCCCTAAACCCTCAGCCCCTAAACCCCCAAACCCTACAACCTAAACCCAAACAAAAAACAGTACGCTCTGAAGAGGCTTCGTGGTTTGGGAAACGGCCGTCTCCCCTGCGGCCTCCTGCGGGAAGAACGTCACCAGCTTGGCGTATGGGAGTTGGTGCAGGGCTCCCTTAAAGGCTCCTTGAAGGATCCTGTATGTTTTTCTAATTTCAGGGGTTCTTTCAGGGTTCTATAGGGGGCCTTTAAGAGGATCTATAACCCATAGGCCATAGGCTCTAAGGACTCGTATTTCACTGCTTTTGGGCCCAAAGACCATACTATCTAAGTCAGTTGAGCTATATTCAGCCTGAGGGTTACGGGGCTCCTGGAAGGTTCCTATATTTATTCCTATATGGGTTCCGTAGGATTTTGCGGGGTCTTAATGGGCCTTAGGAACTAGGTCCGAGGATGTCGGGGCAGGATGTACCCTGTGAAGCCTACCTGTGTTTGGATCATAAGCAGGAGCCTGGAGCCTTGAAATGTAGGTAATGTATAGTAGTTATTGAGCCAAGGAAATGTAAGTAATGTATTATAAGGTTACAGATACACATTTGTTTGGAATATTGCTTTCAATCTGACGCCCGAAAGAGCACCGGCGAATCCCGAAACCTTAGAACCCAAAAAACCACATAGACTGAGCCCTAAACCTTAAACCCCTGGATCTTAAAGCATTAGCCTAAACCTTAGACCTATGAAGCCCCGGACCCTAAACCCTAAACCTATAAAGCCCCTAGCCCTAAGTGCTAATTGGCACTGGACTGCCCGCATTTCGGGGTTTGGGATTCAAAACCCTCCAAAATCGTCGGTGCAGGGGTTTACCCCAGATAACCTAGATTTTCTAAGGGCTTATATATATATATAATATATATATATATAATGAAATCGAAACCAGGAGCCCTAACCCGTTAGGATAGTTAGCATACGAAACCCCAACCCCTAACCCCCAACAGCCGAAACCCTGAACCGTAAATCCCTATAATTAGAGCCTAAAAACTTAACCCAGGCCCCGAAATATGCCTTCAGTATGCTCCGAGAGCTCCCAACTTACAGGAACTCTTGTAGAAAGGAATCCATGGTTCCTTTGGGTAAGGGCTCCTTTCGGCTTACCATTAAGGTTCCCATAAGGGTTTCCATGAGGGTGTGGGGTTTAGGGCCTGTCCAAATTCAATCGGTTCAAAGCACCTAAATAGTTAGAATGTAGGGTTTCGATAGTAGGAGTTGCTATCTGATTTGGGGAAGTATCCACCGCAATATTACCCAGGACCCTTTGAGCTATATCGTAGAAACTTAAGCCTTAAAGTCGTTAACAGGAAGCCCTTTCAGGCCTAAGCATAGAGAACGGAACCTAGCACGCTTTGAGGAACCCCTTCTAACTTTCTAGCTACTGTGATTTTTTTGGGATAACCTTCGATTCCTTCTTAAACCCTAAACTTTAAACCCTAAACCCTAAACTCCTAAACCCCCAAGGTTCAGGCCCGAGAGGTTGGGATTCAGGGTGCCTCTGGAGCCTCTCCAGAGATCCCAACACCCCTTAATGAAGGAATATACCTAAGGGTTCCTTATAGGGTTCCTTAAGGGGTCTATAAGGGATCTACAAGGGTATTAAGGAATATACCTTAAACTATAATTGGGGGCTTAACATTTTGTTTTAAGGTATATATTCCTTGATTAAGGGGTATTGGTTGGAAGCTGCCCCCACCCTGTAATAGTGACTATAAGGATTATATCGGATTATATTAGGGCCCTATTATATTCCTATTATACCACTATTACAGGGTGGGGGCAGCTTCTAAGGTATTGGGATCTCAAGGTTTTGGAGCCTCAAGTCCAAGGCCATGTCTTCCAATATCCCCTAACGATTACAGCCTCACTCATACTAGGGATCCTACAGTGAGTATCATAGTTGTAGTGTTGACTCTATCCTAAGTCGTATTTCTACGGGATCTTATAAGAATATACAGCACTATATACCTGATTTTAGGGGTAGATATTCGAAGATCTGGGAAGCCATTCGACCGCGGGATCTGCAGCTGCTTCGTAGAGCCTCTCTCTGGAACCGCTCCAATCATGGGGCGCCCAGGCAGCAAGGGCTTTACAGTAGAAGCCAGAAAGTTGGAATATCATTATCGTAACCCCTTTAAGGTAAACTTTAGGGGATCCTACCATTAATCCATATTCCAACTTTCTGGAGTTCCCTTTAGGGGTGTTCGGTTCAGGTTTCGGGGGTTTAGGGCAACCTGTTGGCCTGCATTGAACCTGGAGAAGGTCCTATTGATTCCGGGCCCTGAAGCTACACACAGAAGAGCGTTAAATCCGTAGCTCGGATTCCCACAACGAAACCTTGCAAGTGCCAAAGACCCTGTAGACCAAGACTCCTTACAAAGAGGTTGTTTAGTATCGATCCTGCCGTTCAATTCACACAACTGACTGAAAGCACCTAGAAGCAGACGACCACACCGGCTCTACATAGTAAAGCATCACACAGGCTCATGGAAACACAGCAGGACATGTGAATGAAGAGGCTCACACAATAGGGTATATATAAATACACACATACATTTGTGTGTATACAAACCATACTGCACATCCGCCCGCCCCCCCGCCCGCCTGCCTGCCTTTTTTACATTCCCACATAAATGCCTGGCCATATCTACTTGTATGTACGTATGTTTGTCTGTATGTATGCATGTAGACGGACGGACGGACGGAGGAATTCATGGATGGATGTGTGTACCCCCCCCCCCCGACCAAGCAAAGAAAGAGACTGCCCTCAAGGTCTGGTTGCAGCAGCGTCCCAGAGAAGCCACTCTGCGATGGCACGGAAGCTCCTTGAAGCTGTTTTTGAGTTTTGTTTAAGGGTTTAGGGTTCATGAGGTGCTAAGATGCTCACTGTTCTTGTTTTTTCGGGTTAGGTCTGGAAGCAACATGCAGGGTTTTGTCTCGCTCTCAATAACTCCTCGCACCCACGACAATACCCGCATCTTTCTGGCGTCTTTATCTAGAAGAAATACTCCTGAACTCATGACTCGCATCCTCTGGCAATTTATTAGTCACATTTCCTAATGCAAATTCGGCTTTGAAAGGAAGGGATGAATTCGGGAGGATAAGCCCCAAAGAGCTTTTTATCTTAGGGGGGTGTTTCATGCATGAGGGAAGTGATTCGGTTGATGATATAAATCCTCCAGTACCCATAGTAAGAAATACTCCATAATTCCCATTGTTTAGGGTCCTTAAGGTAATGCAGGACTTCTGACCTCAACCGGATGATGGGATATCGGACGGTCTGGGTAGGGTTTAGGGTTCAGGGTTTAGGCTTAGGGGTTTAAGTGCTTAGGGGTTTAGGGTTCAGGATTCAGGGGTTTAGGGGTTTAAGGGTTGAGGGTCTATAGGTTTAGGGTTTAGGGTTTATGGTTTAGCTATAACGACGAGGCGGCATCTAGATCAGCAGCATCCCGAATCCCGAATGCCCACAACCCATGCCGCAATAGAACCATACGCCGTGAATGAACCCTTTCAAAGAGGGTTTGGAGTTTGGGATTTACTTCAACCTACCCAAAAATTTACTTTAGTGGGTTCTGACTAGCGACCCTATGTTGGAATTCATAGAGACCTTACAAGATAGTAGGTTCTGGGAGGTTAAGGCCCGTCCTTAAACCCCAAGCCCTCGGAAGTCGAGACCCGAAACCCTTAGGAAGGAATGCCAAATTTGCATCCTGATCCCCCGAACTAAGGGTTGCTATAAGGGATCTATAAGGGTACTACAATATAGGGGGCTTAGTAATCCTATTACTTACCTGTGGTTAGTAGGGAATGGAGGAAAAGGGCACAATTATAACTACTATTCCTATTATTCTTCCATTCCCTATTAAACAAAGGTAGGCGCACCCAGGTCAGCAAGCAGATGCCACCGGAAGGACGCCGACCGAAGAACTTGAGGACGGCGGTGGCGGTTTGGCCGCACTTCAAGGTCTTCTCACACATAGCTGGACCTACGCCCAAAAGGTTTCGAGGATTGACAGTTGGTGTGTCGGGTGTGGGATTTGTAAGATGCAAGGTTCAGGTGTGGGTTGACGTAGGGTTTGGGAGCTGGGATTTTAGGGATGTGGTTCGTATCTTTCGCTCTTGATGGTGCCTGCAAGCTCAGGTAGTGGAATGGGAGCCTGATGAGATCGAATCTGTGCTGTTCAGCAGTAGCAAAAAGAGGTGATGATCAGGACAGACGACCCGACTCCGCTTTCTCAGCAGAGGCCTCAACTTGCAGCACACATTTTTGTGTCTGTTTTTCCACGTGGTGTTGGCTCTTGGTTACACCGCGGCCGTCCTTTGACTTTCCAGTCTTACTGGAGGAAAGCGACATACAATGTTGCCTCGTTTCATGAGAGGGTGCATTTCCAAAGGGTCCTATGTAGCGATATAGTAGAATGTAGGGTTTCCATATTAGGAACTACTTACTATAATGACTTAGGGAAGTATCTCCAATAACAGTACCTAGGACCCTTTGGGATTGTGTATAGCTGCATTAGCATCTCCATCTTCCAGCACCTTTAGATGCTACTGAAACAGCGCGTGCTCCGTCTCAGCACGAATCGAAACTACCCCAAACCTCGAGCCCTAGAAACCCCTCTCCCTGGGCTCCATGACTGAATGCACTTCCATAGTAAATCCTGGGCCTCAACTTGCTTCCTATAAGGCCTTTTGAAGCCTAAGTACATGCTGTATTGGTGCATGGAGCTTTAGGGCTTCAACGCTGCAGCCTCAGGAGTTGCTAGAAGTAGTTGCCACGATCTGCAAGCATGGCTTCATGTTCCATGGTCCCTAACCCTCAAGCTCTAAGGGTTCGTACTTTAAGCCTTGTGGGCCCAAAGACCATAATTACTACATAAGGCTTTTGGGCCATTTTTGAGCCTTAGGGTAAGACTCCGAGTATACCCTAAACCGTAAACCCCTAAACCCCTAAACCCTAAACCCCCAAAACCTAAACCCCTATCACCTAATCCCTAAAACCCTAAACAACTCGTACCTACCGTGAGGTCTAGCCTCCGTGTGTTCGGGCTATTCGGAGTCTTCGGGTCAGGCAGGGGGCGAGGTGTCGACGCAACCCGAAACTTCGGGGTACTTAGAAATACTTTTTAATTGTGCGTTATTATACTCCCTAAGAAACAGCTAAAATTATAGTTTTTGCTAGGGTTCTAAGTTCAGTATAGGAAACTTCAAGATGTGAAATCATAGGGTTTCGCGGTTTCAAGTATAAAAAAAGGGACTCCTGTAGTCAGAATGTGAATTTTGGAGGTATGGTCATTGTTTTTTTGATATAGTAAGGGGCACGTACATGAACACCAAGAAATAACAGTATCGGTTGTTCGGGTCTCTATCGTCTGCCTGCGCCTCTACAAGAGGTCCCTCCGACCCTACATAAACCCACGAAGTCGGGCAGTTTAGGGTAAATTAGGGCTTGTAGGGTTACTTGGTGTCATTATAGCAGGTTTTGGGGTTTAGACTCCTTAGACTTTCGGGCGTAGGGACATTTTCCACATGGGTAGTCCTCTCAATTATGGTCCCTTTCCAAATCCCAAAAATCGGACTGCAAGTAGTGTTTTTTGTTTGCTGTTGCCAAGCCGGGCCCACCGGGTTTTGAGACCCGATGTGGTAGACTGGCCTTTTTTGTTGTGGTTTTGGCCTCGCCGGCTTCGCCGGCTTTCATTTTTGGTTCTGGCCTCGCCGAGACTTCGATCCCCGACCTAGAACCCCCCCCCCATTTCCCTTTATAAAACCTTAAAGTCCCGCTTGAAAGGACAACAAGGACTAACAAAGGCTCTATCAAAGGGTCCTTAAGGGGTGCTGTTCCTAACCTTTAAGCTTTTTGGGGTTTTATAGTTTTTTTCAGGGATCGGAAAGTTTAACCTTTTGTACTTCTGTGGCTTATTGGGGTAGTAAGGACAGGTTGTGGAGCCCAACGCGGGCGCAAAAGCAAAACTCTGGACGCCCGGGGTGGACAGCAAAAAATGTTCGAGGGACCAGTGACATGGGGCCGGAGCAAGAAGGGGTTACAACAAAATGAAGAACCAGGCCAAAGAGCACGACGATTTGCACAAAAAAGACCGTAAAAGGGACCCTAAGTTAGACAACTATGGGCTATAGACATACGATACGATTTTTTTTGCGTGATCGTTGAATCTTTATGTCTGATTTTCATATTAACCTATGCCCTCATGTAGCCGCAGCAGAGCTCCTCTCAACGAGTACATGCTGTATGTGCAGAGATGCGCTTGCGATTTTGTTTCCTCAGGGTCCGAGTGCCTATATAGGACGTACTTGTGCCTTCAACTTACAGTGTAAACGCACCCTCCGCGAGCCCAGATCTCAACCCACAACCCCGAGGCACAGGTATCTGACTCCTATACCCCTAAGGCTCCATGTACCCATGTAGTATATACTTAGGCCTTAAAGTACCCATATAGGGACCCCTGTAAGGCTTAAGTATCTACTATAAAGGTACATGGAGCCTTTGGGCACGGGTATTTGGACCCTTCGAGGTTGATCTGGAAAAGCGTTAGCTGCAGGGCTTGTTTCCCTTCCTAAGTAAGGGCCTTATAATAATTGGATTGGGGTTTGGGGGGCCCATTATACTATAGATATGATAGTAAGGGACCCCCCCAAAATGGTATTGGTATTTAGTTCGGCCCCTATATTAGGGAACTTAGCAAGTGGCTCAGGCTTTGTAGCATCAACGCTTCTTTTCCAAGTAAGAAAATGGCCTGTCACCCAGAGGGTCCCAAAAACCATAATGGGGATGGTCTTTTAGGGCCAAATTCCACAATACGGTTGATGGTATAAATCCTGCATGATCCATTATAAGGAATATACCATAATTCCCATAGTTTAGGGTCCTTAGGGTAATGCAGGATTTATATCATCAACCGTAGTAGTGTATGTGGACCCTCTGGGTCAGTGAAACCCGCAACTGGATTTTGCAGTTGCTGGGGGGGCAACAGAGGCATTTGTCGCAGAGCTGAGATTCGTCCCACCTTGTCGAGCTTGCATCTTGACCTTAACCCTGAAGAACCTACCCTTTTAGGGCTCCTTATTATGATTTCCTTATATAAGTCCTTAAAAAGGTAGGTTCTTCAGGGTTAAGGAAGCCTTGTTATGAAAGGACCTTGTGGTGCAGAGTGGAGGCTTCAGGTTGTGGGTTAGATTTCGGATTGCACAGTTTCAGGCTGCTACTAAAATAAAAACTAT
The DNA here is from genome assembly GCA_905221615.1 of Symbiodinium sp. CCMP2592. Classification (NCBI taxonomy): domain Eukaryota; class Dinophyceae; order Suessiales; family Symbiodiniaceae; genus Symbiodinium; species Symbiodinium sp. CCMP2592. Next base: position 1,080,614 of record CAJNDT010006102.1, on the reverse strand, counting down.
TCCTTATAGGGATAATATGGGGATTATTACCTTTTACTTTTTGGGGGTTCTTAAGCAAATAATAGTAATAGCTTAGTAGGCCACCTTTCATTTGTTGTTACATAGATGCCTATACTAACGATGTCCGAGAGGTTTTCCTCATTATCCAACCCCCCAAAAACGCGAAGACTTCACACTCCGAAGCCAAAGCTACTAAATCAGCCCCAGACTAGACCCAATCTTATTATTATTGAGCCTTTATTGAGCCACTGGAAGCGATGGGGCTTAGCTGTGCAGGATGAGGCTCTAATGTTCTGGGGATTAGGGTTTAGGGTTTAGGGTTTGTTTTTTGGATTCTGCAGGAGTTGGGCTAAAGGTTCCGGGGTTGAGGGTGCTAGGGTTGTTGCAGATCTTAAGCGAAAAGTCTGTGGGGTTTGAGGTTGTAGGCTGGTCGGTCTCAATGCCGATGGGCTTCGAGTTCGCTGAGTGTTTCTATGTGCCACTGAGAACTTCTCCTGTTCTTTTTCCCACATGTCCTCTGATGTTCGTTTCAGTTGCTGCACGGCTTGTGCACGAAGTCCCATAATCTCGACTTATGCATGGGATCGGATCCTCGTCTCTGCTTCGCATCGAGAAGATGTTGTGCCTCGGGACACTTTTTCAATCGCCCTGAACGCCTGGACCCCTGGGGTCCGAATATCCCCACATGTTCAGGCTTCGGGACACGAAAACAAGTTGAAAGTTTCCCACAAGTAGGGGTCCCTTATTTTGGGGTCCTTATACCAAGGATCCTGCTATTTTATTTAGGGGACTATATTAGGGCCCCCTATTTCCGGGAAACTCCCAGTTAGATCAGCCAGATCCACTTAGTAGTGTTAAGAGTTGTCTGTCATTCAGTTTAGAGTTGTTTGTCTTTACCGAACTGGCATTACAGAGGTCAAAAATCATGCGAAGTAGATCCGCTAGCATGGGTTGGGCGCCCTTTGCAATTTCGTCGCAGGTCTAGTTAAAATCCTCCGGAACAAGTCTGAGTAGGGCTTGGCAGTGCATGCATGGCCTCTTGGCATAAGGACCCTGCGTGTGATCGTGGCTTACTTGGAGAATCTGTTGAAGTCTCATGTTTACTTCGCACCCTTTAGAAGCCGCTGCGGATAATGCCCCTTTTCCTATCTTGCTCGAGCAATTCTGATATCATGTCAGAGCCTTAAACCAAAGCCACCCAGAAACAGTTTCCGAGCAGCACATCATGAGCCGAAGTGGGCGCTTTTCTGGACGGATCACTGTGAAGCCAGTTCGGAGATTTCTGCATCCCTCGCGTAAGTTTGTCAGTTTGGGAGATCAGAGATGCATTGAGCATGTCAGCGCGGTTCGGGCATCGTTCAGCGTCAAGTGATCCAATGTCGGCCATCACATTTGTGCAGGAAGTCGACTTTTCTGTTTGGTTTCAATAGATACCCATCCGAACAATCCCGCCACTTGTTCGTACGAACATTGTCACAGTGCCCCATCCGAACAATTACTGGAGCAAACGCGTTTCAGCAAGTATGCGACCCAGATGCAAGCACTGGATCATAGGACCCTTAGTTCGTCACTGGTGTACAACTTAGCGGCTTAGCGGCTTCTGAATAGCAAAATGCTGCTGAATATCAGAAGCCAGCGATTGAGTGGCTTCAGAGATACCGCAGATAGTCTCGTCCGGATCACGTGTTTTTGTCGCAATGCCTACCGTAAAGGCCACACGAATATTTTCCATGTCAACGACCTACTATAGAAAGTTTCGTCATGTTGCCTGCATCGATGACACGCAGAAAGCATTGGGACCCATACGCGTTGTTCCCTAAATCCTAAACCTCCCCAAACTCTAAACTCTAAACCCCTGAACCCTAACCCCTTAAAACCCCTAAACCTCCCTAAACCCTAAACCCCTGAACCCTCACCCCTTAAAGCCCCTAAAGCTGTTTTGTACATAAACCGGCCGGACCCTCGTCTGTAATCCGGCTCTTCTCCACATCTGATGCCAGTTTGGGTAAGGGTATGACTTCAAACTGCCCCAGCATCTAAACCTTGACCGAGTTCTTGTTAATGGTAGTAGTTATTATACAGTAGTAGTAAAAGCAAGAATAAATAACAATCATAGTATGGTTTCTTTACCTCGGTAGGAACCCTAGAAAAGGTAGGTTATTTGGGCTTCAGGTAGACCCTAATCCATGAACCCGAAGGCCTAGACACTCTTCAGGACCCTGGGGACCAAGTTTCTAAGCATGATGATGCCCTTCCTCACGTTCTCGGCTTCATTGTTTAGGGTGCACCATACGCAAGCACTGGGTAGAACTTATCTAGTCGGTACCTTCTTGAACTTTAACCACAGTATGTAAACTCATAATGGAGGTTGGCTCTACATATTGCCCCCGATCCGTAGCCCCGACTCGCGAAAGGTCATTAAGGTCTTCCAACTTTGTCGTTGCACTCGGGCGGTCGCCACTACTCGCTGCCAAGCTCATCGAGACAAAGCAAAGCTGCTGGAAGCATTATAAGCCCTAATTACCAAGAGGGTCCATATACACTACCAATATGTTTTTAGGCCACAAAAAAGCATTCTAATAAATGGTTTTGGGGTACCTAATTCCATAAATAGTAGTACATATGGCCCTTCTGCGTAAATGCTGAAGAGAAAAGCACATGAGTGGTTCGGCGACCCTGAACGAGAGGGGCTTGTATTCGTTCTAGTCTTTCAGCATATCAAGGCCTTATCCCCTTTTGGAGGCTTCTAAACCCAAAACCGTAAGCCCTATAACCCTGAACCCTGTTTATAATCGCCAACCTTTTTTAGGGTTCTAAACCCTATAAGCCTTGCAACCCTAAACCCTGTTTATAACCGCCAACCTTTTCTAGGGTTCTAAACCGTATAAACCTTACAGCCCTAAACCCTGTTTATAACCCTAAACGCTAAACCCTAAGCCCTGTAACCCTAAACCGTGTTTATAACCCTAAACCCCGTTTAGGGTTCTGGGAGCAAGATTCGAAAACACAAACCATGAGAGCACTTGGTGTTGGAGGCCTTCGGATATTATATGGGCGGTTGTCAAAATTAGGATCCCTTGTTGGGCCGTCTTTTTAATACGGCACCTTGTATTTAGGGAACCCCAAAAGGGACTCTAGTTTTGCTTACTTCTCATATTATATTCTGTTCGGTTGTGTTGTTCTATTATATTACCTTACACATTCCTCTCTTATCTTATACGGGCTTATGTTATATGCAAGGGGGTTCTTGAGACAGTCGTACATGTTTCAGCTTACTCCCAAACCAATTGCATCGAATCTCCAAGCCTGTCAATTTCAAAGCCGCAAATGGTATTACAATGTTTCATTCGCTTCGGGGGGGGGGGGTCCACCGTAGGCGCCGAAGCGCCGAGCATGGGAGGAGTCGAGGGGTGGTCTGCCAGGGTGGAGGGTCAGCGTTTCGGGTAGGTTTAGGGAATTTAATTAGGGTGTAGGGAGTTTAGAGTTTAGGGAGTTTAGGTTTTAGGGTTTAGGGAGTTTAGGGTTGGTTTGGGGAGTTTAGGGTTTAGGGAGTTTAGGGTTTAGGGAGTTTAGGAGTTTAGGGTAGGTTTAGGGAGTTTAGGGAGGTTTAGGGAGTTTAGGGTTTAGGGAGTGTAGGCTTTAGGGTTTAGGGAGTTTAGGGAGCTTCTGTTTTAGTGTAGGCAGTGGACACTCTAGGGTAGGAACGCGTTGGTAGAAACGCCGAGGGGTTGCAAGGCTTCGGAGCATCCTGCTCATAGGGCCCCACTGTTATGGGGGATACCTTCCCAAATCATAGTATGAATTCCTACTGTAGAGACCCTACAATCGACTTTTTAGGTGCTTTGGACCGTTTGGGCTCTAGGACTCTAGGCATGGGGAATCCACGTGATGATCATCTTTCTCTAGGACCTAGAGTAGGCCCTTATTCCCTTTTTAAGGGTTCAGGTTCCTTTACAAGCCCCTTTAAACCAAAAAGGGCACCCTTTTTATTCCTAGGGTACTCTTGGGTCTAGTTCTTCTGCCCGAAATCCCGCACCCTGAACCCGAGACCCGATACCTTCCATGTTTTAACCTTCCGGAGTTCACTGTAAACCCCGCGCTTTACTTTTCCTCCAAGATTCCTGTGCTGATATTTGGTGTTGCATAACTAGATATGATTTCCTGTAGGCTTGTTTGAGTACGAGTGCTGTGAGAGGTTACATGTTCCGTAGCATGCTTTCTATATCATGTCTTGTTCATGAACAGGAAAACTGATAATCCGTAGCATGCTTTCTATAACATGTCTTGTTCCTGAACAGGAAAACTGATAATCATAGACTCTAGACCCCGCGACCCTCAACCGAAAGTAGACGGTCCACAAGAGGCCACCCTGTTTGTGCAGGAGGTTCCTGTACCCCCTCAGCGCTAAGCGCAGGCGAAACCTAGTGTAGTGGCTTGAATATGATTACAGCACCCCTGCTTCGTGCCTATACTTCTCTAGCGTAGAGATGCCCTAAAACCGCCGAACACGTCCACTAATTCAAAATGTCCTGAACATTCCCCTCAAAGTCTTCCGCTCATTGAGCCCTTAACCTTTAGCACTTGAATCCTCAACTCAATCCCTAAACACCGAACCCGCCTGACAACTACGTACATATGTCATATGCAATTGTCGATGTGAGTGTGTATGTATGTATGTATGTATGTATGTATGTATGAGCATATATTTAAATACATTCGCATATTTGTTCCGATCTGCTTCTCAGCAGTACTTGATGCAGCATCAGCAACATAATGATCACCATGGCCATAACAAACACCTCGAATCTCCGGACTGGCCGCCATACGAGGCCTGTATCGCCATTGGCTTTGCCGTCTTCTTGGCCCATGCCGCTTTTCTCGCAGTAAGTACTCATTCTTTTCGAGGGGGCACGGGGGTGTGGTGGTGGGGCTTAGAGTGTACAATTGAGTGTTTGGGGTTCAGGGCTGAGGGGTTCATGGTTTAGAGTTCTTCACTTGACTTGAAGCAATGTCGGGGAGGGGGGTCCGGGGGCGAGGGTGTGGGTAGGTGGGTCGGGCGGGCGCAATGAGTAGAATAATATCCTTGAGCTGATTCTCCGAGGATTTCGAGCATGGGTTTAGTACGATGCCACTTCACATCAGGTCAATGTTTCGAAGGATTTCCACTTGGTTGTCCACGCGCCTTTTGCATTTTTTCAGATGGTTTGGGTGTAAGGTCTGGCTTTGTTCACTGGGATTTCGTTAATGTTAAGGATTCAGTTGAAGTTACCATAATAATATGGGAGCCCCCGATTTAGTATAGATCATTATTATGGTAACTTAGCCGAAGTTCCTCAGCAAGACCCCGCTACAGGCGGGCTCGTGACTCGTGACCAAATAGGGTGAATGTATAATCGGCTTCATGTTGGGGTGCTACGGTTGATGATATGAACCCTACATTACCCATTATAAGAATATGCCATATTTCCCATAGATTACGGTCATTAAGGTAGAGTAATGCAGGATTTCCAGCATCAACCGTAGTGTAGCCGGCGCCCTGAAGCCGCAACATGCTCAAACGAGCGCGCACTCGCAGAAACCAATGCCCGCACCTCCGGTACCACTATGGGCTGTTAGACATTATGGGTACCTTAATCTACCCTTAATAGGGTCCTAATAGGGATCTTTAGGGTCTAATAGCCCATAGTGGTAGACGTAGCGGTAGTCAGTACGGCTTTTTTTTGAGGATTCTGTGCATTTCTAGATAAAATGAAGAAGTGTGGGGGCCTAATTAGTCACAATCATGGAAAAAGTTTGGCTAGCTTCATAGTTTGCTAGTTCGTCAGTTCGACGATCACTTAAACCTTGTTTCCCTAATCCACCCAAAGACAAATGAAGCCTTTCCTTTGCAGCTGTGATATTTAGAGTAATTAGTAATCTAGTATTAGGGACCCAAAACGCACATTAGCATTATCATTTTATAGGTTTATCCCTACCTCAATTGGCTTCATTATGAGGGGGTGTATATGGGATATCCCTATCCTTGTTTTTGCTTGTGCGTTTTGGCGGCCCTATAGTACTACCTAAAGCCCGTCTGCCGTTTCGCAGGAGATTACTTAGCCGTTCTGGGGGTCCTGAAAGATGTCAGGGTTTGGGGCGTCAGTTGAAGCCCCGGTACCGAACAAAAAGCCCATAGCATTAAGTCGCAAAGCAGTTCACGCAGCTCCAAGTTCTACGAAAATTTGGATGCCCCGGCCCCAACTATATAGACCCCTTTACGGACCCTACTATAGAAGACCCCTTGCAGAACCCTTTCAGGAATCCTTTAAGACCCCTTTTATAAGGCACCTTTGCCTTGACTTATTGGCTGTAAACTCAACTTTTCCAACTTTTGGGGTTCTTATAAGGTAGTCTATTCTGAAACTTTAAACCCTCAACCCTAAACCCTAAACCGTTTTCCTGGTTTTTTTGGGGCACCTTTGCCTTGACGAGTCCATGGTCAGCTCCAGGTGATCCTCTTGCCCGTCGACGGATGCTCCATCAACCCGACTCGGCCCCTGGGTTTCCTACCTATCCATTGGTATTGGAGGAGCTAAGGAGCCAGGGATGATGATAATCCCTATGAAATAAGGAGCTAAAGAGCCAAAGGAACCCCAAAACCACTGGTTAGCTACGGTTGATGATATAAATTCTGGAGTTCCTTTATACAGGGGTCTATAAGGGTACCTTTAGGGGATTCCTTTAAGGGATCTATAGGGTTTTAGGGTTTAGGGTTTAGGGTTCATGATATAAATCCTGCATTACCTCAAGGACCATAGACTATGGGAATTATGGCATGTTCCTTATTATGGGTAATGCATGGTTTACATCATCAACCGTTTTAGTAGCGTAGGTGACCTTGAAGTAACCCTTTTATATTCCAAACGGTCAACCTTGAGTTCCCCTGGCTACTGGGCAAGTCAGGTTTCGTTATCAGCCCCCTAAACCCTGAACCCTCAGAAACCCAAAACCCGAAGCCCGAAACCCTCACGCAGAAGGTTTCAACTGTTGGCAGCTCCGGCGCTTAGGATGTAGGGTGCTTTTCCCGACTGTATACACCCAAAAGTAGTCTTAGGAATTTCCCTTATGATCATATACTCCTCCCAATACTAACCTACATGACTTACCACTACATATCCGAAGGCCAGGTACGGAGCCTCAACTGCAGGGACTTTTACAGAAACCCTTATAGAAGGCTCCCATAAAGGAACACTTAAAGGATCCCTTACAGGGTCTCTTAGGGGAAAAGCCCTGCACTCAAGTGCTAGTGCAGGAAGGTAGGGTTCAGGGTTTAGGGTTTAGCGGCTTGGACCGAGCTCTGAGGCTCAATGGTGTAGAGACACTGCGATAAACCTTGACAGCACTAACTCTTAGTCTTAGACCCTCAATCCTAAACGCTAAACCCAAAGAGCCCAAACTTGCCAAGCCCGAAACCCCCTAACCTGACCTCACAGTAACTCGAAGAGGATTCGGGTTTTGAGGTTTGAGGTTTGGGGGTTTCAGGTAAAGCCCCAAACCAAAACCCAAAACCCTAAACCCAAAACCCTAAACCCTAAACCCTAAGCCCTAAGCCCTAAACCCTATAGACCCTAAACCCTAAACCCTAAACCAAAACCCTAAACCCTCCAAGGTCCTTTGGTCCTGCCATCGTCGGCGCAATACGGAGTCTCTGCTGCATCGATGGAATCTCCATGTGGGAGTTTCCGAAAATAGGGGACCCTAATATAGTAGCCCTAAATAGTAGGATCCTTACTATAAGGGCCCCAAAATAAGGTACCCCTCATTTTCGGAAACTCCCATGCGGTGGTGTGAAATCTAAGTTCTTTTTTGTTTGCCTGAGGCTCTGGGTAACTTGCTTAGAAAGAGCACCCAAACAGCCTAACACGAGGTTGTCCACTTCTGTGTCACGGAGCATCGTATTGCTCGCCGTGAGGATTCCCACTTCCTCCTGTGTGCGGCCTGTCACGAGGCCTTAACGGAACTCCTGCTCGCACCGGGAGTCACTGAGGAGAGGCTGCAAGCGGCCTATGTCCTCACCAATATCTGGCGGTTGCTGCCTGCGTACAGGTTGCGCCAGATCAGGTACCGTTTGCTCCGGCTGTAGCTTGTGCTCCGTGCCTTTGGGCCACAGACGCCGAGCTCTGCTCACGCTTTCTGCGCTTGGAGAGAAATCTAAGGTTTCAGCGCAAAACAACGGATAAGGAATGATACTACTCTTCGGTGCCCAGCTTTTTCAATGGGTTCTGTTAGGAGTTAAGATATAGTAAGCTGGGTTTGTCGCTTAGTGCGAAGCCCGGCGCAAGCTTCACCTCCCTTTGTGGTCCTAAACCCTATAAACCCTCAGGGTTTATGGCCGTTTAGGGGCTTGGGGTGTAGGGGTTTAGGGTTTAAGCCCGTCTATCGGGGCTTAAGGTTTAGGGTTTAGAGTGCCTAAACTCGAAAAGCTTCCTAAGCCCCGACAACGCCCGAGCCCTAGCCCCCAAAGCCGAAACCTTCCCCAAGACCCGCTTAGGAGCCTTAAGGTAGACTTAGGGGTACTTAGAAATAGTTTTTAATTTGAAACGCTGCGCGTCGTCCGCCTCGGCCCGGCTGTACGCGCATGCGGCGAGTGGCTACTATCTGCAGCAAGCTCTTGTAGGAAAAAAGTAACAGTTGGGTTTCGTGCTTTCGGGTCCAGGTGTTGTCCGAGCTTTGAAATTTTTTCAGGCTGGGGTTAGGATTAGGGTGTAGGCTTAGGAGTTCAGGTTTGAAACTCCCTTGGTACTGCAGCCTTAAAGTCGAGCCCCAAGAGATAAAGATGCTACATTACAGTTTCGTGTCGTCGGAAATTCCCAGAAAGCTCGCACCTGTCAGCGAAGGGGGGAGGGGCGGGAGGGTGGGGGAGGAGGGGGGGCGGGGGGGCAGGCGGGGGAGGGGGTCGTGCTTTCGGGTGCAGGTGTTGTCCGGGCTTTGAAAGTTTTTCAGGGGTTAGGCTGTAGGGTTAGGAATTCAGGTTTGAAACTCCCTTGGTACTGCAGCCTTACAAGCGAGCCCCAATTTTTCAGGCTGGGGTTAGGGTGTAGGGTTAGGAGTTCAGGTTTGAAACTCCCTTGGTACTGCAGCCTTAAAGGCGCGCCCCAAGAGATAAACATGCTACAATACAGTCCGGTGTCGTCGGAAATTCCCAGAAAGCTCGCACCTGTCAGCGAGGGGGGGAGGGGCGGGAGGGTGGGGGAGGAGGGGAGGCGGGGAGGCGGGGGGCAGGGCGTTGTGCTTTCGGGTGCAGGTGTTGTCCGGGCTTTGAAAGTTTTTCAGGCGGGGTTAGGGTGTAGGATTAGAAATTCAGGTTTGAAACTCCCTTGGTACTGCAGCCTTACAGGCGAGCCCCAATTTTTCAGGCTGGGGTTCAGGGTGAAGGGGAAAGGAATTCAGGTTTTTGGGGGTGGGGTCACTGGAGGGGATTAAGAGGTGGGGAATAGAGGGAATCCGAATAGGAACCTCTGACCGCTTCGGCCGGGGCCGAGGCGATTTTTTGGTTACTACAATCCCTAAGAAACAGCTAAATATGATTTTTGCTAGGGTTCTAAGTTCAGTATAGTAGAATTTAGGACCAAAACCGAAGGGCAATGAAGCTTGCCCTGATCTTAGCACGCTCGGCTTGCTCTCTGCCTTCCTGGGGCCCTGCCTGGAGTGTTTTGCTTCCCCTTAGTGCCTTTGGGTTTAGGGTTTAGGGTTCAGGGTTTAGGGTATAGTGTTTAGGGTTTAGAGTTTAGGGTTTAGGGATACAGAGTAGAATGTGGGGTTTCAAAACAAGGAATTAGTGTTAGGATTTGGGAAGTATCCCAGGACCCTTTGGGTTCGTCCTGTTTAATTAGCCCCCCTTCACAGCCTAAGCTGTCACAAGGCCGCAGCTTAGACTTACTGGACGACATGCAAACGTTGTGGTTCCCACAGAACGTTTAAGTCTTAAGTATCACGGAAGAGCGCTACCCTACGACTCGAAATGCGCTGTTGGGCCCTTGACCCTAAACCCGAAACCCCAATCTCTGAACCCCAAACCCAACTTAACAAACAAACCCCGAACCCGACACCGCCCTCAAAAAGGCGAACCACTGGTCTTGATATAACTCCTGCATTACCCGTAATGAGGAATATACCATAATTCCCATAGCCATAGTTTGCCCTAAGGCCCCAAAGTAGTTCCTTTTGGGGGTTCATATTATAAGAATCCCATAAGGTAATCCCAAAAAGGAACTACTTTGGGGCCTATGGGTAAGGTCATTAAGGCAATGCTGGATTCATGTCACCAAACGTAGTGTAGGATTTCGCCTTTGTGACTGCACTTTTGGGTATTGCAGGACTTATACCATCAACCGTACGATGGTTTAGGATTTAGGATCTAGGGTTCAGGGTTTAGGATTTAGGGATTAAGGTTGAGTTTTGCCTCTTTAAGGACGTACATAAAGAAATCATATTAGGGAGCCCGAAAAAAGGTAGCTTCTTCGGGGTTCAGGTAGGGTTTTTAGACACATTTCGAGGAGCTGCAACGGCTACAACAGCTCAGCGGGACTCGAGGACAGAAACTGCGGGTTCAAAGATGGGGCTTTCTTGAAAGGTCCCTATCCCTTATAAGGCTCTAAGGACTCTTGAAAAGGGATCTATATAGGGGTTCTATACGGGTTCCTTTAAGGGGCTCTATAACCCTCACAGGCTCTAAGGACTCATGTCTTAAGGCTTTTGGGCCCAAAGACCATAAAATGTAAGGCCTTTGGGCCATTTTGAGCCTCAGGGTATTACTGGGATCTGTAAGGGTGTAGGGTTTGGGGTTAATTATAGTTAGGGACCCAGAAAGCACATAAGCATAAGCACTTTAGGGGGATGTCCCTACCTTCTTGGGCTTCCTTTTAAGGGCCCAATATTCCTATCCTTGTTTTTGCTTATGTGCTTTTTGGGGGCCCAAAATAAGATTTCACGATTTCTGGCAGGAGGCATTGGGTTTCGGGCTTGCAGGTGTAGGGTTTAGAATTTCAGGCAGGGTTTAGCACTAATTTAGTAGCAGGCACGGCGGTTTTTTGGCGTTGTGATGCCCGCACCAGCCAAGGTGCGTTCTCTGAGCATCCTAAGCTCAGTGAACAGCGGCGGATGGAATGGTACCTAAACCCCACATCTAAAGCCTCTCCAGCACGCCCCAAACTACCCTTTAGTAGAGCCCTTGTGGTTCTTAATAGTGGATATTTAAGGTATGATAATGGGTAATTGGGGGGTGCTGGCTTTTCCCAGACCTCAAAATCTTACCCAAGAAACCCTACACATCCCCGCCCCCCTCCCCTTCAAACAAGATGAACAACTAAATCGAGCAGCAGGACCTCTGGGTGATGTGGGTGGGCCCATTGCTTGGTAGCTTTGCTGCAATTGCGATGCAACCACAGTCCTGAACTGTTGACATTTCTATGACCAGGTGTTCCTTTAGGGATTTTGGGCTCCAGGGAAGTGGTGTTTGGAGATTTAGGTATAGGGTTTAGGGAGGTTTTGAGGAGTTTGGGTTCAGGGTTTAGAGGTTCGGGGTTTTGGGATTTGGTGTTCGGGATTTTGGGATTCAGGGTTTAAGGGTTTGTTTAGGGTGCAGAACCCTCACCTTCGTGTCCAGCGATCCGCAGTACTTCCCTGCACATGTCCTTCGTTATGGCTGCAGATGTGGGGCAGCTAAAAGCACACGAATCCTTTCGCTTGCAGCAAAAAGACATACGCAACACGATGTCCCGCTGACACTGCGACATTAAACAGCCTGCCGGCGCAAGCGCAGCAAACACAAACGCACTCCACACTGGCAGCAACAAATCGCGCCAGCGCAGCTGCAGAGGGAAATCACATCCACCCAGCACTCGCAGCAAAAAACACCCCAAACAGGAAAGCAAGCAAGCAGAGGCCCAAGTTGTTACCGACTAGGTTTGCCAGGACCATTCGCTTTTGTACAGAGTCCCAGAGGATCCATTATGCAGCAAGTAGGTTTCCAAAGCCATAGTAAGGATAGTCCTTGAGGACCTACTTCCGTAATCGTCGTTTTTCTGGACGGTCTGGGAGTACTGTTGATGGACAAAATCCTGCATGACCTTAAGGACCCTAAACTATGGGAATTATGGTATATTCCTTATATTGGGTCATGCAGGATATTGTCCATCCACAGTATGGTGCTGTGCCGGAGATGGGAGAAACAGTTCCGCTCCAAAGAAGAAGAAGCCTAACCTTTTGGTGCAGGCCTGGACGCTGCACCAGTGCCTACCCATGTAGTTTATATACTTTCATCCTTACAGCACAGCGGTCCCTACATAGTTACTTCAGGGTCAATGCACTATGTATATATATATATATATATATGTACTGTATGGGCACATGGGGCCTTAGGGAGTGGATACCATGGAAGCATTCCGGCAGCACTCAGGGACGGGAGCATCGGAGGGAGATGTGGGAAGCCCACCCTTGTTTGCTGATGTTGCTTTGTCTCGCTGATACCAGGAGCTGAGCCACTCACCAAAAGACAACAAACCCGCATGCCCCAAAACTTGAAAGCTTTATAAACGAAGCCCTAACGACAAACCACAAAAACAAACTGTACAACCCGAAGCCCTATGCACTAAACCACGACAAGCCCCCGTAAACCCTAAGCCGTAAGCCCTAAACCCTAACCTAGGTAAAGCAAAGAACAACCACAAGCCGATCCCAGGAGGGGCCTTAGCCGCCCTCACTCACTTGGCGCTCCTTGGCCAGCAATACCATCCGATCTCCTGCCCAGACCCCCTGTTGTCATCCTCGGGCTCGCCCCTTACCCAGACCCCCGGTGGGTTTAGGGTTTAGGGGTTTGATTAGGGGGTTTAGGAGTTTTAGGGGTTAGGGTTTAGGGTTTAGGGGTTTGGAGGATCTAGAAAGTAGATCCCCTTATTGGGGCCCTATACTACTAACTAAGGGTACTTTAGAGGAACCCCCATTAAGGGATCTACTTTTTGGATTTTTCGGGGGGGGGGGGGGGGGGGCTGGGTACGGATGCACTGTTGCGTGGGTGAAGTTCTCTAATGTTTAGGTCCTTTGGCGGTCCCTTAAAGGATCTATGACCATCTCTGTGGTTCTAGGACCTGGAGTAGGCCCTTATTCCCTTTTTGTAGGGTTCAGGTTCCCTTATAAGCCCCTTTAAACCAAAAAGGGCACCCTTTTTATTCCTAGGCTACTCTTGGGCTTAGTAAAGGATCTATGACCATCTCGGTGGTTTCTGTAAGGGTATTCTAACGGTACTGTTTTAGGTCCCCCAATATATACCCTAAGGGTCTAGATATCTCCTGAGGAGGGTCCGGAATCTCCTAGGGAGAGCCCTTGGGTCTCTTTGGGGTCTCAGAAATCCTACATTTTGAGGTTCCCTCAAGTGTTAGGGCCCTTAGAGTAATTAGTACGGCACCCGTTTAAACAAGACCCCACAAGGGCCGCTACTTTTAGAGAACTGCCCCATGTGCTGTTTAGGGTTTGGGGTTAAGGGTTCAGGGTTGTGTTTTGACCTATGTTTTGTTGTCTGCGCAGATGGTCCGCATATCCTACTATTATGGCATCACGTCCGCAAAGGCCATTCTTTTTGGCCTTGGAGGCCTTGCTCCATAATAGTAGTATATGCGGACCTTCTGGGTAAGGAATTCATAGGGCTGTCTAAGGGCTTATGAACCTTTCTGAACGGTTCATAAGGGTGTTTATAGTAAGGGTGCAAAGGACACTGAATAATTACGAGCGCTTCACAGATTTTCACAAGTTTTGTGGGGTCTTACAAGGTCTACAAAGGTCTACAGGAACAGTTAGGCACTCGGGGTTTAGTGTGGCCTCTTTGGGGGTTCGTACAGGGAGAGTCCGTAGATGGTTAAGTCTCTCATTTGAGGTTCGAATTTTTAGGTCCCTAAAATAGTACGGCACCCTTTTCAAAAAGACCCCCAAAGGGACCCTAATTTAGAGAACTACCCCTACAGTATCCTACAGCACCCTTACAGAGATCCAAAAGAAACCAATATGGATACCTTTAAGGAACCCCAAAACGGTACACTAATCTAGAGAGCTGTCCATTTGGTTGCGAGCCACCTGGACTGCTTGAGCTTCGGCTGGGTGTAGTTGAGGGTTTAAAGGGGGTTTAGGGAAGTTTGGTTTAGGGTTGAGTGTTTCTTAAAGGTCCTACAAGGGCTTTCCTTTTGCAGGGGCTTTAGATTTAGGGTTCCACTGTCATATTCAGTTGTGGTACACTAAGCCTCCTACACCCTGTGGTGCTTCATGATACATGCTTTTAATTCTGCATGTTCAAGTGTAAAGTTGAAGCTTGCTCATTTGGGGTTCGGGGTTCCACAATCTAAATACGTTAGTCTATCGGTATCATGGTATAGTACTTGCTATGGGCTTGCTATGGGCTGGACTGGGTTGTGTCCATCAACCATACCGGTAGCAGAAAAACGTGTTTTTTTTCTGGCTCCTTCTTGGGTTCAGGTTCCCATATATACATCCAGAATGCTTATACTTAGGCCCCAAAGTACCAATATAGGGACTGCTTTAGGCCAAAGCATACACTATCTGGGCACATGGAGCCTTATGGCTACATAACTGTGGTATCGGCCCTAAAGCCTTAGCAGGGGCTGAAACCCATTTCTCTAAAGCACTGTAAGTCTAAAACTCTGGAGGCCAGAGTTGAAAAACAAAACCTTCACTGGAATGAAGCAAGACCCGACTTGCCGGGTTTGGAGGTACTAGAGGGGCCTGAATAATTACCAACACTATTTCAGGGCTTCCTTCTTACTCTAAATATAGTATAATGGGCTTCAAAACCCTATTCTAATTATTAAGGCACCTGCATTAGGTTGCTTCTTTAGGGGTGAGGGTTTTCAGGGTCTTGTCCGCGATATAGCTTCTGTTTTGATTTGACTGTATGCCCACTAGGCATAGTTGCTTTTTTGTCGGAGTGTTTCTAGTTGCGAGTATCGTTATAGCCTATCTTGCTGGTATTGCGAACTCTTTGTCTTTCTGTGTCACTGTCACGAGAATCGCACTGACATTCCCTGAACCCAACTCCGAATGGGAGTTTCCGAAAACTAGGGGTACCTTATCTTGGGGTCTTTATAATAAGGATCCTATTTTTTTAGGGTACTATTTTAGGGTCCCCTATTTTCGGAAACTCCCAAATCGAGATCACACCTTTTTCGAGGTGCCTCTAGGACCTAGGGTAGGCCCTTATTCCCTCTTTTCAAGGGTTCAGGTTCCCTTTTAAGTACCTTTAACAAAAGGGCACCCTTTTGATTTCTAGGTTGCTCTTGGGTCTAGTCCAAGAACTTTAAGGATTTGGGGTTTAGGGTTGAATTTCGCATCCCGAACCCCAATTACGCGCTCAGCCATGGAGCAAAACCCCCTGGATTCTTTGTAGCCATGTGGAGGATCATGGGACTCAGTGACTCAGACCTAGGGTTATGAATAAGGCAACTACTCTTAGAATTAAGTCCCATGTACCTCCAATCCAAGCGAGGTTCAAGCCCAACCCCAACAAAGTGGTCACAATGGACGGCTAGGAGCGAAGCTCGAGGACAGGCAGGGTTTGGGGATTCAGGCAGTTCTGTTTTTGATGAAGGGTCTGTGATTTTTGCCTCGGTGGTGCAGTTGGGGCTCTTTTTGCTATGGACGCTTTATGCCGCAATAGATCCTACTATTTGCTTAAGAAACGCGCAAAAAATAAAAAATAATAATCCCTATATTACCCCCATAAGGAATATATTTTTTATTTTATGGGGGTTCTTAAGCAAATAGTAGGATCTGTTTAGTCTCCTGGTTGCAGTTTCGGTCGCACTTTGCTCTTGCAGGACCCTGCCAACCCTCGGGCTCAAGATCGCCCAGAGGCCTTGTGTAGTATGGTCTTTGGGCCCAAAAGCAGTGAAATACGAGTCCTTAGAGCCTATGGGTTTTACATCCCCTTAAAAGCCCCCCCTATGGGACCCTTATAGACCCCCTAAAGCCTTAACATATGAGCCCTTATAGAGTATAACCCTGAACCCCCGAAGCCCTGAGCCTTGCCTTTGAGTTCATGTTTAGGGTTTAGGGTTTAAGGTTTAGGGTTTAGGGTTTAGGGTTTAAGGTTTTGGGTTTAGGGTTTAGGGTTTAGGGTTTAGGGTTCATGTTTCACCAAGTTGAGGGCAAAATGCCAGCGCTACTTTGCAGAAAGGAGCTATTAGTTGGGGGGTTCACGGATTTTGCGGCTCAAAGGGTGCACATCAAGTTTGAAAACAAAAAGCTTTGCCTTTGCTCTTGAAGGACCCAACGCGAATCAGTGAAGGCGCCGCATGCCCCTGCCGTCTCACAGGCCGCTGCCTGAATCTGAATTCGGATTTGAAGGCGAAATGCGCGTTTAACGCAGTAGCTCAGCACTGACTGGTGAGTGGATTAGGGTTAGGGGTTTAGGGGTTCAGAGGTGTAAGGGTTTAAGGCTTCATTTTGGCTCCTAACCTACATAATTCAGAAATCATGCACCCGAAAAGGGCCTGAGTTTCTCTACAGCGGGACCCTAAACCCACAACCTCAGACACTAATGTAGGAACCTGAGTAAGAAACCCTGGGCCTATAACACCCAAAAAGTATAGAACTCATATATAAGGAGCCCGAATACAGGCCCAAGGTTTCTTAACCAGGTTGCTATACTAGGACCTGGAGTAGGCCCTTATTCCCTTTTTGTAGGGTTCAGGTTCCCTTATAAGCCCCTTTAAACCAAAAAGGGCACCCTTTTTATTGCTAGGTTACTCTTGGGTTTAGTAGACCCTACAGCAAACGTGCAACCCCAAACAGGTGAAGCTCAAAGTCCAATCTGTTCCTATTCATTTGTGCGGGTTCCTTTAAGGGCTTCTGGTAAGAATAGGGTTGACTGACGGGTCACTATAAAAGCCTCATTTACGGGATCTATAGCGGCTTTACAGCATAAGAGCTGGACACTTACCAAAACTATTCCTATAGGTTCTGAATTGTTTCCACAAGCGGCATCCAGATAGCCTGAACATGAGTCAGTGAGACCCTAACAGTTCATATGTCTTGGCCCGAAAGTACCTAAAATTGTGTATATATTAAGGCCATGGTATATTATATAATACTATCTGGGTACATGAACCCTTCTACCCTAAACCCTACAAAACCTTCAAGGCTATGGTGTGGAAAAAAAATATGCTATCTGGGTACATGAACCCTTATACCTTAAACCCTATAAAGCCCTTATGGAACCCTTTAAAGGGACCCCCCGAAAGGAACCCGAAGAAGACCTTTTAGGTACTTCGGCCCTTAGGAAGAGCAAGCAGAGACCCAAGCACAAGCACCATCAACCTATGGGAGTTGCCCCAAATAGATGGGGGTTCCTTAGGGTTCCTTTAGAGGGTTACTATAAGGGTATTATAAGAGTGCCTTTAAAGTTCTGACGGGCTCTATAAGGGTTTAGAGTTGACGGGCTCTATAAGGGTTTAGAGTTTCCGAAAAGTAGGGGTACCTTGTTTTGGGGTCATTGCGATAAGGATCCTGGTCCTAGTCTTCAGAGTACTTTGTTTTAGCATCCTCTGTTTTTCGGAAGCTCCCATTTTGCAACACCAAACCCGCAAGTCAAACCAGAAATCCTCAACCCCAAGACTAGACATCGTGGCCCTTTAAGCCTTACTTGTAGAACTACCTCGGCGCTAAGCTACCTGCCTTTTTTTGAGGATTTGTAGAAGGAAATCATGTTAAGGAGCCCCCCAAAAAAGAGTTCTTTAGGGCCCAGGTATGCCCTATCTAGACTTTAACATTTAAAGTAAAAGCCAGAAAGTTGGAATTTGATTATCCTAAACCCTTTATGGTAAATTATAGGGTATCCTACCCTGAAACCATATTCCAACTTTCTGGAGTTCCCTTTAACATCCCAGGCTGCTACCTCTATCTCCGTACGCAAAATGCACTAGGCCCCTGACTCAGAGAGCCAAATACCCCGTCATGAAGAAACATATTTCATATCATTACATTAAAGGCCCCCTAGATTATGTTCCTGAACAGACGCTGTGAGTAATTATGTACCGACGTGAGTCTGGTTCTGTCGCCTTATGCATTCCCGTCCGGTCGCCTGCTCAACACGCGCACTTCGCCCATTTGATCCCAATCCGTAGTAGCGCGAAAGCCGACAAAGAAGATTTCCTGGCTATGACACAAAACTAAACCCTAAACCCTGGATTGATGGATTCATGATATCAGCGTAGTTGGCCCGAAGATGATCTTAGATAGAGTTCCAAAGGGATGAAAGGGAAAACCAGCTAGCCGCTTGTTCGAAGCTTGCTTGTAAGCTTCACGTTCCTGGCAGCAACCTAGGTTCACTGGCATGTAGCACTGAGGCACCCTTAATTATACTTCATGGTTCACGGCACCTGTTTATGAAGACCAACCCTTAGACCTACACCCTAAATTAGGCGGAACTCCTGGGGCTGTTTCCCTAAGGCTCCATGTAGCCATATAGTATATACTTAGGCCTTAAAGTACCTGTATAGGGACCCGCAGGTCTCCTCAAGGCCCTCAGGGTCCAAGTATATAATAATCATATACTCTCTTAAATATTGAGCTACATAACTACTATCCTAAACCCAAGTACCCGATTATTGGGTCCTTTGGACCCTTAGGGCTCTCTCTTTTTGTCCGCTTGACTTGAGGACCCCACTCAAGCTACTATTTGCTTAAGAACCACCAAAAAATAGAAAATATGTTCCTTATGGGGGTAATATAGGGATTACTATTTTTATTTTTTGGGGGTTTCTTAAGCAAATAGTAGCAAGTGTATGGCTTAAACCCCCTACACTCTGAACCCTGAAGCCTCTTCGGTTGTTCGCGGGGGTTTTTAACTTAGATCCCCATTACCTAACCTTTCAATTTGTTGGGTTCATATAGTAGGAACCGGAAAGTTTAAGCTTTAATTTCTGTGGCCTATTGGGGTGGTAAGTTAAACTGTAGAGGTTTAGGATCCCGACACCCTAAATCCTAAAGCCTCCTGGGGGTCTGGGCGTTAAATATACCATACTTAAATTTCCTAGTAGTAGAGGAGGCAACCTTTAACCTTCTTTGGGTAGTCCCTATGCAACCCCTATATAACCAAAACGCTTAACCTTTAGCTCCCCATGATACCCGAGAAGTAGGATTATTAGGGGTTTAGGGTCAGGGATCGTCTGGCCCTTAGGGCCCTGCTTTGAGATTGTAGGCCTTTTGCAACAACGACCCCATCCAGGAGTCTGAAAACAGGACTCTTCACCCAAAGAGCCCAATACCCAACGAAGGAGTCTGAAGTCCCGAAGTACCTGCAAAGCAGAATGTAGGGTTTATATTTTAGGAATTTAGGAATTTAAGTTGAGTCATGGTAAGGGCCTTAAGGAAGACAAGCTGATGTTCCTTGGTGAGTGGGCATTGGGCTCTGCAGGTCACGGCTCTGGGGACCAAGAATACCAATAATTTTGGACTTTTGTACTGGGTTCTCGAGTTCGTATATAGATGATTATAGAATTTTTCATCGGCATACGGAACAATCGTTGTAGAGCAGCCGCTTATTCGCTTGGTTAGTTACTTCAGAACCGATAATCCCTCCCCTGAATATTAAATCCCCCTAATATAAAATGAACTCGTCGCCAGGATTTCGCGATTTCGGGCCCACAATTGAAAGTTAGTTAAAAACGTTAGGGGGAGCTAGGATTGTATGAGTTTTAATAGAGCCAAAGACTACAGCATCACTAATCAGACCGAAGAGACCAGAGCTTTAGGGTTTAAGGGTATAGGGCTCAGGGCAAAATAGAGTTTAGAGCATGAGGGCTTTGGGGGTTTAGGGCTTTAGGGTTTAGGGCAAGACTATCTGCTCTACAGCCGGAGCGGCTGCGTGATGGGCGGTCTTGGTGTTTGCCTCATTATTACTCTCAATCCGACTCATACGTGGATGCCCCGACACCCCCCCTAATATTGAATTAGAATCCCGGAAATCAAATTGTAGATTAGGGAGGGGGGGGCGTTTAATATTAGGGGGAAGGGATTACATGGGCCCAAGAAACCCCTGTAGTAAAGCATAACCATGACAGACCTACTATAAACCCCACACAAAACTCTGTACAAACCCATAGAAAGCCTAGTGAGAACCCTGAAGCCCTACACCCAAATCCTAATGCCTAAACGGCTTAGCTTCAGAACCCAGTGGTAGACAGTTGAATTCGACATGTTGTATGCTCAAGAGTGTCTCGTGCTGAGACCCGTCGCGTGCTTGGTGTTTCTAAGCCGTGAAAACGGGCAAAGCGCATCCTTTGAGCCGATACTCTATAAGGGATCGACCTAGGGTTCCTTTAAAGGGATCTACCTAGGGTTCCTTCAAAGGGATCTATAAGGGTCCACGTATTTCGTTAAAGTTAGGACCCAGAGTAGGCCCTCATTCCCTTTTTAAGGGTTTAGGTCCCCTATAACCCCCTTTAAACCAGAAAGGGCACCCTCTTTATTCCTAGGCTACTCTTGGGTTTAGTACATGTAGCCATATAGTATCTTCTATAAAGGTACATGGAGCCTTTGGCTCACTCTACAAAGTCGAGGGTGCAGAGTTTAGGGTTAGTTGGTGATCCAAAGCCGAAACTCCAGAATTAACCTTAAACCCTGAGCCCCAAAACCCGAAACCGGCGGGTTGTCCGGTCCGGAGGATGCAACTCTCAGCTTTGAGGCTTCCTTGACCAGGAGGACAACCTCCCGACGATCCTTGAGCTGGAGCTGTCAAAACTGAGTCGCGCAGAGGTCTTTTAGGGTTTCATAGATGCTGATAAAGTTTACGGCGCTTAAGTTTTTTTGCCAGAATTGTACAGCGTCCTCTCCGTATTCAGTTACTCGAAGTATCTTATAGATTCTAGATAGTTCATTGTGGGTTACAGAGTTTACTTTGGATCCCAAAACGTATCGTTTTAAGGGTTCTCCCTGTACTTAAGGGGTCATAATCTACTGTTGTAGCCCCCAAGGACCCGACAATGAGGTACTTGGGTTTAGGATAGTAGTTATGTAGGTTCCTACTTGGGAAAGTATATGATTATTGTGGACTTGGACCCTTGGGGTAGAGTTTGGGGTCACAGGTAAGTCTTTACATTAGCAGGCTATGGCCCTGGCATTGTGCGGGGGCGAGGTTCATTTTAGGGTTTTTGGCCTAGGGTTTAGGGTTTAGGGATATTTTCTGGTGTTGTTTCCCAAAGGGTCCTAGGTACTGTTATGGGGAATACTTCCCCAAACCATAATTGTAATTCCTAACATAGAAACCCTACATTCTACCATATAGGTACTTTGGACCCTTTGGGTTTTGGCATTGTACGAGATATGCTGTTCTTGAAGTACGCCCATCCTGCAAAATGCAAACAATAGACAGTCGGGGCTGTACCCTGAATCTTATCTATTGTCTCCATCGTAGTTCCTTTTTTGGTGAACCAGTTTTATGGTTAGGATCCTAAAATAGAGATTTTGGTTAACCAAAAAAAAAGAACTACAATGGAGACTATAGGTAGACCGCAAACCGTACACCGATACCTGCCTCTGTTCTTTGGCTCCTGGGGTGTCCCTTTGCCGGGGACTGTGGCTCGTCTGTGTGGAAGGCAGGGCTCTCGTTGTTTCAGTGTTTGGGGATAGGAGTTTAGGTTTCCTTCAAGGGATCTGTAGGGTTCTGTTCATAAGGGTTCTGTCAGGGTGCCTTTTTCGAGTTCAGGGTCAGTGTATTGGGGTGTGGGGGTTCAGGGTTCAGAACTTAAGATTCAGAGTTTGCCACTATGGGCTGTTAGACATTATGGGTACCTTAATCTACCCTTAATAGGGTCCTAATAGGGATCTTTAGGGTCTAATAGCCCATAGTGGTGGGGATCGGAGTGAAAAGTTGAGTATGGGGCGAAAGATGTGGAGGTCAGAGGTTCTGTAGTTTACCTAGACCTACCAAAACCTGTTATTTTTTTGTGGGCTCCTGTGTTAAACCCTAGACCAGAATTCATAGGGACTGTACAAACAAAGTAGGAGATCCCCAATACCTAACCTTTAAACTTCTTGGGTTCTTATAGTTTAGTAGGAATCGGAAAGTTCAACCTTTTATTTCTGTGGCCTATTGGGGTAGTAAGTGTCGGGAGATTGGGGCTTAGCGCTTACGGCGCAAGGGTTTAGGAGTTAGGAGTGTAGGAATTCAGGGTTAGGGAGTTTGGGGTGTTGGTGTTTGGGGTTTAGGGTTTTAGGAGTTTTTAGTGTAGGTTCTTGCGTGACATGGACTTCTTGCTGTGTCATGCTGTGGAGTCAAGATATGGTTTCTGTGGTTGTTTCCTGCTTTGTTCCTTTCTCTCGGGTGTAGCGTTCAGGCAGCTAGGATACTATTGGGGCCGAAATAAGTATCAATACCATTTTTGGCGGTTCCTTAGTATGATTATAGCATAATGGGCCCCGAAACATTATTCTAATCATTAAGGCCCCGCTATTTTGTAGGCTTTGGATAAGTTTTTGTAAGAGAAACCAGACTTTGGGGGTTTCCTTGTTCTTGAGGGCCATGGGTTCTAGATGGTTTAACCCCAATAAGCTACCTTTGACTTGAGGAATTTTATAAGGGAACTCTAAACCCTAAACCCTAAACCCTAAAACCTAAACCCTAAACCGAAACCCTAAACCCTAAACCCTAAACCCTAAACCCTAAGGGAACTCATGAATAAGGAGTCACTGGAGGTAGCTTTTAAAGGGTCCTCGCAGGCCTTGAATCCTAGAGTCCTAGACCCTGAAAGAGACTGTAGCGAAGATTGGTGAGATGGCTTCTGAGGCAGCGCCTAATGCAATCATCCAAAGAGAGCGACCCGTTGCTGCGGAGAAAGGTCATTGCGTTTCAAGAAATAAAAGACCCTGCAAGCGACGCATTAAGGCCGTCGCATCGCGAAGTCCCAAGACCCAAAGCCCGGACATGGCCGCACCCGATAGAAAGCATAATGTAGGAACCTGATTAAGAAACCTTGGGCCTTTACTAGGGTTCGTTTGAAGGGGTCTATAAGGGTTGCTATAAGGGATCCATACGGGTACTATAATACTGTAGGAACCTGATTAAGAAACCCTGGGCCTATAACTCCAAAATAGCAGGATTCATGTACGGAACACTAATAAAGGCCCAAGGTTTCTTAATCAGGTTCCTACATTAAGAGCTTGAACAAGTTCGATAAAGTAACAACAGTAACCTTCAGAGTTTCGTGATGATTGAATTTTGTGTATCCTGGAACCCTGTACTGAGCGAAGCAGCGGCGCGCGCCAGGGAAGCGACCACGTGGACCGCCAGAGAGCTCCACAGGCAGCAGTTGGGTGTTCAGGGATGTGTAAAATCCTCAACAGGGCGAGATCGGGTTCTCTAGGTTCTACATGTTGTTGTAACACTTCGTATGGGATGTTATACTGCTGTGTAGGGGATTTACGATGAGGTTTAGAAGGGCTTTGATTACAAGCGCCTGTGAGTTCTTGTGTCGAGATTTTAGATAATCGAGGGCTGTAAGTAGAATCCTGATTAAACCCAAAGGGTCCCAGGTGCCGTTATGGGCTGGTTATGGGGGGATAATGTAACAAATCATAATAAATATTCCGAACATAGAAACCCCACAGTGCACCTACAGTCGACTATGCAGGGACTTGGGACCATTTGAGAAGTTACTCTACTGTGGGCTTTGAAGGTTCACGGACCAAAGGCGTACACGGGGCTGGAGAGCTACTGATTGTTCATGGCATCTCCAAAATGTCCACTATACGGTTGATGATATAAATCCTGCATAACCCATTATAAGGAGTATCTCATAATTCCCATGGTTTGTGTCCTTAAGGTCATGCAGGGTTTATATCATCAACCGTAGTGTCTGTATTTTTGCTGAGCATCTTTGGCTGTTGGGCTTGAATGCCCCAAAGGGTCAATGTACCTACTTAAAAGATCATGGGACTTGGTAACCAGGGTTATAATTAGGACAACTATACTTATAACTACTTATATCCCCAGTTCAGGTACTTGTAAACTTACTTACTAACTCCCATGATCCCCCAAGTACTGTATGTCGGGTTGAGTTTGGCGGTAAGGGGCTCCTGCATAGTATGGGTCAAGATACAGACTGTAGAGGTACATGGACCGTTATAAGTTATAAGCTCCAAACCCAAGCCGCCTGGACTCTGAACCCCATGCCAGGAAATCTTGTTGACTGTACAATGACGCGACACAGCAGCAACCCGCTCCGGAGTTGCGTGCTTTTCCATGTGCTCCTTGGCACTGTTGGGTCTTGCATATCCTAGGTATCGATGTGGGAGAAGTTGTAAGTTCCCTTATACTTTTGAGGACTGTTGAAATCGACACCTGGTATCCCAAACCCACGGTTTTTCAGTATCTCTCTTTTCAGGAGTTTGCCTAAAGTCATAGTTGGATCCGATCATGGTTCAAGATATATTACACCCTTACTCGTAGGCTGTAAGGACTCATGTTTTAAAGGCTTTTCGGTCCGAAGACCATCATACATAAGGCTTTTGGCTTGTATCGAGCCTGAGGGTCAGGGATTCCTGCAAGGGTTCCTTTCAGGCTACTACAAGGCATGTTTCGGGTGTAGAAGGCTCAATGTACCTTTTGCCATATTGCTTGAAGGGTTCCTTGAAAGGTTCTTTGATGGGAACCCCTTCAAGGCTCAAGTATATCCCTTTGTCATAGTTGTGTAACATTTTACATTTTCTTGGGGTACTTAAACCCAATAAGGAACAACAAAATACATGTTTAATCCTATCCCAACCATGAACTACCCCGAGGCTCCTGGACCCTTGTAGTGAGATGCCGAACCCTAGCCCCCAAAGCCGAAACCCTCCCCCAGAATGCCCAAGACCCTCTTAGGAGCCTTAGGGTAGATACTACTGTTGATGGACAAAATCCTGCATGACCTCAAGGACCCTAAACTATGGGAATTATGGTATGCTCCTTCTATTGGGTCATGCAGGATATTGTACATCAACAGTATGTATGCACTTGGAGCTTTCGGGTTGGTCCAGACCTGGAGGGAGGCACAAAGACGCTTGCTTGACGGTTCAGACTCGCGGTGAGTTCAGTATAGACTATAGGGGACTAAATTTTCAGATAATTATACCCATACCATTTTTTGGGGTCCTTCTGGTATTTGCACTATAATGGGCCCCAAGACTCTTTTCTAATTAAAGGCCCCATGCATTACGTGATTCAAAGGCATTCATGAAGCCCTAGCTGGACCTACCTTTACTTAGGGCTCCTTATCAAGATTTCCTTGTATGATTCCTTAAACAGGCAAGTTACTTAGGGTCCAGGTAAACCCTAAAACCACCGAGTTCTGGAGCAGTATACTTTTCATCGCCGACGCCCTGAAGTACTTGTAAAACCTGCCCATCCTTATGACAAACCCTAAACCTCAAATCCTTACGATAAAGCCCTAAACCCTAAACCCCTAAACCCTAAACCCCAAAATCCCTAAACCCCTACACCCTAAACCCTAAACCCCACCATAGAACTGGACTACTCCTAAGGCCAAAGTATGTACTATCTGAATTTGGGCACATGGACCCTTAGACCCTAAACCCCACCATAGAACTTGCTTTCACGGCTCTGAGGCTTCATGTAGCCATATAGTTTATACTTAGGCCTTAAAGTACCCATATAGGGACCCCTTTAAGGCTTAAGTATCTACTATGAAGGTTTGGGTTTGGGTACATGGACCCTTAGACCCTAAACCCTAAACCCCTAAACCCTCTGAGGCTTCTGGCCCTCTCGGAGGCGAAGCAGATGATGCAGCGCTCAGAGGCGTGGATGGCACAGACCCCCCCGCGGATTCCTTTAAAGGGATCTATAAGGGATCGACCTAGGGTTCCTTTAAAGGGATCTACCTAGGGCTCCTTCAAAGGGATCTATAAGGGTCCACGTATTTCTTTAAAGCTAGGACCTAGAGTAGGCCCTTATTCCTTTTTTAAGGGTTCAGGTCCCTTATAGGCCCCTTTAAACCAAAAAGGGCACCCTTTTTATTCCTAGGCTACTCTTGGGTTTAGAAAGGGATCTATAAGGGATCTACCGAGGGTTCGTTGAACTTAGATCCTCAATACCTAACCTTTAGACTTTTTGGTGTTCTATAGTTTAGTAGGAATCGGAAAGTTTAACATCTCTTTTTTTTCTGAGGCTTATTGGGGTAGTAACATGACCCCGGATATCGACGTCGACTTTGTGGGGCAGTACCCACGCATACATCAACAACGGTAAGCCTTGAAGTTTGCTTCGTGCCAGGACCCCCCCAATGCCCCTTTAATGGAGCCCTTATGGTCCTTACTAGTGGGTATTTAGGGCATATTAGAGGGTAGTTGGGGGTTCTACGTGGAGGCACAAGTCTGAACAGTTTAGCAAAGAAGACTACCTGGGGATCCCAAGACCTACGGTTTCAAGGGTTATACCCTCTGATTGCGTAAGGGGTCATAACCTACTACGTTGTAGCGTTTGGGGATGGCGGTATTAATTAGTCATTAGTTGACATTAAGGAGAGCAGCGAAAGCCTGCAACTTCCGCCGCAGCTAAACTATCCAAATTACCTTTCTGAGGTAGATAGACATACAGTAGAAGCCAGAAAGTTGGAATATCATTA
Source organism: Symbiodinium sp. CCMP2592 (assembly GCA_905221615.1). Classification (NCBI taxonomy): domain Eukaryota; class Dinophyceae; order Suessiales; family Symbiodiniaceae; genus Symbiodinium; species Symbiodinium sp. CCMP2592. Next base: position 1,053,954 of record CAJNDT010006102.1, on the reverse strand, counting down.
TCATAATCCCTGTAAGGTAAATTATAGGGGATCCTGCAATTATTCCATATTCCAACTTTCTGGAGTTCCCTAAAACAGTTCCAGCCATTTCTGGTTTCCGTGGCAAACCTCGGCCACAGAACTCATCCCCAGACGGAAAATGCGGAAGCCACGGATCTCGGACGCGCTGGACCTGAACCCGCCGGACGACCTCAGCTGGTAAAGCCTTCTGGATTCACGCGATGCTGTTGGCATTGGGAACAAGAAGAAGCCAAGACAGAACAGGTCAAAGTGCACAACATCCCAAGTCCGGTGTCACCATGTAGTACCCGCCCAAAGGGCCCAAAGAGCCCAAAGAACGCAAGGTGGAGAGCAAGTGAATGGGGTATCAGAATTGCGATGTCAAGCTGCGACCGGAAGCTGAGGAGGAGTACAGGAGGTACTAGTTGCGGCGGCAGCAGGATGCCGTGGGTGACAGCCACATCTACTCTTGCGAGCACGATGAGAAAGACATTGAAGTTCGACATCCCCGATCTAACACGACTTGAAGCCCTAAACCCTAAACCCTAACCCCTAACCCCTAAACCCTAAACCCTCAACCCTAAACCCTAAACCCTAAACCCTTGTAATACTTGGAAACCCTAGGTTTTGAGAACCCAACCCCCCCCCCCGGGACCGGGACCGGTCCCACAGGGCCTTCAAAGAACGATCCCGTCTACTTGAAGCCTTGAAGCCGTGCTGTTATGCACCCTTACCCTTAGGCTCTAAGGACTCATATATTAAGGCTTTTGGGCCCCAAGACCATACTATCTAAGGCTTTTGGGCTATTTTGAGCCTTAGGGTTAGATCCTCCACTTGACAAGAGCCTTTGGAAGCTCTTCTCCTCGCATCACAAGTTAGGTATAGTGTCCATTGTAGTTCCTTTTTTTGGGTTAACCAAAATCTCGATTATAGGATCCTAAACATAAAACTGGTTAACCAAGAAGGAACTACAATGGAGACTATAGGTAGGTATCGATTCGGCATCTTTGTATTTCCCGTATTTTTTTCTGTTTTTTATTTGGAGCCCTTCCCCCATGTCTAATCTATTTTGCGGCATTCAAGAGCGCAGCCAACATGCTTATCAAGTATTGGCGGGATTCAGCAATGCGGCCAAATGCTTCCCCCGCGTAGTGGCAAATTCAGGATTAAGTATGGCCGAACCCTAAGGGTCCAAGTACCTAATAATCATATACTCTCCCAAATAGTAACCTACATATCTACTATCCGTAACCAGAGTACCTTATTATTGGGTCCTTTGGACCCTTAGGGAAACTGTTTCCTCGGAAGTACTGGCGGCATTCCGCAGCCAAAGGGGAGCCACACCCCCGGGGAACCTCCCGCCACGCACGTGAGCGCGCGCGCGCGTCGGCACGGCTACTGCAACCAGTTCCCTTTACACTCAACGCTAATTACAACCCCGTATAGAGTATGCACCGCACTATTTAGTTTAAGCACTTAACAGCATCTTCTCGAGGGGCCAACTTCGGTGAAACAGCGGGGTTCCCCAGAAATTTGTGCATCTGTTCGGGCTGTCAGGGGTTGACATAGGTATCGACGGTGTAGGGTTTATAGGGGTTTTGGCACTTATCATACAAGGGTCGCTGTGGAGGTCGACTGCAGGGCTTCACGAGCTATGGTTTATACGGTTGATGATATAAATCCTGCATTGCCCATTATAAGGAATAAGCCATAATTCCCGTAGTTTAGGGACCTTAAGGTAATGCAGGATTTCTATCAGCAACAGTAGTGGCTGTATACAAGGGTTCGGGCATTGAGGTTTTCAAGGTTTTTGGCTTGGACCTTGAGTGTTTGAGGCTTTGTTCAAAACGAGCGGCACATTTTGTGGAGTAGATTGGGGAGTTTATTCCGACTACGCACCGAAATCCGTAAGCTGGGCCGTTCACCCTGGAGCCCTTTATTGGAACCGTTAGAGATCAAAGGAGCCCCAAACCAAGTATCAAGGATCCCAGAGACTCCAATACCCTTTAATTAAGGAATATACCTTAAAACTTATTATCAGCTAGACTTTATTATGCAGAGTATGTTCATAAATTCGCTTGCGGCGCTTCGGAGAGACAGCGAGTTTCCAAACAGCTCTACAGGGTATTTGGGCTTATGTTTTTTGGGGTTTTGGGGTTTAGGGTTTAGGGATGTGTAGGGTTTAGGGATGCATAAAGCTGTACCTGGGGATCTGAAAACCTACTGTTTTGAGGGTTATACCATATGATTAAGGGGTCATAACCTACTGTTTTGCAGGGTTTGGGAATACAGGTATAAAGCAAAACATAATTAAGCAATGCAGTGTGTACAGCTTGGGGTTTAGGGTTTAGGGGCAGGGTCAATGGCCTCCACCGTGAACCCGAAACCCAGATGCCTCAGACTCTACGGTTTTATGGTTCCGAACAGACCCCTTGTCCCCTCAAAGCACTCCATCCCAAAGCCACAAATGCTAGATCCCCTGAATTATCAAGCACCTTGTGTTGTTCACGTGCCTAATGCCAGGACGGAGCAATGTATCAAGGTAAGAGGGTCTGTTCAAGCGGGTGCAGATTCAAGCCTCGATCAAGCCCTCATCAACTCCACGTGACACCCCTACGAAGTCCTTATAGCGACCCCACATAAGTAGTATTGTACAACTATAAATTTTCCTCGGTGGCTGAGGATCGACCCAGCCTCTATTACTGTGAAAACGGCCACGGAGATCACCTTTGCGGGTGCAGCAGATGGAGACAAGGCTGGGAGAAGTTGCTCTGATGTCCGGAACATGTTCCCTAAGGGTCCATGTACCCAACTAGGGTTCCTTTAGGGGCTCCTTTAAAGGGTTCTATAGGGGTTTTATAGGGTTTAGGGACAAGGGTCCAGGGTCCATGTACCTAAATGATATACACTTAGGGCCCAATGTGCCTATATAGGGAGTACTTTAAACATAAGGCCACATTCTACTACTTTGATACATGGGCCCGTATACCCTAAACACCTAAAGGTATCAGGGAAAGAACTTTGGGGAGCGTCGTTACCACATCCGCGAAGAAGACGCGACAGAACACGAGCCCGAGCCTCAAAGGCCTCCTAAACGCTAGAACTTGGCTTAGCCACACTATTAGGGCTCCAAAAAAGCGCATAAGCACAAATTAGGGTTGGGATATCCCATATAAACCCCCTTATAACGAAGCCCAATAAGGTAGGGATATCCCCATTACATGCTTATGCTTATGTGCTTTTTTGGGGGTCCCTAACTATGGCTTTGGGGGTTCAGGGTTTGGGGGTTTAGGGCTTTAGGGGTTAGGGGTTTAGGGTTTAGGGCTTAGCCATACTGTGGGTTTAGGATTGTGGCCCGTGTGAACAGGCCCTGCCTCATTCCTCCCAAACTCTCTACATAAACCCTAAGCCACTTTTCCCTGAAGTCCTACAAACTCTCGCATCCCTAAGCTCTTCAAACCCACAATGCCGAAGTGCGCAACTCTCACTTCCAAACCCCAGCTCCTAAACTCGAAGCTTCCAAAACGGTGAAGTCTCACATTTCTTAAAGGCGATCAACCCACCAACCTTAAACCCTGGAGTCTTCTGGCAGGTGCAGTTTGCCTTGGATTGCAAGAAAGTCACGGCTCCCGGCGCCACCATCCAAGAAGGCAAAGCGAAGTCGGTCGGCTGCACTGCACTTTTCAACTTCGAGGTTCGCAGCAGTCTCCTTTTGTTGCAGCCCTATCATAATATGGGGAAAGCATGGAATACCTATAAGGGTTCTATAGTGTTCGGGCTGGTCTGGTTGTGGTTGCTTTGTGCTTTGTTTCAAAGGTGTCACGGATAGATATTTGCGAACATCCCTAGGCTCTTCAGCTAGGTCATAGCGGTATCCAGAATTCTAAAGCCACCCAGACCGGAGCCTTAATACATGTATAGGTTTGCTGCGCTAAGCCAGCGCGGGATGGGTCGCGGATCTCCCAGTTCAACGCAGCAACGGAAGAGCAGCGAACAACGTAGCTCTGCCTGAAATAGCCATGAACCTGAGCCTGCCGCCCTGATCTTTTCGAATGCTCCGGCAACTCAGTTTGCTATGGGTTTAGGGTTTATAGGCTTTAAGGCATACAGGGGTTAAGGATTTACAGGGTGTAGTATTTAGGTAGGCAATCGCTCGCCCTGAATCCACAAGTGGAGGTGAACCATCCGCCATGACTTCGAGACGTGTTTGTTGGTTGGCGCTCGCACTAGTAAGTAGAATGACCAACAGCGACTAGCCGCGAGTAGGTTACTCAAAAAATTCTGCGCAGGTCGGAGTCTTACTTACCTACTATTTGGGGAGCCGTCGGCATGTTATAGTCCAGAAGACAACAGCAGCCAAATACTCAAACCTTCCAACTCTCTAAAGGCTTTTCACAAAAAAATCGTTTAACACACGAACAGTCTTCAGCGTCTTAAATTTTTAAAACATTACCTATAGTCTCCATTGTAGTTCATTTTTTGGTTAGCCAGTTTTATGGTTAGGATCCTGTAATAGAGATTCTGGTTAACCCCAAAAAAGGAACTACAATGGAGACTATAGGTAAAAGTCCTTTTACGAAGCTTTTGAAGAGCCCCCGCGTCCTCCGCAACCCTAATGCCCGAAATCGCCCAGAAAGCGCATTAATTATCCCAAAAGCACCCCGAAAAGCAGCAAAAAACGTGAAACAAGCATCCAAAAGCAACAAAAACAAGCAACACACACCGAAAAGCTTTAAAACACAACAAAAATATCGAAAAAGGCCTTAGTTAACACGCCAGCTGGAACTGTATAATAGCCCCGTGCTGTTAGGCTTAGTCTTGACATGTCCGTGTACAAAACGATATAACGCATTTTTCGTGGTAAAACGATAAGAATATGAAACGATAACAACATTCAGGGACAAGGGTTTTCATACGGGGTCATTATACAACCCGCCTAAACCCTAAGCCCCTATAAACCGCAAACCCCTAAATGTACTAAACCCTAAACCCCTGAACCCTAAACCCCTAAATTTACTAAACCCAAAACCCCTAAACCCCTAAAAACCCTAAACCCCAGCTTTGCTTTCCGAGGATCACCCTGGAGGACGAGGCGGAGGCTTTGAAACTCTGCTTCCAGGCTCCGACTCCGGCCCTTGGGTTGGTAGAGCAGGGTTTAGGGTTCAGGGTTTAGGGTTTAGGGGTTTGGGGGTTTAGGGTTTAGGGTTTAGGGTTTAGGGGTTTTGGGGTTTAGGTTTAGGGTTTAGGGGTTTGGGGGTTTAGGGGTTTAGGGTTTAGGGGTTTAGGGTTTCCGGTCGAGGAGTTTGGGGTTTAGGTTTAGCGGTGTACAGGACCTGGCAGTTTAAGTTTCCGAAAACCTATGGGAGTTGCCCAAAATAGAGGGGGTTCCTTTGGGTTCCTTTGAGGGGTTACTATAAAGGCATTATAAGAGTTCCTTTAATTTTTTAAGGGCTCTATATACGGGTTTAGAGTTTCCGAAAATCAGGGCTACCTCCTTATGATAAGGATCCTACTGTTCTTGAACCCTCAAAAACCTACCCTTTTAGGGTTCCTTAATGTGATTTCCTTGTACAAGTCCTTTAAAACGGTAGGTCATTCGGGGTTGAGGTAGGGCGTAGGGTGTAAGCCCGTCTAGAGTGCAGGGTTTAGGGTTCAGGGTTTAGGGTTCAGGAATTAGGGTTCAGGGTTCAGGGCTTAAACTGTTTAGGGTTCCGGGTTTAGGGTTCAGGGTTGAGGGTCTAGGATTAGGGGGGGGGGATTTAGGGTTCAGGGTTTAGGGTTTCGCGTTCAGGGATGTTTAGGGTTTAGGACACAGGGAGGCCCCCTATCATCTATGGGGGTGTAGGGTCTACTTGGTTCCTAAGCAGTACCCTTTTGCCAATTTCATTGTAGGGGCCCTTATTACAGCAGTCGGGAACAGGGTACCCTTACCAAAAAGGGGCTACTCAGCCCTAAACCCTAAACCCCTAAATCCTAAACCGTAAACCCTAAGGAAGCTGGATACTGTATCAGCTGTCGCATGGTTTGGGACACTCTAAACCCAGCAATACACCCTGCCCTACTGTGAGCACTTCCCCACCGAACAAAAAATCTGTATATGAACTTAAGAACGTCTCTGGAACCTACAAAATCTGCAAGGTTTCGGAAAAACACACCTAACCCTAAACACTAAACTCTAAGTCTTAAACCTCAAACCCTTAAGCCTTACACCCTGACCCCAAGCCTTGCGCGCTCACACTTCAAGCACCTGTCACTTTATTGATCGAAAACCCATCGGTTTCAGGGTTGAGGGCTCTGGTTTGGGTTTGGCGCGACGGGTTTGTAGGGTTTATGGACTTCCCCTTGCCAGCAGGGCGCAGGCAAAACCGAGGTGGAGGAGCAGACCGGCATCGCCCTGGCAGTGGTGCCGGTGGCTAGCATGTGGGCTACGGTTTAGGGTTTAGGGGTGTAAGGGTTTAGGGTTTAGGGCTAATCGTCATAAGTCCTGAATTCATGCTCCCTGATATTCCATCTAGAATGATATTGTAGTATTCGCGTAGACTCCATAGAGCGACATACCACGGCCCCAAAGCCCACTTCTATAATGATTCAGCACCGGGAGGGTTACTTGCATAGGCCGCGTAACGGGTGTCGGGTTCAGGGTTAGTTTCTTTTTGGCTGAGGCTTTAGCTCGGGTTAGGGCTGCCCCATAGGCTCCATAGTAGTTCCTTTTTGCGGGTTTCATTTCTAGAACCCTAATCCTATAAGGTAATCCCAAGAAGGAACTACTATGGAGCCTATGGGTATAGGCGGGTTTATATGGAGTTTCGAATTTCGGCGGTGGAGTTTGCAGGTTGAGCTTCGTGGCTTGGGAGTCGAAATGAGGGCCTTTGTCACCTAGTAGTAGAGTGGGTAACCTTTAACCTTTTGTGGGATAGTCTTAGGGTTTAGGGTTTAGGGTGTAGGGTCTAGTAGTCGAGTGGGTAACCTTTAGCCTTGTTGGGGTAGTATAGTCCAGATATAATCCCTATATACCCAGAAAGGGGTTAACCTTTAGTTACCCATGATACCCGCCAAGTATAGAGTATTATGACAGTATAGGTATATAGGTTGCTAGGGTCTTCGGTGCCGTAGGTTCCTCTTGTTCACAACGAATTCGGTTTCTTAGATAGCCAAAAGGAGAACGTCAAACTGTTTGGCCCCTTGGAGTTGTTTCTATTTGGGCCCGTTTATTGGTGAAGACGGGCTTTAGTTACGGAGCTAGGGTTTGGAGGTTTGGCTCGAACAGTTTGCTTGCTCTCAAGGTGTGCGCAACGAAAGCCCCTGAAATATACCCAGAACCCTAAACCCCTTTGTATCTTCACCTTCCACTTGGTGGATGTAAGTTCCCATAGGGTCCTCGGTACTGCTGCGGGGATACGTCCCGAAATCGTCAGAGCAATGCACCATACAGAACCCGACCTTCGACTAGATAGGTACTTTCAGATCCCTTAAAGGAACCATCAAACCTTAAACCCTTGAAGAAACCCTACATTCTACTGTATAGGTGCTTCGGACCCTTTGGGTACACCCCAAACCCTCATAGAAACCCTTATAGGAAGGGAAACCTTATTTAAAGGAACCCTCAAAGGAACCCTAGACGGTTTAGGGCTTAGGTTACCCTAGTTAGGTACTTTGGGGCTCTAAACCCAAAACCACAACTCCTTCCAGGGACCTTAGTTAATCGTCAATCCGTTAAGGAACCCTGATTCTGGACTCTTCCTAAACCCTAAACCCTAAACCCTAAACCCCTAAACCCTAAACCCTAAACCCTAAACCCCTAAACCCTAAACCCTAAACCCCTAAACCCCTAAACCCTAAACCCTAAACCGTGCCCGCTTCGCAAATCTTTGTTTCCGGAACCCAAAGCTGACTTTGGCCTCGGCTCCCAGGGCGAGTGATTGGGTCTGTTTGGGGTTTAGGGCCCTTCCCGTTTTCCGAAAACCAAACGGGGTAGACAAGACCGGCTAAATCCTTGATAAACTCCGGTACGTCCTAATAAGCCGAACACCCCTAAACCCTAAACCCTTAACCCTTAAAGCCTAAACCCTTAACCCTTAAAGCCTAAGCCCTGCACTGTATGCCCTGGTAGCCCTACTCCCATGCCCGAAAGGACCCCACGAGTTCAACATTTTAGATTTGATGTCTTATTGGCTGTAAACTAAACTTTTCAACTTGTAGGGTTCTTGTAAGGTAGTCGATTCTGAAAGTTTCAACTTTTACTCCCTTGGGTTTTGGGCCAGTGAGATGTAGACTTTAGGTCTTAGGGTTTCGGGTTCAGCTCCTGAAACCGTGAGGACCCCAAGCCACAAAAACCCTGAAGTGTGCTTCAGGGTTTAGGGGTTTATTATGGCCTGTAAAGGGGTTTAGGGCTTTGGGGTTTAGCTGTTTAGGGGCGTAGGCTCTTGGGGTTTAGAGGTTCACGGTTTAGGGTTTTTGGAGCATGAGATCCACAGATTCCTCCCAAGGTGCCTGGCACCGACACCGCAGCGATTTCAGGAATCAACCCCACCACCGTCACTCAAGGCGGCTGTTGGGTTCACAGGTTTCTTTGTTGAAGGTTTGGGCTACAGGGTTCAAAGTTCGCGCTTTATTTTTTTCGGGTTGGGGTTTCGCAGTTACCGGTTTAAGTTTTGGTGTTCAAGGTTTAGGGTCACTCTGTGGATGCACAAGAACCTGACTGGCTGAGACTTAGGTTACGATCTTAGGGTCCCCAAGCTGTCGCACGGAAGCAGGTTATTCTGATGTCAGTGTGGTTCCCTAGTACAGTTAAACTCTAGCAAGAAACGACTCTACCACAGCCTTCCTACCCAACTTACTATAGGTATAGAAGCCTGAAAAATTACCAACACTATTTTGGGGGCTTCTTTAGTATACCTATAAGACTAAGGAGCCCAGAACCCTGTTGTCACTATTGAGGCCCCTACATCATAGAACCCGTATAGTAGCCCTTTTGATCGAACCCTTCAAAGGAGCCCTTCAAAAGGAACCCTGTTCCAATCATTAAGGCCCCTGTATTACCCGACCTCAAACTTCCAAGTCGTAAGCCCCAAAATCAGCCCTACAGGTGTTGCGACCACAATGACCCTGATGGGCGCAGGGGCGGCCTCGAAGGCCTTGAGGGTTTTAGTTTCTTATTCGGCTTCATAGTGTTCTTGTTTGTTAGGGTTTTAGGGTCGAGGGTTGAACATTTGCACTAGCAATGCGTTTGAGGGTTTGGGTTTCTATGCGGTTTCTCGCAGGGGCTGTATTATTATTGGGAATCTGGGTTCCTTTGACCGTTCCGTAAATGGTTCCAGGGGCTTTACATGAGAATCGGGTCTTGGGACTGGTAGTCTTGTGATTATATGGACACTTGGAAGGCGCTCCTGCTAGTCAGCATTCACACCTTTTCATCAGGATTCTATAGGGGCTTTTACAGAAATAGAAAGTGGTGTGATCACAAGACAGGCTTTATAAGGTCCATGAAATATAGGGGCCTAAATAAATACCGATACTTTTTGGGGGTTCCTTACTAGTTTTTTGTGGAATGATGGGCCCCAAGAACCCTGTTTAAGGCCCCTATAGTAGGGTTTTTTCAGTGCTTCTAGGTAGGCGGGGTTGCAGGGTTTATAGACAGTTCAAGTCTATAGACTACAGATAGGGTTTAAGGTTTAGGGTCTGGAGGTTCTAGGATTTATATTTCCAGGGTTTGAAGCTTAAGGCTTAGGGATAGCTTGTTGAGCGTAACTGCCGCCTATATTGAGAATTGATTGAAATCCCATCAGTGAACCATCATGGAAGGGATGATCAGGTTAGGTTGAGCAGGAAACCAGGGCCTGTCAAATGAAGCAAAAACCAGACTTGTAAGTCCAACAAACTGTAGCTAGACTTCTATGGCTTGCGGTCAGGCCATCTTTCTCCCAGCAAAAGAAGACTGCCGTGATGCAACGCCGACTGTTGAGCTCGACGGCAGCAGGGCTTCAAGAGCAAGGGAGTGATTCAGAGTTCTAGGATTCACCTTCAGTCAGGGTCCTTGGTTCCCGATCGCTCTAATCTACAGTACTACGATCCCAAGCCCGAATACCAAAAGAGTATCAACATCATCTGTGTATAGATACATACATGCATGTGTATATATATATATGTACGTAAGTAAGTATGTAAGTATGTATGTATGTATGTATGTATGGGTGTATGTATGCATTGTATGCAAATATGTATATGTGGTGCAGCATGTGTAGAGGTATTTTCGACCCTTACCAGTAGGATTCACTCCTCCTTGAGGCTTAAGGCTTAAGGTTTTGGACCGAAGGCCTTGTGGCCCGGTGATACTGAAGGCAAGCACCAAGATTCCAAAGGACCCAAAAATTAGGTACTTTAGGGTCACTTTGAAGGTTTATTAGGGTTCCTTTAGAGGGTTCTACAAAGGGATTAGAGGAGTTTATAGTAGGGCTTAGGTAGATCGAGTGTATGATTATTGGGTACTTGGACGGCCTTGGGAAGTTCTTCACATGGCTTAGTTTTCTAAATTAGGGTCCCGTTTTGGGGTTCCTGAAAGGGATCTATATGGGTTTCTAATGATAGGGTTTATAAAAGGTGTTATAAGGGTAGTTCTCGAATTTGGGGGTCCCTTTTTGGGCCCCCCAAATTAGTATGGCACCATTGTAAACAGGACAACAGTAAAGACCCTAATTTGGAGAACTACCCACATGTGTAAGCATCCAAGGCCTCCAATCCCAGACCCAGTGTGCACGCAAACCTAAACCCCAAGCACCAAACCCCAGACCCAAAGCTCTTGTAGGTCCTATAGGTCTAAAAAGGCTCGTCCAGGGGTTGGGTTCAAAATGACCCCGTGCTTACATTCAAAAAATTGGAGCAAGGGTTGAGGATGATAGCTGCTGGGAGTCTGTGGGCCTTACTCTTAGGGGTACTAGTACTTAGCAGTAGCTGTTGATCTTTAGTCATTATAATCCTTAAGAAACAGATAAACTCACATGTTTGGTTGGTAGGGGTCTAAGGTCAGTACTACCTTGAGGGCATGAAGAAAGCAACGTGCCATGCCGTTGCAGCCGGACCTCCTTGTGCCAGAGAGCCTGGATCCAAACAAGGATCTCAAGATGTCCCAGAGGCAGAAGCCCAGCATGGAGACCATCACGGCGCAGAAGGGCCTTCAACGCCAGAAGCAGCTGCTCATGTCAGTTTTGACAATGGCTGGCGATGAGCTCAAGGGGAAGCCAGTGATACTCGTTAACTTGACCGGCTTTGTCGAGGAGCTTGGGTGTGCGGCTTCCTGGCTTAATGAATCTGAAGTTTAGGGTTTAGGGTTTAGGGTTTACCCTAAACCCTAAACCTACTGTCTGGCTTCTTCTCTAGTCATGGAGCCACAAGTAGAGATGTGAAGGGCTTGGAGCTGCTGGCACATGACTTTGGGTCACTTCGCAACCCTGAGGGTCCAAGTACCTAAGTATCATAATATACTCTCCAAAATAGCAACCTACAGAACTACTATCCTAAACCCGAGTACCTGATTATTGGGTCCTTTGGACCCGTAGAGTAGGGTGTAAGGAACAGTAGTCCATTCATTGTACACTTGAGGATAGCTGTAAGGTAGGTTTCCTAGTCAGCTAGGGTTTAGGGACTTGATCTACCGACACAACAAAGGAACCCTAGACACTAAAACCCTAAAGCTCTAACCCTAAACTAAACCCTTCAGCGGAACCCTTCCCCCGAGGGTCCATGTTACTTAGGGCCCAAAGTACCAATACAGGGACTACTTTAAGGCCAAAGTATGTACTATTTGGGTACAGGACCCCTAGGGTTCTAATGATGACGACCCAACGCGAAAGGCAACAGCAAGGGCCTGTTTACGATCAACGGTCGCTTGGCTGCACCAAACCCTCGCAGGTCGGTCCAGGCTTTTTTGGGGCTTTCGGGCTTTAAAGGGTCCTAGTAGTAGAGTAGGTAACCTTTAAAATTGACCTTTTCTTGTGGTAGTTTTAGGATTTAGGGTTTAGGGGTTTAGGCTTTAGGGTTTAGGGTCTAGTAGTGGAGTAGGTAACCTTTAACCTTTTTTGGGTAGTATAGCCCCTATATAATCCCTATAAAGCCAAACTGTTATATAGCCTTTAGTTCTCCATGATACCCGGCAAGTTTGGTCAAAGGTTAAAAGGACGGACCCTTAATAAGGACCCCTAGGTATATACCCATAATATAGCCAGTATATACCCATTATATAGCCCATTATAGGATAGGGGTCCCCCCTAAGGGTCCCTCCTTTTCCCCTTTGATACCCGACAAGTAGGGGGGTCAACTCTGAACCTGCAGGGTCTGGGACTTCGGTCGTGGGACGGGTGACATGGATCGGAGTGTCTAGTTGGTTTAGGGTTTAGGGTTTAGGGTTGGGCTGAGGATGGTCTTTTGGGCCTGCATGTCATAATTTTAGTATCCACAACCCTAAAAAGGTTATACTTCCTTCCTTAAGGGGTCATAACCTACTATTTTGTAGGGTTTGGGCATACAGGTGAAGCCTAAGCCTCTAGACAGACCTTTCAGCCCTAAACGCGAAGCCAAACCCCGAACCTTACACTACCGCCGGCTACAACATGTAGCCATGCATGTACAAAGGTAACACTCGTAGAGTCCCGGCAAGAACCTTATAAGTCCCTAAGGGTCCATGTACCCATATAGAGATACATGGGCCCCAATGTACCTATATAGGGACTGCATTAAGGCCAATGTATATACTATATGAGCACATGGACCCTTAGGGAGTGTTTTATGAAGCCCTTGAAGGAAACCCATACGGAACCAAGCCCTAAACCCGACACCCTGAAACCCCAAAAGCCCAGAAGCCCCAAACTTCTAAAACCCTAACTAGGATCTTGCAGCCCTCCCTCAGCCACAAAAAGCCCTGCAAAATACAGCAAAAAGCCCTCCAAAGCGACCTCCGCTGAGGTGCTGGCGGCAGCTACAAGCTCTGCTACCGTGGCCCGGGAGGAAGCGACTCTGTGGAACAGCAACTCGCCGGAAGCAGCCGGAGCTTAGGGTTTTAGGGGTTTAGGGTGTAGGTTTTATAGGGTTTATGGTTTAGGTGTTTGGGGTTTTAGGATTTTGGGGGTTAGGGTTTTTGGGTTTGGAGCTTGTTAAGGAATCCCAGGGATCCATAAGGGCCCCTTTAAAGGATCTATAAGGGTTCGTTTATTGGTTTAGGGGGTTGGGGTTATGAAGCCCTAGGGTCGTTGTACCCAAACAGTATATACTTAGGCCCCAAAATACCTAAAGGTGCAACTTTAAGGCCAAAGTGTATGCGAAGCAGTCGGGGGCTTCTCCCAGAGATCCCAGTACCCCTTAGTTAAGGAATATACCTCGTATTATATACAGGGGGCTGAATATTATGATTTAAGGTATATTCCTTGGTTCAGGGTAGAAGCGTTTCACAAAAGTGTTTTAAGGGGCTCTGTAGCAGTATTATGGGAAGTTGTATAGGGGTTGTATAGCATCCTTTCCAAAAGTCACAATTTCTCTGTAAAGAGTTTGGGGAGTTGTTTAAGGCTTCTTGCAAGGACATTTTCCAAGTTTTTTTTAGCACTAAAGCCTAAACTCTGTAGCCCTGACACCTAACCCCTTCAACCCCTGAACCTGTACCTCTTCGGAAATCCGATTCGAAGGTGCCCCCCTACGAACCTCCATGGTTTCAGGGTCCCTAAGTCGTTTCTTTCTTCCAAGGGTAAAAGGAGGGACTTTTTAATAAGGACCCCTAGGTATATACCCTTTACATAGCTGTTACATACCCATTATATAGCCCATTACAGGGACGCAGGGGTCCCCATTAAGGGTCCCTCCTTTTCCCCTTTTGATTAAACCAAACCCTAAACCCTATAGATCCCCTTAAAGGGACCCTTATAGATCCCTTTAAAGGAACCCTAAGAGCCTAAGGGTCGGTTAGCCAATGCATGGCTCCGCCAAGCTCCACGACGGTTCCTCGAGCTGCCGCTTCCGATAAGGGTTGAGGGTTTAGGGTTTAGGGTTTAGGGGGCATACATCAACCGCAGGATCAGCTTACTGCGAGACTGGATGCATGCGAATGAGACCGGTCCGGGCCTTGTAGCAGAACACGACTGACGCCGGCTTATTCCCGGACGAGGTCGCTTGGAGGTGTTGCAGCTGAACATGACCCAGGCATATGGCTTCCTGCTGGCTCTGTTCGTTTGGTGTCTATACATGAGAGTACTGCCGTGGCCTTAAAAAGCCTATCGGGCCTCGCGTGCTTTAGCCCGACCTTAACCCTGAACTATGGCTCCTTAAAGGGGTCCAGGGAGGGTTTCTTACCCAGAGGGTCCATACACACTACGACTATGGAATTAGATCCCCCAAACCATAATGGGGATGGTCTTTTAGGGCCTAATTCCATAATAGTAGTGTATATGGACCCTTTGGGTTAAAGGGATCTATAAGGGGTTTGTTTAGGGTGTAGGGATGAGGACTTAGGGAAGGACCTTAACCCTGAACTAGGTGGCAATTTGGGAGAGACTTTTTAATTTGCCTTATGGCTCCTATAGAGGTACCTATTCATAAATACCTGTCAGAACCCCAAAACTACAACCCAGTGAATAACCTACTGTTTTCAAACCTCCGGATTATGATTCCCCTATGGAAGGACCTTAAGAAGGTAGTTATTCGGTGTTAAGGTAAACTCTACACCGAAAAGCCCAACCTGAAACCCGACAGATAGCTTCGGGACGACATGAAGCCCTAAACGATCCTAAAAGGGTTCCAGGTTCATAGACCATAATACGGGTTCATACCATAAGGGTTTATAAGGGCACAGGGCCCCTGCTTTTGAGGGCCATTTGGTCCGCAAGGTAGTGCATCAGTGGGAGTTTCCGAACATAGGGGACCCTAACATAGTCTCCCAAGAATTAGGATCGTTATTATAAGGAGCCCCCCCAACTACCCTCTAATATGCCCTAGACGGGAGTTTCCAATTATACGGGACCCTAATATAGCACCCTAATCCCTATTATACCCCGAATTTTCGGAAACTCCCAATTCTTGACAAGGAACCCGGAGGCTGGACCGATCGTGCTGAAAGTGGAGCAGGCGCGAGTGCTTTGGGGTTTTGGGTTTGGGGCTACGGGGTAAAGAGTGGAGGGTTTAGGCCTTGGGGTTTAGGGCTTAAGGCTTTGGGGCTAAGGGTTAAGAGCTAAGTCTGACGGATTTAGGGCTCAATAAGGGTTTGGCATTTAGGTTTGGGGTTAAGAGTTCAGGCTGAAGGGTTTCGGGGGTTGGGGCTAAGGCTAAGGGTGTCTCCATGCCAATGTTCCGAACACGCTCGGTGTTGCTTTGGGAAACTCCGTGTTTTGTTACAACACTGCGTTGAAGGAGCAAAACAAGACACGGGAGGCGCGGAATACCCTCTAGGATGCCCAGTAGTACCCTTATTCCGTTTTTGTAGGCCTAGCTTCCTTACCCCTGGGGAAGTGGCTGAGCGACCGACCGGCCATGAAGCCCGAGGTTGCTAGGAGAAGCAGCTGGCGACACTTCACCAAGATCAGACAGCCTTGGGATCCCAAAACCCCTTACCTGGGGATCCAAAACCCTACTGTTTTAAGGGTTATACCCTCTAATTAAGGGGTCATAACCTACTATGTTGTAGGGTTGGGGATACCTTTTAGTCAAGGATTCTACTTTAAATCACAATCTTCTGCCCCCCAGAATCCTTGCTTAAAGGGTTTTGGGATCTCTGGGGATGCCGTGACTGCAGTCGCTCCCCTGGTGTCTCCGTGTGTATCCATGAATATCAGAAAGCCTACAGTTTTAAGGGTTATACCCCTCCAATTAATAAGGGGTCATAACCTACTATTTCGAAGGGTTTGGGGATTCAGATAGGGTCTGGGGTTTCGGGTTTAGGGGGCCTAAGAACCCCATAATAACCACAGACCCTGAGTCTTCCTCGCGGGGCCCCAGGAAGGGACGAAGCTGGCCAGGAGGGCCCTTGGGGTGCAGATGGTCCAGCCCCGAAACCTTAAATTCTGGACAAGATCACAAGATTTTCGAAAGTTCGATCGAAACATTTTGTTAGACCTAGACGATAGCACACCTTAAATTAGACAAGACCACAAGACTTCAGATAGCTCGACCGAAACATTAAATCGCACAGGATCTTACATACTTCGAACTCCGGAGCCCTGAGAGAACCTCCTTTCGTGAGGACCCCGGAGAACCCAAAGCATACAGGGAACTCCAGAAAGTTGGAGTATGGATTAATGGTAGGATCCCGTATAATTTGCCACAAAGGGTTGAGGATAATCATATTCCAACTTTCTGGTTTTTACTGTACTTGCATAGACCCAGCATCTTGTCAATCAGCCCTACACCATAGAGGTCTCAATACGTTTTCACAATGACGGTTCCGTCCTTTTGTAGCTGTACTCTAACCCTAAGGGTCCATGTACCCAAATAGTATATACTTTGGCCCCAATGTACCTATATAGGGACTACTTTAAGGCCAATGTACCATTTAGGTACATGGACGCTTAGGGTAATATACCTTACATCTAAAGCCTTGAATCTGACCCTGAAGTCTGGATCCTAGACCCAAATCACCCCCAAGCCTTACATAAACCCTAAATGCAAGAATCCACTAAACCCCGCACTAAACGCCTTGGTAGCGCCCTGATTGTTTTCAATACTAGTGCGTATACAGCCTTTTGGTTTCCCTTATTGTAACCCTTGCCCTTACCCCAAACACCCTAAACCCTAAACCCTAAACCCCAAAACCCTAAACCCTAAACCAACTGCAACCTTATAGGGACTTGAAGCCCTAAACCAGAAACCCTAAACTCACAACCCTTAGAGTAGAAGCCAGAAAGTTGGAACATGACTTTAGGAGGATTAGTGCTAGGATCCCTTATATTTTACCTTTAAGAGCATGAGGCCAATGATGTTCCAACTTTCTGGCTTCTACTGTAGAGTTGCCACCACTACCTTCGAATATGCACTAAATACCCACTACTGAGAACCACAAGGGCTTCATTGAAGGGTCATCGGGGGTTCCTGGCTTATAGCTACCGCTGTAGAACCTTGAAGCCTTAACAGAAAGCCACACGCAGACCTGCCAGGCCTTGGCGACTCCACAGGAGCTGCGGGCGATGGCTTTGCTTACCCAAAGGGTCCAAAGTACCTATATGGTAGAATGTAGGGTTTCTATGTTAGGAATTACAATTATGGTTTGGGGAAGTATTCCCCATAACAGTACCTAGGACCCTTTGGGCTTAAAGGGTCGGAAGTCATAGTATAGGGGCCTTAATGGTTGGAATAGGGTTCCTTCAAGGGTTCTAGAACTGGGGCCTTAAAGAGGAGGGTTTTGGAGGGGGTTCCTCATTACATGTAAAGTATCTAGGACCTAGAGTAGGCCCTTATTCCTTTTTTAAGGGTTCAGGTCCCTTGTAGGCCCCTTTAAACCAAAAAGGGCACCCTTTTTATTCCTAGGTTGCTCTTGGGTTTAGGTATACTATACCCCCAAACGCTGTTCTAATCATTAAGGCCCGGCCCAGACATGATATGCTAGGAGGGTTCCACAAGGGTTGAAGGTTACATGTACCTATATAGTATGATGCAAAGGGTCCTAGGTACTGTTATGGGGGATACTTCCCCAAATGAGAATAATTCCGAATATATAAGCCCGACATTCTACTATATAGGTACTTAGGACCCTTTGGGTGATATATTTAGGCCTTGAAACACAAGAATCCCTGTGAGGCCTAAGTCCAATTGTATCAGTGTTAGGTACATGGAGAGCCTTAGGGAGAAGCCTGCATAAGAACATGCTATCCTATCCCTTGTGTCTCGTCATATTCTTTACACTATAGAACCATGCATAATCCAATTACCTTAGGGAGAAAAAGGGAGAATTGGGGGGAGGGGTAAGTATTAGTTTGATATAGACGCGTGTTCTGTCGTTGAGCAACACACGACAATTGTTTACAAGTCCCGGCGATGGCTGAATACATGCTCCGTGCATAGAAAAATTGAACTTCAACGCACCCGGGCCAGAGGAACCAAGATCCAAGGTTCAAGAGTCCTGGGCATCTTGGTTCTTGGTTCTCTCTCTCTCTCTCTCTCTCTCTCTCGCTCTCGCTCTCGCTCTCTCTCTCTCTCTCTCTCTCTCTCTTTTTCTCTCTCTCTCTCTCTCTCTCTCTCTCTCTCTGAATACGCGCAGTGCCGATGCAGACGCAAGCAGAAGCGAAGCAAGCGGAGCTCGAGGACATCAAGCTTCCCTGACTGTCACGAAGACATGCCCGCGAGGTCAAACACCATCAGGAAGGGACCAGAGAGGAAGGGCACCAGACATGTTGGCCCCCTCGAGGATATCACAGGAAGGAGACTGCGATGTGGCCACACAAGTGGCACATCACGATGGTTGGGGCCACAGCCTATCATATATCGAATTGCCTGTCAACTTAGCATGTCAAGATTGTTGCAACTTGCTCCCTGAAGGATACTACAGCATAATCAGGGTTTAGGGTATGGGTTCCGTTACAAACAAAAAGTAATACTCCGTCCACAATCCCAAACCCTTAATTTATAACCCGCCTCATTCTGAGCATCCCTTTAAGGGCCTTTTAATAAACCTCCCCGAAAAGCAAGAACCTGAACCCTAAACCCCCAACCCCAAAACACAAGAAAAGACCTGACCCCGAAACCCGAAACCCTTCTTAAACCCTATGCCTACCCATAGGCTCCATAGTAGTTCCTTTTTGAGATTCATTTTTAGAACCCTATCAGGTAATCTCAAAAAGGAACCACTTTTGAGCCTATAAGGTAATCCCAAAAAGGAACCACTCTTGAGCCTATGGGTAAACCCCAAGGCCCTTCTCAGACATAGAAGGAGTGTCTGGCGTCCTGCCAGCAGCCGCCACGTACTCTTAGTTTAAGGTTTACCCTAAAGGTCCATGTTCCCAAATAGAATATACTCTGGCCTTAAAGCAGTCCCTATATTGGTACTTTGGGGCCTCAGTACATACTATTTGGGTACACGGACCCGTAGGTTTAGGGGTTTAGGCTTCAAGCAAGGGAGGTACGCCGTTCGACGCTGTGAAAGGTCAAGCAGTCAAGAGTTTTCAAGACTGCACGTAGTTGTTACTGTGGTTTTGGCTCCAGCGGATGGATTTGAACAAGAGATGTGCAGACCACATTAAAGTGAGAGTAGGCTTGGCAGCAACGCGAATGTTTGTGACTGCGAATGGAGGGTTCGTACCAAAACAGCATCCAAGGGTCTGTTCAGACACAAGGAATTGTGCCTGCAGACAAAGCTGAAAGCATTGCTCCAAATATGTCGGTGATTTCCACGAGTAACATATAACGCAATCGCGCACGCAAAAACTTTGCAAATACCGTTGGATGTGGGGCAGCAGAAACAGCAACAGCAGTACCGAAACGATAAATATTCCAACAGCCCGAGAGCGTTTAGCTTCATTCTTAAAGCCCTAAGTCAGACAGGTGCTGTAGAACCGTAAAGCCCTAAAGCCACATTTCCCGCTTGATTAATGCGCAAGGACCAGATCAGTTCAATCAGTCCGAACCTGATCACCTCTAACGCCCTGGGCTCAGAGTCTGTGGCTATGAGAGCTTGCTGCAATAAGAGTTCCTAGAAGCACTGGGGGCTCAGAGCTTTGAGGGTTAAGAGTTTAAGGCCAACCCTTATAGGCTCTAAGGACTCATATTTTAAGGCTTTTGGGCACAAAGACCATACTATAGAAGGCTTTTGCTCTATTTGGAGCCTTAGGGTAAGGTTTCAAGTACAAGGTTTGGGGCTTTAGGAGAGAGTTCAGCTTTCGAATTGCTTTGTTTCCACGGTCCCATACAGCAGATGCCCTGATGGATATCACCACGAGACTGCTCCCGTCCTGAACATAGCATCTATGGGCCAGAACGCTGGGTCACCTGCCGAGGGTTTAGGGTTTAGGGTAATTGGCTACTTTTTCCTGCGTGTTCGCAGGCGTCTGGTAATCGCGAAAAAAGACTGGAGCAATGTGTTTGGAGGCTGCCTTGCGCTTTGCCTTTACGTTAGATGATGTAAAGTAACAGCCAGAAATTTGGAATATGATTATCCTAAACCCTTTATGGTAAATTATAAGGTATCCTACCTTGAAACCATATTCCAACTTTCTGGAGTTCCCTTTACAGCTGAAAGGCTGGGGCTCAGGCTTTCCATTGCGTTTGTTCGGACGGTTTCAGGTTTAAGAGGTGGCCGAGTTTGCGAGGGGTCAACAAATTAGCAGCAGTAGTACGGCGATTGTACGCAGGCTTTAGGCTCGGCTTCCGCTTTCTGTGTTTACTGCAGATGCTACACGCTTGGTTTAAGAGGCATGTCTTGAGCACGTAGACCTGTAAGCCCTTGCAAAGTCCATGTTCCACAATTTCCGTGTTGGCTGAGTAGACCCCAAGGCTTTCATGTATACTTCTGCGAAACTAAAATACCCCAAACCATCGAAACCCCTGTGCCAATTATTAAGGTCCCACTATTACCTCGACGAGGGTTCCATAGCCATAGAGAGGTTCATACACGGTCCTGAAGGCTTATGAACGGAGTTCACTTAGATTCGTATAGTTTAACTGTGTTGCTTTAGGATTTGCATGGTGGCTTCTAGGATTCTAGGGTTTATGTATATTTATGGCATATAGATTGAATCTAAACCTTACCTTACCCACACTCCAAAAAACAAGACAAAACGCTCACAAGACCCTTTAGTGCCCTCCTCAATGTTTTAGACGATCCTGTAAAGCCCCTCCAAGGACTAACGCCTTCTCTCAACAGAAACCCTATATACATCCTGAATTCTAAACCCTTCATTCTCACGGAGCAGGTCGCAACGAGGATTTTCCTCGCTGGGTTCCGGGGTTAGGGTACAGGTGCTTAGTTTGGTAGCCAGGGACAACATAGATCAAATTCCTTACCCAGAGGGTCCATCGACTTAAACTAAACTCCTTCACCTTAAACCCCAAGCCCCAACCCTAAACCCGAAACCCCCAACTCCTTCCCTAAACCCAAACCCCCCAACTCCTTCCCTAAACCCTAAACCCCCAACTCCGTCCATAAACCCAAAACCCCCGACTCCTGCCCTAAACCCCAAACCCCCTAACCCACAGAGGTCGCCACGACGATTGTCCTCGTTGGGGCCAGGGAGGGCGACAAGGCCATCTTTGTGAACTCGGAGACCTCGGAGTGCCACTCGACGGCGAGGACTTACCCTTGGTTGGGTTTAGGGCTTGGGGTTTAGGGTTTAGGGCTTAGGGCTTAGGGTGTAGGGTTTGGGGCTTTGGGTTTAGGGTTTGGGGTTTGGGGCTTTGGGTTTAGGGTTTAGTGTTTTGGGCTTAGGGTTTAGGGTTTAGGGATTGTACCCCATTCCTCGATTCCCTACCCAAGGTAAGAGGAGCCCTAATAAAGAGGCCTAAATAATTACCAATGTTATGGTTAATTAGGGTTCCTGATGATAATTATAGTATAATGCGCCCCAAAACTCTATTCTAATTATTAAGGCCCATATATTACGTCAAGCACTCCCCACGCCCCACGAAGCTCTTACATCACATGAGCTTGGTCACCCATCATCGGTCGGCACGCCGAGGATTTTAGCAGAAGTTGTTATGTTCCTGCGGTGCGCAAGCTTCGGACCCTAAGGCTCCATGTACCCATATAGTATATACTTAGGCCTTAGAGTACCTATACAGGGACCCCTTTTTGGGCTTAAGTCTCTACTACAAAGGTACATGGAGCCTTTGGGGGAAGCTCAGAAAGGCTCCAGTTCACAACATTCCCTAAGACTCCAAATAGCCCAAAGTAGGTAGTATTTATAGACATTAGACCCCAACGTAGGTACTATTTGTATACTTGGAGCCTTAGGGATTGACAAGGAATGACAGAAATGCTTTCAGCAGGCGGCACCGAGCAAAGCTGCAGTACGTCACAGCATCTTCGGGGTCCGAAGACTGGGTTCCTGTTAAGGAGTTAATGTAAGTTACCATAAAAAGAAACCCCTATTATTAGATATAGATCTCGACTATGGTAATTCAATTTCAATGCCTTAACAAGAACCCTCTAGATCCCTATTATGCTCTACCTAGTACATTTCAACCCCTTAACAAGAACCCAGCAGAGTATGTCAGAGCATTCGCAAGGTTCGGGCGCATAGACGTGTTCAGCAGATTGACTCAATGTCCAATCGTTGTCGCTTGCATAGTAGGCTGTGTACTATATGTAGGGGCTTGAAGAATTACATGTATTTATTTTGGGGGTTCCCTATTAATTATAGTATAGTGGGCCGCAAAACCCTGTTTGATTTATAGTACAAGGTTTGGAAGACAGGTCTGCGGCAAACCTTGAACCCTTGGCCTCAAACCCTAAATCGCAAACTTGAACCTCTAAACCCTAAACCCTCAACCCAAAAACAAGCTTCAACCCCTGTGCCGATTTCGGCAGCACAATCAAGGTTTAGGTTTGCTGGCCTTGCGAGCTTCGGAACACCCTTAGGCCCCTTTCAAGTGCCTGTATAAGAACCCCATCCATGCCCAAGTACATAATATCTAGGTACATAGTTCATTAGGGACACAGATATGAAATGCACATGACATGTCATGGTTCACAGCAATCAAGGCAGTGTTCTTGCGCGCGGGAAGGCTTTAATTTACAACATGCACAAGTTATGAAAGGGCAGGCAAACATGTGAAAAGATTGACCGTGGCTGTAAGGCCAAAGTTTGATCCCATTCGGCCGAGGTTTGTTGCCCAGTTGCCGATATTTGGAACTCGAGAGATCCACCATGTTCTGCGACATCGATCGTAGGCGACTACATTAGAAGTTGAACGAGGGTTTAGATGTTGTTCTTTTTTTTGAACGGAGACCACTGAAACTTACGCAAGCATAGATTCTGAGCCATCGGGGCTTTGTTGCTTGCCGAGCTTCTGCGATGAGACAACTTTAGGACGTTCGTGACTCGCAAAAGGCGGTCGAACGACATTCAGTTCAATCGTTTTAGGTTGGTTATTGATACTCACATATGTTCGTACCTTCACCCGTAGTCACCCTTACGCGAACGTGTGCTTACAACCTTATAGTCTCAACATTGAAACTTGAACCCTGTTTACCCTTTTTTTGTCAAGTTCGAGTCTTGCCCATCAAATAAGTTCTGACTGGGCACTCAATTCTTAATCTAGGTCCTCACATCTACTCGCTGGGGTCTTCTTTGCTAGATAAGATGACGGATGCGCAACGTTGCATCTTCAGCTTCCAACTGCGTTTTTCACTTGTTTGTCGAGGGTTTAAACAGGGTTTAAACTAGAGGTTTGTGCTATGATATCCCGGACAGTGCAACCTGTAGATCCCGGCAGTGGCATGAGCATTGAGAGGTTTTTGAAGAGTGGTTCAGTGACGGCTGAATGGGGTATTGTTCCATGTCTTGCAATGTTGGTGGAGCCTTTGAGGATGTTTGAGGGCCAGGAGTTTGGGCAAAGTCTGTCATTTGAAGACCGTATGCACCGTTGCACTGTTTGCAATCGGTCGTTTTCCTTTCTGTCAGGACCATCAGGTGCTTTTCAGGCCAACCAGGGTAAGCCGGAAACTTAAACTTCAAAACTAAGATTGTGTTGAGACGGGGAGATGCTTTCGGAAAGGGTGGGGCACGCATTGAATGCCCGGTTAAACCTTGCACCTGTTAAGCCAAGCTTTCAGAGATCGTATCATCAACGTCGCGGGGCATAATCGTAGCGTAGCATTGCGTAATGCATACCGTAACGTGTAAAGTCGAGAAGCCTAGAGCGGACGGGACCAGACCAGTGCGAAACAAGGCTGAACACAGCAGAGCAGAGTAGAATCGGGTGGAGCATGTCATGATCCTGGTGTTTCCAAAGTAGAATGTATAAGTAGTCTTTTCCTTCGTAAAGAAAACCCGATTCGCTCCCGGAAGAGTACTTGCACAACTCTTGCAAGATTGCTAGCGAGGCGAGTCCGCAACACCCGACAAGGACGAGGGTTTTCTTGAAGGTTCACGGGTACTTTGACCGAGTAAGGTTTAGCTGTACATATACCCGCCGACCCCAGCTCAGAAGTTAGAGATACCCAACAGCATCATCATCATCAAAGCTCTGTACAAGTAAATATTGATTAATACAGTCTGTGCCTTCAAGTAGGATTCCAGGTTCAACACGTCAGTCTCAAGGGTAACTCCTCAAGTATCAAAGTACCTCGGCGCTTAAGCGCAGTTCATGTCTGGTTTCCCCGTTTTTGTGGTCAATTAGACATTGATATCAAGAACTGCTAACAAGTAATATCACCGACCGAGGGTCTTGGCACAGTGTCGCACAGGCAAGCCGGCAAACCCTAAACCGCGAGAAGGATCTACAAACCCCAAACCCTCAACTAAACCCGGACCCTAGGTAACAGAATAACAACGAAAGCCCAGACTATCGACTACTCCTCAGCTCCTTGTCGTTTGCTCCAGGGTTCAGGGTTTGGGGTTTAGGGCAGTTTGGGGTTTGGGGGGCCCGACGTGCCCAATAATAATCATGTACTTGGACTTAGGATGCCTGTCATCGCTTTCGAATTCGGGGCACGCGGTTACTTGGTGCTGGGACCGTTCGTCACGACGAGATGTGGGTGTACGTAGGCTTGCGTGCTAAAGCTGGGGGGAAGCTAGAACCTCGAAGGCTCGAAGGCCACAATGTCAATACTATACACTATACACATGGTCCCTGAAATACGTATGTAGGAACCTCTGCAAGGCCTATATACTTCACACGTACCAGGGCTCATGAAGGGGGGGGACACCCCCCGCCTCCATGCAGCGGGGCGGGGTTCTGCTCAGCCCATTGCACACTCCTGATGAGTTTAACGCCGTTACGAAGGCAGTCCTAAGCCCCGATGAATATCTTATTTAAACTCTTGCCCTTTCGCCAAAACTGAACCCAAACCATAGGCCTCAAGGCTACGGCTCAAACAAGCTAGACAGTCTGAGCGAAAGGACGTCGGTTCGGGACATGCCTCCTTCAACGTGGATGGCGCTGGAACATACGTGCTCTGCTTCACCGCCGCTTGCTTAAAGTTCCTTTCAATTGTTCTTTCAGGGTTCGTCTAAAGGGTTTTTCTCGCGTAACGAGTGCAAATAGAAGTGTTCAATATGAGGGGCCTTAAGGGTTAGTCTAAGGTGCTGGGTTATATCAGTTGTATTTGATTATTTTCGCGAGTATAGCCATAATGAGGAGCCCCACAACAGTATCACTCGGTATTGCTAATTATTCAGCTTGATACAGTGTACCACCAACTAAGGTAGTTATAAAGCTACTTACGAAGTCCCGCCGAAATTGTTTCCCAAACCCGTACGGTCCGGCTTAGCGTTTTTTGATTTTGACGCGAGATCATTCAAACATCACACCTTGTTTAAGGTACGTATCTCGGTGCTTCTTTCCTCCAAGACGCAGAGAGTAACCCTGCGCCAAGCCCAAACACAAAACATGTAGCTATTGTACTAACATGTATGGGGGCCTTGATAATTGCCTATACTATTTTGCGGAGTTCTCTATAAAGGGCCCTATAAGGACTACTATTGTGGGTAGTATGGGGGTCTAGTGTATAGGGGCTTAATAAGTGTATTTTTGGGGGGGAAGAAGAACAGTATAATGGGCCCCCAAAGCCCCAAGTCGAATCATTCGGGCCCGCCTCTTATGGAACCTCAATATAGATCCCCTAAAGAACCCTCTAAAAGGAACCTTCAAGGAAACCTAGTCTAATTATTAAAGCCCCTTATAGGAAGCATCCCAGGCCAGGGGCCGGTGCCTCAAAACCACCGTAGTAGTAGAGTGGGTAACCTTTAACCTTTAGGGCTCAGGGTTCCTTTTAAAGGGATCTATAAGGGCTACTATAATGGCTACTATCGGGATTCTAATGTAGGGGCCTAAGTAACCTAGTAGTAGAGTGGGTAACCTTTAACCTTTTTTGGGTAGTCTAGTCCCTATATAATCCCTATATAACCAATAAAGTTTATAACCTTTAGTTCCCCATGTAGGCCACAAAACCCTAATCTTCGGCCGTCGAACCCGCTTTAGGGTTCCATTCAGGATTTCTTTTAGGGTCTCCTTTAGGATTCCGTTTAGGATGCCGTTTAGGGTTCCGTTTAGAGTTCCGGTTAGAGTTCCGTTTGGGGTTCCGCTTGCCGTTTCGCTTACAGCTTTGTTTAGGGTTCGTCCTTTTAGGGTGCCGTTGAGGATTCCACTTAGGGTTCCATTTAATATTCCATTCAGGCGTCCGTGTGTGTTCTGTTTAGGGTCCCGTTGAAGACTTTGTGTAGGGTATGGCTCTACGAATTTCGTAGAAATAGATGTGCAGCACATCGACACATCCCCCCCCACCTCGAACATCAGAATTAGATTCGTAGCAAAACCACGAGTATTTGGCCCAGAACCACGAACATTTGGCCTAAAACCACGAACATTTGGCTTGAAGCCAGGAATCTTTGGCCTGGAACCACGAATATTTTGTGGAACCACGAAAGTTTGGCCCAGAACCACCACGGATTAAGGCCAAATATTCGGGCTTCCAGGCCAACTACTCGTGATTCCAAGCCAAATTCGACGATTGGCCCAGAATCACGATTTTTCGGCCTAGAACCACGAATCTTTGGCCTCGAACCACGAAGCCATTAAAGTTTAGATTAATTTGAGATAGAGACGTTTAGGGTTTGGGATTTAGGGTAAACTAAAGAAACATCAGGGCTCCTTAGCCACTACTCAAACCCGACTACACCCGGCACGAAGGCTAAGCTTTACCCTCCCTGAACCCAAGTCGCCCCCCGCGCCTGCTCCCCCCCAAACAACGGTGTCCTAAGTTTTGAACTACTAAACCCTACAGACCTACATTTTACCTCCTCAAAGGGTCCTCACCTGCCAAAGAATGAGACGAGCCCTAAACCACAAACCCCAAACCTTGTGCCGACATGCCACCTAAACCCTAAAACCCTAAACCCTATAGATCCCTTTGAAGGGAACCCGATAAAACCCTATAGATCCCTTTAAAGGACAAGAAAATGCCACTGCGCCAAGGCCAAGGGTGCCGCTGATTCGGTGCAGCAGAAAGGCCACGAACAACGGAAACCAAAGAGCAAAACACACCCTAAACCCGCAAGAACTCATCTCGACAGTTTCTGATCTTGCAACCTCTGTTTAAAACCCTAAGGGTCCAAAGGACCCAATAATTAGGGTACTTGTGGGTTTAGGATCGTAACTATGTGATTCCTATATTTGGGAGAATATATATATATATATATATATATATATGATTATTAGATTTGGCAGTGGTCTGCAGAAGACTTTAGGGTTTCAGGGTATAGGGTTTGGTGTTTTTAGGGTTTAGGGGTCGAGGGTTGTAGTAGGTTAATGTCAGGCTTTCCCCAAACCCTACAAAATGGTAGGATCCCCACCCTCTATAATTAGAGTGGATCACCCGCAAAACAGTAGGTTTTTGGATCCAAACCCGATAAACCCTAAACCCTATAAAACCCTAAACCCTACAAAACCTTGAACTCTATAAAACCCTAACCCTATAAAACCCTCAAGCAGTCGGTTTTTGGATTTTTAGGGAGTGTCTACGGCCTCTCACTTTCCCCGAAAGCTCCAGTGACTCCTCCTTTGCAGATTTTTGGGTTTAAAAGCACCCTACCACTATGGGCTGTTAGACATTATGGGTACCTTAATCTACCCTTAATAGGGTCCTAATAGGGATCTTTAGGGTCTAATAGCCCATAGTGGTAAGGGTCCAAAGGACGAAATAAGCAGGTACTTGGGTTTAGGGTAGTAGTTTTGTAGGGGGCCATGGTTTTTTTTTTTTCGAAGGTGCGGCCAACCCTTGTTTGCGAGGTGCGGCCAAGGGTCCCTGGTGCATGCGGTCCCCTCCCTAGTCCTCTGGTCCTGGGTCCTGTGGTCCCCTGGTCCTCCGGTCTGCTGGTCCTCTGGTCCTGTGGTGTCCGTGCATACGGTCCCCTAGTTTTCTGGTCCTTGGTCCTGTGGTTGCCTGGTCCTCTGGTCTGCTGGTCCTCTGGTCCCGTGGTCTCTTGGTGCCGTGGTCTCCTGGTCCTGCGGTCCGCCGGTCCCTCGGTCCCGCAAAAGCAACAAGAAAGCAAACAAGGAATAACAAAAATAAAGCAAAAATTCAGAAGTAAGAAAACCAGAAGAAAGATGATGAAGGAAAGAAAGCCAGGAAGAATGCACAAAAGAAAGCAAGAAAGCAGAGGAGCTAGCAAGGAATGAACAATAAACAAGAACGGGAATCAGTTTTTGTTTGCGTCCTTTTTTTCGGTCCTCTTTTTTTGCTTCCACGTCCTGTTATTTACACAGGGAAGGAAGAAAGCAAGGAAGAAAGCAAGGAAACAAGGAAGGAAGGAAGGAAGGAAAGGAACGAAGGAACGAAGGAAGGAAGGAAGCAAGGAAGGAAAGAAAGAAGGAAGAAAGGAAGGACGGTAGTACATCAGTATATAAAGTAAAAAACACATATACATATATATATATATATATATATGTATACATAGTATACATAGTACATGTAGTATATATAGTATGTATACTAGATATAGTATGTACAGTATATACATATAACATGTGTATATATAATATATATTCATATAGTATATGCATATATATATATGTAGTATATATATATATGTAGTATATATATATATAGTATATAGAGTTTATATTGTATATTTTTATCTACAGTATATATAGTATATATAATGTATAAAGTATATATAGTATATATATAGTGTACATAATATATACAGTATGTATATATGTATATATATATATATATATAGAGTATATATGTATAGTATATGTAGTAGATTAAGTAGATATAGTATTAGTATATACAGTTTATATTGTTTCTGTAGTATATATTATTTTATATAGTATATACAGTAGATATAGCATATATAGTAAATATAGTAGATATGGTAAATATAGTAGTTATAAGAGATATAGTAGATATAAGAGATATAGTAGATATAGTGAATATAGTAGATATAGTAGATATAGTATATATATATATATATATATGTTATATACAGATTGTATATATGGTATATATATATATATATTATAGTAGATATAGTACATACAGTATATACAGCATATATATATATACTATATATAGTATATATAGTATATATAGTATATATAGTATATATAGTATATATAGTATATATAGTATATATAGCATATATAGTAAGTATAGTGTATATATATGTATATATATAGTGTATATATATATATATATATACATACATACAGAGAGAGAGAGAGAGAGAGAGAGAGAGAGAGAGAGAGAGAGAGAGAGAGAGAGAGAGAGAGAGAGAGAGAGAGAGAGAGAGAGAGAGAGAGAGAGAGTGTGTGTGTGTGTGTGTATATATATATATATATACATATGGAGGGCCCATTATTTTGGATCTTGTTGTTGTTTTTTTTTGTTTGGTGTTTTTCCATGGGTTTTCCTGGGGAAAACACTATTTTCCTCACGTTTTGGACGGATTTGGTGTGCTTTTCTTGGTTTTTCCACCTGAAACGAAAAGAACCCAGGAAGACAGAACGAAACACCCCAGAACAAGGACCAAAGCAAGGAAGAAGAACAGAAAGAAAGAAAAGAAGTAAGACAGACGGTTGGAAATTCAGGTTCGGAACCCAGATTCACAACACGGATTTTCTTGGGTTGTTGTTTCAGCGGGGTTACACGCGAAGCAACACAATCAATCATGAATGACTTGGAAGCTCTCTTGAGCCACGAAGTAATCAACAATAACGTGTTTGCCAGCCGGTCGTTTGCTACGAAATAAATAAAACCGTGTTCGTCAACACAAAAAAAATGAAGCCAGACAACAATGCTTCAGGGGGTTTTAACGCGAAGAAGACCAAATCAATCCTGAAGGATTTAAAAGGTTTGCAAATGGGGGGGGCTGCGCCCCCCCCAACCCCCCCGCTTTTTTTAGACTAAACTCCCCGCTCTCTAAAGCCACGGAAAATGCACAAAAACGTATCCGCCAACACACAAGAAGGGGAAGCCAGACAATAATGCTTCGGGGGGGTTTAACGCAAAGAAGACAAAATCAATCCTGAAGGATTTAAAAGGATTGCAAATGGGGGGCTGCGCCCCCCCCAACCCCCCCGCTTTTTTCAGACTAAATTAACTCCCCGCTCTGTAAGCCCGCGAAGAAATGAACATACACGTATTCGGCAACACACAAGAAGGGGAAAGCCAGACAGCCACGCTCCAGGGGGTTTAACGCGAAGAGCAGCAACAACACGACAACATCAACGACACCACCACCACCAACGACGACAGCAACGACATCAACGACATCAACGACACCACCATCGCCACCAAGGCAAATAGTTTTGGAAATGGCTTCATTTCCTATAATTTAATTTGTTTGTGATGCTCTTTTTTTTAAATCAGTTTTTTGTTGATCCCTGGATTTCATTTGTTGTTGATGATTAGTTTTTTTTGATGCTTCACCCAGGGATCCTGCGCTTCGAAGCGCTGGCGCTGTGGTGCGGCGCCAATTGTCTACGTCCCCGATGAACCCTCCACAGGGATCCTGCCCCTCGAAGCGTTGGCTCTGTGGTGCGGTGCAAATTTTCATAAATTTTCTACGTCCCCGATGAACCCTCCACACCGATGAACCCTCCACAGGGATCCTGCGCCTCCAAGCGCTGGCGCTGTGGTGCGGCGCAAATTCTCTACGACCCCGATGAACCCTCTACAAGGATTCTGCGTGTCGAAGCGCTGGCGCTGTGGTGGGGCGCAAATTCTTTACATCGCCGATGAACCCTCCACAAGGATCCTGCGCCTCCAAGCGCTGGTGCTGTGGTGCGGCGCAAATTCTCTACGACCCCGATGAACCCTCTACAAGGATTCTGCGTGTCGAAGCGCTGGCGCTGTGGTGGGGCGCAAATTCTTTACATCGCCGATGAACCCTCTACAAGGATCCTGGGTGTCCAACCTGAACAAATCCTTGGCCGCACCTCCGAAAAAAGAGGGTTGGCCGCACCTTCGAAAAAAAAAAAACCCCCGCCTTTTGTAGGTTACCATTTCGGAGAGTATATGATTCTTAGGTACTTCGACCCTTAGGGGCAGGTGTCCTTTACTAGAGGCTTTAGGGTCCTCAAGAATTACGATTTAGGGCTTTTTTGCCGGATGCGGCTCGAGACGTCGGTTTAGGGTCTCAAGAATGGTACTTAGCCTCATATAAGGGGTAGTTGGGGGTGTGCTGGTAGGGTTTTGGGTTTCGGCCGCAGGTTTTGGGCCATTTTGAGTCTAAAACCCTAAACCCTAAACCTTAAACCCTAAACCTTAAATCCTAAACCCTAAACCTTAAACCCTAGACCTTATATCCTAAACCCTAAACCTTAAACCCTAAACCTTAAACCCTAAACCCTAAACGTTAAACCCTAAGCGAGTCTGAAGCTTCCCACACCCCCCAGAGCCGACTAGCTTGTTGACATCCCTGGGCCTTAAACCCATGACTCACGAGAGCAAATTCCAACACCTCTTGAGACCATGTCCGGAGCATCACGCCGAAGCCCAAAGGCGCATATATATATATATATATGTGCATGTATGTTTATATATATATATGTAGATGTAATTATGTATATAACCTCCAATGTAAGGCGGTTTGAAGTACTACCAGTACTATTCCTGAAGTACTTGCAGTGAGTCCTCAGTCCTCTGAAATATCCACCCCTTGTGTGCCTGTGAAGGCCCTTAGATTGAAAGAGCCCGCGAAGGACCCATGGTAGAGACATCACAGGAACCCTAACAGAACTTGGAAGAGGAAGCGGCCCCTTTCAGCATCAGTAAGGCAATGCGCCTACTTCAAACACTGCACCGGTAGGGCCTTCTATATGGGTAGTTGTCAAAAATAGGGTCCCTTTTTTGGAAACCTAAATATTAGGTGCCGTACTATAAGAAGGACCCAAAGGGGACGATAATTTTGACAACCACCCATATCCCAAATCCATGGTATACTCGCCTGCCCTCTCTCGGGTAATCAGTTTAAAGCTGTAGATAGGATGTTGTTACTTGTCATGAATGACAACCACCTATAGTCTCCATTGTAGTTCCATTTTGGGGGTACTTTATAGGATCCTAATTATATATTTGGTTAAACCAGAAAAAGGAGCTACGATGGAGACTATAGGCAGTGTCTGAAACAACAATGGCGACTCAACCCAAGGCCCCACAGTGTTCGAAACCCTGCACCTTAAAGCCGTAAACCAAACCCGGAGAACCCCAAAATGTAAACTCCATGCACCGCCATAAATCCAATATCGAACTATCTAAGTGAACTGGAAAAGAAGGCTTTGAGCAACAGACTCTCAACAGAATAGAGGTTTTAATTCAATCTAAATCTCAACCTTTATAGAGGGACCCCGATAAAGAGCGCTTGATGGCACCAACCATTCTAGAACATTTAACCCTCTAGAATGCTAGGGCCTGTCACAGCCTCCTGCGACCCCTAAGGCTCCATGTACCCATATAGTATATGCTTAGGCCTCAATGTACCTAATTATATAGGAACCCCTTTGAGGCCTAAGTCTGTCACAGCCTCCTGCGACGGAGGCATCACTCTCACGGTGAAGGCGCCAGGCGTGGCGCAGAACATGCCTTGAAGCCCAGTGCGTCTTTCCCAGACTCTAAACTAGGATGCCCAGTAGTACCCTTATTCCCTTTTTGTAGTCCTAGGTTCCTTATAAAGTTACCCAATACCAAAAAGAGAGGCCTTTTTATTCTTAGGTTACTGGGTATCCTAGAAACATAAACCCCTAAACCCTAAATCCAAAACCCATTAGTGCTTTAGAGCCTGATGGTGCTTTTGGGTTTGTATTGTCTTAAGGGGTACTTAGGAATGATTTTTCAATTTGGTGTTATTTTTATCCCTAAGGAACAGCTAAAATTTTATTTTTTGCTAGGGTTCTTAGTTCAGTATAGTTACTGTTTATGGTTTATCAGGATTCCCGGGGTTTGAAGTTGTTGTCCCTATGTTGGTGTATTCGCACTGCAAGGGCTGAGGGTTATGGTTGGACCTGTAGAGTTTCCGGGGCTTCTAGGGTCAAGGGTTTCGATTTGGGTTTAGGATTTGAAATCAGAGTTTGGGGATGCAGAGGTTCATGGTCCCACGGTTTAGATGTTCAGGCTTAAGGGTTGTGGCTTGTTAGGTGTGGGATGGGGGGGGTGGGGGCTAGGGGCCTTCATAATTAGAATAGGTTTGGGGGTATGTTAGCATTGGGGTAATGTTAGAATGCGATTATATATTCTATTTGTGATAAGGAACCCCCAAATTATTAAGGCGCCAACATTGGGTTTTTGTTTTCACATGTCTATCCTTCGTGACTGCCGGACTTCAACTCGAAGGTTAGTTAGTACCTATAAAATTTCACCGGGATTATAGGGGTTTAACGACGGCTGGATATTGAATGTTTGGCTGACAGCCATGTTCTGCTCCTATTTCGTTTCTTGCAGAAAAAACATGGGGCTTGGAAACATGAGAACTCACAGCCCTCCGGTACCCTAAGCCCTAAACTCTACCTGGACCCTATAAAACATCCCTTTTAGGGTTCCCTTTCCTTGTATGAGTCCGTAAAAAGGGAAGTTATTCGGGGTTAAGGTAGGCTTCATTGAAAGGATATAAGGCTCTTATATGATAGGCACTAAAACCATGGAGAAGACCACATCCCCTGCAGAAAAGGGCCGACTGAGGGGAAAGACCCAGAGCCTAAGCTTCGAGAGTTGGCCATGAACTACCGGAGTGAAACCCGCTAGTCCACGTGGACCTATATAGATTTGCATCTGTTTGAAAAATATGGATAGTCGTCTTTAAGCTTCATAAGGTCTGTATATGGATAGGTAGATGGGTAGATAGATAGACAGACAGACAGACAGACAGGTAAATAGGTAGGCAGACTTGTTTTCGGTGCAAGCCTATTTGCTTGCAGTGTGTGTGTGTGTGTGTGCGTGTATTTTTTGCGCCTTTGTCTAGAAACTACCCGCTGATGCTTCGTCTTCTGCAGTTGAGTTGTTGTCTTTCTTGCATTATATACCCTCAGCCCTGGAAGCACTACCTAGAGGAAGCAGTGTATCTCTAAAGCAGGAGGTGATACGGTTGAAGATATAAATCCTGCATTACCCATAATGAGGAATATACCATAATTTCCATAGTCTAGTCTAGGGTCCTTCAGGTAATGCAGGGTTTATATCATGAACAGTACTACTATATTCCCCGAAGATATTAATTAAACAACTCAAAAGCCTGAGCCCTAAGCCTTGAGACCTACATAAACCCCAAGCTCTGGGTCCTAAAACCTAAGCCCTACGTCCTAAATTCTAATTCCCAAGCCTTCAACCCTCGACGCTCAGCACCTTTCAAAACTTAGATCCCCAAGACCTAACCTTTTATATAACTTGTTGGGTTATTATAGTTCAGTAGGAATCGGAAAGATTAACCTTCAATTTCTGTGGCTTATTGGGGTAGTAAGAGAAGCGTCTGAAGCGAGGTTGGGTCGTTGGAGCTCCAAGAACGGGCAGCTCGACTGTGGAAGCCTTTCTCAGGCCTGTTTAGGATTCGGCTTTTTAGGGCTTTCTGGTTTAGGGTTGAGGGTGTTTCTAGGGTTTAGTAGTTACAGGGTTTAGGGTTTAGTCTTGTAAGTGTTCCTCAGAAGGGTTCTTATGCGGGTATTCAGGATTTGGGCTTATTGACTTTAGGGGGCTTCTTCTGCTAATCTTACTACCAGTTGAAATTCAGTGTCGTTCGCTTGGTTTTGGGGTGTTTATAGGGTTTACAGCGTTTATCACACGGCTTACTTAAAGGATCATGGGACTTAGTAACTAGGGTTATAAATAAGGTAATTATACTTACAAATACTTATAGCACCAATCAGGGGACTTATAACTTTACCTTACTAAGTCCCCTGATCCTCCAAGTAGGGTTTATGATAGGGTTTAGTTTTTCTTGGGAGATTTTCAGCAGTTAGCAGCCCT
The DNA here is from genome assembly GCA_905221615.1 of Symbiodinium sp. CCMP2592. NCBI lineage: Eukaryota > Dinophyceae > Suessiales > Symbiodiniaceae > Symbiodinium > Symbiodinium sp. CCMP2592. The sequence goes on along the minus strand of CAJNDT010006102.1, from coordinate 1,018,880 downwards.
TCTCATGCACGGGCTCTTCCTGGGAGGCAAGGGGTTGAGCAAGCCCAGAGGCTCCATATATACTACTATTATGGAATTAAGCCCCCAAAGCCATAATGAGGATGGTCTTTTGGGGCCTAATTCCATAATAATGGTAGTATATATGGAGCCTCTAGGAAGCTTGCAAGGGTTCTAAACGGGCTTGTGCTTGTGCTGACGTTGTAGGGCTTTGTAGACTGTCTAGGGTCGTACAGTAGGAGGTAAGTGGTCTCAGGGATTGCAAAGTTTAGTGACTGCCTGAGGATGTTGCGTTTGGGGGTTGCAATTTCGTAGTGCGGGTCTGCAAGGAACATAATTTCAGCTTCGAAGGCTTGTTTCTCTGTATCACAATTCCTCAATTTCTCTGCTGCTTTCAACTGCTTTCCATCATTCTGACCCAGAAACTCGCCAAGGTACATGAAGGACACGCGCTGTTCCTCACAATGATTCTCTAAACGCCTTGCTGACTCTTAAGCCCCAAGCCCCCGTTGCCCCGGAGGGTTGTTCAACCCCCACCATCCCCTAAACTTACAATTTTTTCATCCCAGAACTCAGAGGGATCCTTAGGGGTGTAGGGGGAGGGGGGGTAGGGGGCCTTAAGGCCCATAATAAGGACGAATAAGGCCTATTTAAGGAAATATAGTCCCCTACACCCCTCCCCCCTACACCCCTAAGGATCCCTATGAAGAACACCTCCTTAGCTGCCAGGTGCCCTACTGCAGCGCGGCAGGCGGGAAGCCCAGCATAGGTGCACAGGTTCGGAGTTTCGGATATCAAAAGGGAAAAGGAGGGAGCCTTAATGGGGACCCCTACACTATAATGGGGCTATATAATGGGTATATAATAGCTATATTAAGGGTATACACCCAGGGGTCCTTATTAAGGGTCCCTCCCTTCACCCTTGGAGGATATCGGTTCTGTTTATGAGTTTCTGCGTGCTGCTTTCTTCTTGTTCCCCAAAATGATAGGTACCTTATTATGGGGGATACCAACCCAGACCGTAATCCTAATTTTTACTTTGTGGCATCGGTCGACCGAGGACTAACAATCATTCGGGAGCAATCCAGATCGTATAGGATTAAGGATTACTGTTTTGATTATATTAGGGATCCTATCCTAGGTTTAGGCAAATCTAAGGGCCATTGGAAAGTTTGGTTACCTTGAGCCCTCCATTAGAGAATCCTGATACATCTTCGAAGGGAGCCCTAAACCCAAAACCTTAACTGAAGGATAAACATCTGCGAAGTCCCGTTGTGTAATGGAAGCAACAGGCATCGACACCTGCGAGCGCAGCTATGCTATCCAATCTGGCATTGGCACCTTGGTTTGACGTCTGGGGGCTTAGGGCTTCGGGTTTAGAGTCTTTGAAGCACGAAAGGTTGTGACTGGAAGGGCCATTGTAACATAGAGTTTAGACTTTGCGGGCAACTTTAGCTTAAAGGCACTCACACACGAGCCCCTGCAGGGTCGAAGTGTATACTGTATCGGCACATGGACCCTTGGGGTGCTGCAGACTGATTACCTGTTTCAGTAATTGCAGATTTGTTTTGCGGAAGGTTTTAGAGTTTAGAGTTTGGGGCCTAGCGTTCAGGATTTCATCGCCCTACCTGCTTTGCTGACCTCTTGGACCTTCTGGGCATGCAGTTTTCTCCAAAGCAAATTCGCTGCATGCGCTGTGCGGCAGCAGTGGATGATGTTCGCGACATTAAAGCGCTCGTCTTGACAGTCAACCGTATTATCATACTGTACTGTGTCGGGTCTGGGCTGGTGATAAAGTAACCCCGAAACCCTAAACCCTAAACCCTAAACCTTAAACCCTAAACCCTAAACCCTAAACCCTAAACCCTTTAGGGGTGTAGGGTTTAGGGGTTTAGGGTATCGGGTACTAGAGTCGACCCTCAGGCTCCTAAGAGGGTCGTGGGCTTTCTGTAGGGGTTTGGGGTTTAGGGGTTTAGGTGTTTAGGGGTATAGGGGTTTAGGGGTTTAGGGTTTAGGGTACTAGAGTCTACCCTAAGGCTCCAAAGAAGGTCTTGGGCTCTGTGGGGGAGGGTTTCGGCTTTGGGGGCTGGGGTTCGGGATCTCACTACAAGGGTCCAGGAGCCTTAGGGTAAGGCTCAACATAGTCCAACAGCCTTAGATAGTATGGCATTAGTATGGTCTATGGACCCAAAATGCCTTGACATCTGAACCCTTAGAGCCAAGAGGATATAGTATAGACTTTGAACACTTTGGAAAGTAAGTGAGCGCATTGGAACCCCAAGTCCTAAACCTTTATCAAAGCGGAAAAGGAGGGACCCTTAATGGGGACCCTTGGGTCCCTATATTGGGGCTATATAATGGGTATATTATAGCTATAATATTAGGGGTATATACCTAGGGGTCCTTATTAAGGGTCCCTCCTTTTACCCTTGGATAAAAGAGCCCAGCTCAGGTTACAAGTGCTTCTGGAACACCGGTGTGTGGCCACCGGCATGTGACGTGGACATGTTCCTGGGCACTGAAGCAGGGTTGAATTTTGGGAGTTTTGAAATCAGGTTTTAGGGTGTGGAGTTTAGCGTATGGGATTCCTAAATTCGGTACCTCCATTTTCTGAAATTCTGAAACACACATCTCCTGTGGAGGTCTGAATGGCTAGTCATAGGCCCACTTGAACTACATGTTATAGAAGATCAATAAGGCTTCTATACAGCACCCTGAACCCTGCCCTTAGACTGCTTTGTGGGTTAAGGGCTGTAGGGTGTTGGGGTATTGGGCTTTGCTTGTTTGCATCGGTTTCTTAGAAGGTAGCTCAGCCAAGAAAGAGTTTGAATAGTTTGTGCAAGTTCCCCCTGTAAGCCCCTGTGTGTAGATATAATACACCCCCCATTGGAAAATCAGAAAAATGGAAAGTCGAGACACCGTTCAGCCTCTTAACGCAATACAAGCCTGAGCCTGACCCCGAAACCCTGAAGCCCTCAACCCCCGAACCGCGAAGCCTGAAACCTAAACCCAGTAGGATCTGCATAGCCTCGCGGCTCTTGCAGTCCTTTGGCTGCTGCAAGGGGATGTTGAGTAGCGTCTTCAACTGATGACAACCCAGTAGGATCCAACCCTTTGCTCCCTGATCGAAACATGTGGTTGGTTCGAGGACGAAAGCATCTGAAGTCCTAATAATGAACAGGCTATCCTTATTCTGAAGGGGTTACTGGGGGACCTAGCCAAGTCGTAGGAAATCGATTTGCCGCACACCAGGAGCCCCTTGTAGGTCCCCTTAAAAAGAGCCCCTATCAAACCCCTATAAATCCCTTGTCGATCCCTTCTTTGGAGTCAACACCAGAGGTGGAACGCGGCGCCCGGGAAGTCGCGCAAGTCAGCCTTACCGCGTTCGCGAACGCAGCCGAAGACCTCGTCGAGGAGTCTGCAGGAATCCTCGTTCGGGCGGATCGAAGGCCGAGGGATCAGCAGCAGTCCCGCGAGGGCTCAAGATGACCAGCCGAGCCGAGCAGCTGGAAAGGCTACTACCTGGGGATCCAAAAACCTACCGTTTTAAGGGTTATACCCTGTAATTAAGGGGTCATAACCTACTATTTTTGTAGGGGTTGCGGTCACAGGAAAGGCTACTATACCCAGAGGCTCCATATACAAATGGATTTAGGCCCCTAAATCCCTGATAAGTATGGTCTTGCGGGGCCTAATTCACACAATGGTACTATATGTAGAGCCTCCGGGATAGGGACCCAAATCACTACCTCTATCATTTTGGGGTTTCCTTATTTAACGAATTTATGGGCCCCAAAACCCTGTTCCCAGACCCCCGGAAGGATCTAGAAAGTAGATCCCTTAATGGGGGTTCCTATAAAGTACCCTTAGTAGCATAGGGCCCCAAATTAGGGGATCTACTTTTTAGATCCTCCCGGGGGTCTGGGTTCTAATGATGAAGGCCCCATAGCCCTTCGTTGGGTTGAGCGCGAGCTTGCCCTTCGCAGATTCGTGGCCCGCAAGCTGCAGGAGCGACACTAAGCACTTAGGCGTCAGTTCTCTTGAAGCAGCACATGTCTGACGATTTTCCGCAGTAGTAGACAAGTAAGTAAATTTTGATATTTTTGGGGGTGCGATAACCACAACTTTTAACTTTACTTCTCCTTGGATACTGGACAGGATGAGATTCAGAGCTCATGGACTGGAAGCGTCGCGAAGTAAGCACTATCATAATGATATTGTTGACTAGTGTTCCGCCCTCAGCGCGTAACCCTCTACCCGATAAAGCCTACTTGGAGGGGCAGGGGACTTAGTAGGTAGGCTATAAGTAGAGTTATAAGTACCCTAAATGAAGTTACCCCAAATATAACCCTACTTATTATAAACGACTTACTAAGTCCCCTGCCCCTCCAAGTATAATCCTTGACCCTAAGCCCGACAGGCCCTCAGCGGGAACCCTCAACTGAACCCCAAACCTTCCAACCCTAAACCTATCAGTCATAAGCCCCAAACCCGACAAAACAGTAGGTTATGACCTCTTAATTGTAGGGTATTGCCCTCAAAACGGTAGCTTTTCGGATTGCCCCTCGACCCGTAAGCCTTCCGCAAGCAACTGTAGGCTTTTATCGAGGTCTAGAGGATGTAGGGTTCAGTGTTTAGGGGTTTAAGGTCTAGGGTCTGATCTAGGAACCTGATTAAGAAGCCTTGGGCCTTTATTAGGGCTCCTTGCGTGAATCCAACTATTTTGGGGTTATAAGGCCCAGGGTTTCTGAATCAGGTTCCTACATCAGGAGCTGATTGGGGTAATAGGGTTTCGGGCTTCGGGGTTTAGGGTTTAAAGTTAGGGTGTCTTTAAGTACGGCGACAGCCATAAGCAACTTTCCAAGCCAAGAGGGTCCATATGTACCACCAGCATGGAATTAGGCCCCCAAAACTGCAATAAATCAGAAAAGAAGCTCCCCAAGGTGTTTCTAGGCTAGGGCCGTACCCAGGGCCTAGGCTACGCTGTGCGTAGGTCCAGGGTAGGTTTGGGGGAGGCCTAGAGGGGTAGGTTTAGGGGTATTGGGGTAGGCCTAGGGGTAGGCCTGGGCAAGGCCAGGGGTAGGGTTAGGGGTAGGGCTGGGGCTACGCGATGGGTAGGCCTGGGGGTGGGCCTAGGGCGTCTAGGATAGGCCTAGAGGAAGCCCTTACCCCAAGACCTACGGGCAGGTCTTGCGGTAAGTCTATAGGGCTAGAGTCATTCAATGCGATTTCCCAAATGTTTTGCAATGCTTCGAATCTATCTTCCAAACAACTCGACCCTAATTCCACAATGGTAGTAATTACATACTGACCCTTACTTGGAGGTTCATGGCTAGTCATAAGTAGCTATGGTTATAAGTCAGATCAGGCACTTATAACTCCACTTATACCTCCCCATGAACCCCAAGCAGTGCGACAGGGGGTTGCATCAGTGCATGAGCTGCGGCAGCACCGACCACGGAGCCGCAGATTGCCCCAAGAATGCAGGGGCCGCCTGACTAGGCACCCCTGCCCTGAGCGCGGCAGAGCCGCAACAGCCCTCGGCCACTGGGCCTGCAGCTCCTTGCCCAGCAGTGCTGGGCCTTTCCGCCACCGCTCCACGCTCAGGGCAGAGCCCTGACCCTCCTGCCTCGGCACCGCCGCTGCACCCGCCTGCCACAAGTAAGCCAGGACGTGCCACAGCTGCGCCGTCGCCTGACGCCGCGTCCGCGGCAAACGCCGAGCCTCCAGTGCTCCTTTTGTCTGAACAGCACAGCGTGCCGGCAGACAACGCTCCGGGCGTTTCTCTCCCCGAGCCCGCTTTGCAAGCGACCCCTCGGCCGCCGCTGTTTGTGGAAGTTTTCTGCGGCCTCGGTCGCCTTAGTAAGGCAGCCATCGAGAAAGGCTTCTCGAACGTCGCCGTGGATCACAAGACCAAGGCCAGAGGCCTTAAGGTCCTTCAGCTCGACCTTTGCACGCAGTTGGGTCGCAACTTGCTGAGAGCAGTGCTCTCACACCAAGACCTGAGATGGGTCCCCTTCTAGAATCCCGAAAGGACCCTTAAAAGGAACCCTTATACCTACCCATGAACCTCCATCTAGGGCTATAACATCTTCAGTCCTGTGGTCACCAAGGGGGACTGACGAGCGAACGATGATCTGCTCGTCGGACGCTCAATTGGTGTTTTTGGTTTCAGGCTTCCGACCTTAACCCTGGGCAACCTACCTTTTTGGGGTTCCTTAACGATTCCTATCTAAATCCTTAAAAGGTAATTAGCTTTTTGGGGGCTAAGGTAGAGCTTAGGGTTTGAGGGTTTTGGCTTTAAGCTGTCTTCATAAAGCTTAGAGTTTGAGGGCTATTCAGGCATGGTGATTTATAAGGCGTTCAACCCTAAATCTCTTAACGAAACAACCTCATAAGCCCTAACACCCTAGCCCCTTGAACCTTTAAAGACTGAACCCCTGACCCACTCAGCCTCTGCCGTGAAACCTTCAAGCCTAGGCCTCTGGGTTTGGTGTTTTACCGAGAGCACCGATGGCATCTTCTAAATTAATATAAAAGCATGACTAGTTACCTATACATTTTCGGGGGCTCCTTATTCTATGTATACTATAATGGGCCCCCAAATCCTTTTCTAATTATTAGGGACCCTGTATTAGGCAGGGGTTTTGAGGTCTAGGGCCAGGGAGGTTTGGCGGGGTGGCTTTTGTTAGTCATGTTCTTCATAGAAGCCTGGCTGGGGATGTTAGACGCATTTTTGGTAGGCTGTGCGGTTTAGGGTTTAGGGTTTACTAGCTCTTAGGAACTATTAGTCTTGAATTGAGATTCATTTTCATTGTGTTTCGCGATGTTACCTAGGACCCAGGGTAGGGCCGTATTCCCTTCCCTTCTTTAGGGTTCAGGTTCCCTTATAACCCCTTTAATCCAAAAAGGGCACTTTTATTCTCAGGTTACTCCTACCCAGACCCGGAGGATCTAGAAAGTAGATCCCCTGATTCGGGGCCCCATACTACTAAGGGTACTTTATAGGAACTCCCATTAAGGGATCTACTTTTTGGATCCTCCCGTGGGTCTGGGTAGGTCTAGTTACCGTCGTTTGGATCTGCTTTTTTACACCGGGGCTGCCCATGAAACGCTGCGAGTGCAAGGTCCAACTCCTGCGGGGGCTCGCCGTCGCAGTGCTGGTAGCCGCCTCGAGGTGCGACTGGAGAGACTAGAAACCCTGAATCTTGAACCGTGTGGAAGGTTGCAGAAGTTGTTTTCGTTGCTGCCGACTAGCAGGATTTGTATTGGGTTGGGGGCTTCTGAGCTGTTGCTTCTGAAAACAGGCCTGAACCCTAAAGCCTAAGCATACGCTTCTCCTGATTGCGATGTCTGCGCCATATTCTAGGACCCAGAGTAGGCCCTTATTCCCTTTTTTAAGGGTTTAGGTTCCCTTATACGCCCCCTTAAACCAAAAAGGGCACCCTTTTTATTCCCAGGTTACTCTTGGGTCTAGTATTGGGGATCCCAATCCCCATCAACAAGGAGTTCTGTTCTGGACCCAGCTAGCGGCTGGCGGCTATTGCGGCTTTTGTTCTGAGGCTTTATGCCAGGATGAGCACAAGGAAAGGCATAGTACCATTTCTCGACACCCTCTCTCCACCCCCTAGGCCCTAAGCCCTACTACAAACTTGATAAAAAATCCCAAACATATATCCAGTTCAATCTCAAGATCGGACAAATCAGCGACTCGAGAATGGGTCACGTGTCGGGTTCGTATAGCCTGCTGTATACCATTTCGACACTTGGGCTTCTATGTAGACCCTGTTGATTGTCGTATGTTTGGGGATCACATAAGGAAAGTACGGTTTTGGAGTTTAGGACTACAGGGTGTAGGGTTTACCTGGGGATCCCAAAACATACTGTTTTCAGGGTTATACCCTCTATTTAAGGGGTCATAACCTGCTCTTTTGTCGGGTTTGGGGATACAAGTAACCGCAACAACTACCCTAAGGCCCCAACTTAGCTTCTTTCTGGGGTTCATATATAGAATCCTGTAGGGTAATCCCAAAAAGGAACTACTTTGGGGCCTCTGGGTAGCCAGGTTCGAAGGTCCAGCGCTAAAACCCAAAACCTGTGCAGCACTAGGCCCGGCTGCCTCATGCAGAAATCTTGGGTCCAAGGGGAAAAGGAGGACACCTAGGTTTCTACCCCTCATATAGCTATTATATACCCATGATATAGCCCCATTTTCGGGTAGGGCTCCCCATTAAGGGTCCCTCCTTTTCCCCTTGGATTGGGCCTTTGACCTTAACCCAGAATAAACTACATGTTTAGGATTCCTCGTTATGAATTCCTTACCCTACGGCTCAAAATATCCCAGAAGCCTTACATAGCATGGTCTTTGGGCCCAAGTGCTATAAATTATGAGTCCTTAGATCCTATAGGTTATATAAGGGCAGCTTAGTCGGGGATAAGGAAGGGCTTGAGGCTCTTTTCGGAGTTTGTGGGGCTGTCGGAGTTCTTGGTCTAAGCGTTTCGGGTTGTTGCGATTTGCGATTTCTAGGGTCAAAAGAAATCTGAACCCTAAACCCTCAAAGCCTCCATAGAAATCTGAACTCTAAACCCTAAAAGGGTCCATGGAAATCTGAAGCCTAAACCCTGAAAAGTCCTTGGGTTGAAATGTCCTGCCCTGCGCCTCATCGCAGGCGGCATCCAGTTTCACAGCTCCCGTTACCTCGGAGCCTGGCGTAGCTCGAATGTGACAGGCAGGCGTCTGAAAACCTTGGCATGCAGCGTGCATCCAAAAGTTGGAGATGTTCGAGTGGAGAGAGGGGTGCCGGGGGTTAGTGTCGGAAGGCAAGTCAGCACCGGGAACTATTCTTGCTGAGCTTTTTGTTCCTCCTCAATTCCTACAGCTGCCGTCTTTGTGGCGAGGTATTCATGCTGGAATTGTCTATGTATATTGAGATGTATATGTATATGTATATGTATGTATATATATATATATATATATATTATGTATATCATATCATATCATATCATATCATATCATACCATACCATACCATACCATACCATATCATATCATATCATATGTATATATATATATATATATATATATATATATTGTATATCGAACGCAAACACACGTACCTGGACATGCATATACATTTTATACGGCTCAAGGAGAGTGCAATTCGTTTGCCGATGCAGTGGCGATGAAGGCTCCCAGCGCATGCAATTTTCCATAGTACACTCTAGGAAGGAGGACGATCTAGCTGCAAGAGGAGCAACACCTGCCAACATGCACGAAGGGAATGGAGGCCTCTGTCTCAGTGCCCTTCCCAAAACTGCAAAAAGTGAGAGTCTCCAACTAAATATCCCAACGATATGATTTCAGCTCCAAGCATTTTAGTCTAGAGGCTCCAGGCGCAAATGCTAGATTGCTTTGGTTAAGCTGAATGCCACAGCTGGTTCTAGACACTGACGCGGTTCCAACGACACCAACATGCCAAAGCCACCCAGACTCTCTCTGTTCAAGGCCATAGGAGTCCGGAACTCAGCGCTCAGGGGTTTAGGGGTCTAGTGTTTTTCGCCTTTAAGGCTCCTGGACCCTGGTAGTGAGATCAGAAACCTCAGCCCCGAAAGCCCAAACCCTCCCCCAGAAAGCCACTGAGAACTTTCGGAGCCTTAGGACTCTAACAGTTTTGGATTACTATGACCCAGAGTAGGCCCTTATTGCCTTTTTAAGGTCTAGGTTCCCTTTTAACCCCCTTTAAACCAAAAAGGGCACCCTTTTTATTGCTATTTTATTCCAGGGTCTAGATTAGGCTGAGGCATGGAGCTTCTGGGTTCCATAGAGGCTAGGAGGCCCAGTAGTACCCTTAAAGGGATCTATAAGGGCTCCTTAAAGGGATCTATAAGGGTTCTATAAAGGGTTTAGGGTTTCCGAAAATTAGAGGCTAGGATGCCCAGTAGTACCCTTATTCCCTTTTTGGTAGTCCTAGGTTCCTTGTTAAGTTACCCAGTACCAAAAAGGGAGCCCTGTTTATTCCTAGGTTACTGGGCATCCAAGTATATTATGGTACCCTTATAAATCCCTTATAGTACCCTTTTCAAGGACCCCTTTAAAGGAACCCTAGAGGCATAGAGGCATAAGTTTCCATACCCGACACCCCAAAACCGTACGAGTTACTGCGACACGGGGCAAGACCGGTACGATCCCAACCAATGGAAACCTCAGCAATTATATCACTACTGTGGATGGACAATATCCTGCATGACCCAATATAAGGAATATACCATAATTCCCATAGTTTAGGGTCCTGAAGGTCATGCAGGATTTTGTCCATCAGCCGTATTGATAGCCATTATTATGTACCTTGTGTAAACCCTGAAGCCTTACTCCGCAAAGACCCCAACCTGAGGTACATCACCGACTTCGGTACAGGTTCCTGGCAAACCTCGTCAACCCCTTAACCTGCGAACCCTAAATCCTAAAGCCCGCCTAAAACCCGAAACCCTAGAACCCTACTTGGAGGTTCATGGGTAGATATAAGTGGGGGAGTTACAAGTCCCTTAATGTGGGTTATAACTGTTGTTACCCTACTTATAACTCCACATATAACTACCCATGAACCTCCGAGTAGAACCCTGAACCTCAGACATCTACACTCCTGACTCCCAAACCCCTAGCCCAAGATGCAATTCAGTACAAAAATCAACAAAACAGCTTCCCTTCTAGTCAGCCTTCAGGGGACACAGGGTTTGGGGATTGGGGGATTCCGCCTTTAGGAGACTTAGGATTCAATAAGGGAATTGCGGGGTGTTGGGAGTAATTTGGGTTTAGGGTTTGGATGGCTTAGGTTCAGGGTTTGGGGTTTGGGGGGACTTAGGTTTAGGGGTCCTGATATGGGAGTTTCCGAAATAAGGGGTACCTCATTTTGGGGTCCTTATAATCAGGATCCTACTATATTAGGGTAGTATATTACGGTCCCCTAGTGTCGGAAACACTAATATAGCTGGACTTGGTTGATGATCTGGCCCAGAGTGTTGGGACCCCCAAAACACCACGTTAACTTGTCGACCCATTTCAGCGTAGGGTTCCTTCAGAAAGAAACGGATGGTGACCAAAAAGTAAAGAAGCCGCAGTTGGTGGGCACACACACACACTCTCTGCACCTTGAAAACCTGACTGTTGACATCCTCTGGTAATAGGCGAAAATAGTTCCCTTGCACCCTCAAGCGAGCATCGATGCCAAGTGAAAGAAGTTACGGCACGCTGTGTCCGTCCTATAAACCCAAATGGTATCGTAGGTACTTTGCGGGAGATTTGTGCCCTTAAAGTACAGAATATACTATACTGTTGGTTGGACCCTTTGGGAACCTCTTCTTCATGGTTTAGCGCGTAAGGTCTCTGATTAACAGGGTCCTTTTTCCATGCTCTTCGGACCCTAAACCCTAAACCCTAAACCCTAGACCCTAAACCCTAAACCCTAAACCCTAAACCGCGAAGCCCAAGACTCTGATCCTGGTTGTAGTCCCGTGTAAGATTTTGATCCCAGCGGGTCCATATATAGTACCATCATGGAAGTAGGTCCAAAACGACCATCCCTACGATGGTGTTGGGGCCCTAATTCCATAATAGGAGTATATATGGACCCTCTTGGTATGTTATATATCATTGGTCTGCTGTTTCGATGTGTAGGGGGCGAGGGTTGAAGTTCTACAGAGCCTTATGGCACTAGGATCTGGGGTCTGGAGAGCTTCGGGTTTAGGGTTTAGGGTTTAAGGGTTTAGGGTTTATGGTTTAGGGTTTAGGGTTTAGGGGTTTAGGGTTTAGGGTTTAGGTTTAGGTGGGGTCTAGGGCCTAGGGCCTAGGGTTCAGGATGGGGGTGATACAACTACGAAAGGAGACGTACTTCATCATTTGCTGTCCCATAAACCCTAAACCCTACGAGTAAAAAACAACACTAAACCCTAAACCCCAAACCCCTAAAGCTCAAAATAGCCCAAAAGCCTTATATAGTATGGTCCTTGGGCCCAAAAGCCTTAAACTATGAGTCCTTAGAGCCTCAGAGAACCCTAAACCCTAAACCCTACGAGTAAAAAACAACACTAAACCCTAAACCCTGTGCCGAGCGAGTGTTTGGCTGCCGGTAGCAAGGCTCGGCTCGGAGGACAGTGAATTCGGTTTAGGGTTTAGGGTTTAGGGATTCATAGAAACTGTGACCGTAAGGCTCAAAGTAGCCCAAAGGCCTTATGTAGCATGGTCTTTGGGCCCAAGTGCCATAATATATGAGTCCTGAGAGCCTAAGGGTAAGAAATGCTATAAACATGCTATACCCTAAGGCTTTTGGACTCTTTTTTAGAGAGATCCCGAACCCTAGCCCCCAAAGCCGAAACCCTCCCCCAGAAAGCCCAAGACCCTCTTAGGAGCCTTAGGGAAACATCGCCAATGATATAAACCGAACTGCCTGCTCAAGCACATGATCTCATCACTACCTAGAGGCTCATACTCCATCCCTTTTTAGGGTACCTAACCATTTATAACTACGGTTGATGATATAAATCCTGCATTTTGAGGACCCTAGACTATGGGAATTGCTGTATGGTGTATTCCTTATTATTATGGGTATGCAGGATGTATATCATCCACCGTAGGTTCCCTAAGAAAGGGGTTCGAGAATCGGCAGCATGTTTCCTGTCGCCTGCCATGGATGTGGAGGCTCAGCAAGCAAGGACCCCCAAACCCTAAACCCGTAAACCCCGAAACACCTAAACTCTAGGATTTCCAGTAGGACCCTTATTCCCTTTTTGTAGTCTTAGGTTCCTTATAAAGTTACCCAATACTGGCCCAATACCAAAAACGGGAGCCCTTTTTCTTCCTAGGTTACTGGGCATCCTGACACCAAAAGCGCTAAACCCTAAACCCTAAACCCTCTTTAGAACACAAAACCATACAGTCCCCAAAGGCATCCTTGGGGGCAGCTTCTAATATATTCCTTACAGGTTCCTGCATTATTCCCCTAAGGGTCCAAGTCCCCAAATAGTAGGGTTTTAAGGTCCAAAAACCATTCAGAGTATGGATTTTGGGATCTAAAAACCTACTATTTGGGTCCTTGAACCCTCTGGGTTCGGCTCTCTGGGTCCCTGGAGGCTCCACCCATCTCACGGTCCGCGCGCTCGCCGCTCTGCGCCGCCTTGGTGGTCTCCGCGCGCAGAGGCGACTGGGCAGAGGCCCTGACAGGGCTTTGGGGTTTAGGGGTTTAGGGTTTGGGGGTTTAGGGTTTGGGGGTTTGGGGTTTAGGGGTTTAGGGTTTAGGGGTTTAGAGTTTGGGGGCTTAGGGGTTTAGGGGTTTAGGGTTTAGGGGTTTAGGGTTTACGGGTCTAGGGTTTAGGGTTAATTTAGGGGTCTAGGCTTTAGGATTTAGGAGTTTCGGTTTTTAAGCCCCGAACCCCAATCAAACCCTTAAACCCTTGGGGTTTAAGGCCCCAAACCCCTAAACTCCAAATCCCTACTTAGATCCCTAAACCCCGAAACCCACACCCCTAAAATAAACCCGTAAGACCCCAAGGCTCTAAACCCCTTCACCCCCAAAAGCCCGAAAGGCCCTGCAGTTGGCGACGGGGCCCGAGATCGATCTCGAAGGAAAGGCTGCGCAGCCTCATGGACTCTACAGCTTCCTTTATAGGGTTTAGGGTTTAGGGTTCGTTTAAAGGGTTTAGGGTTTAGGGTGCCTTTAAAAGGTTTAGGGTTTAGGCTTCCTTTCAAGGGTTTCGGTTTTAAGCTTCCTTTAAAGGGTTTAGGGTTTAGGCTTCCTTTAAAGGGTTTAGGGTTTAGGGTTCCTTTAAAGGGTTTAGGGTTGAGGCTTCCTTTGAAGGGTTACTCTATCGGGGTACTTAGGCTCTAAGGACTCACATTTAAAGGCTTTTAGGCCCAAAGACCATACTATATAAGGCTTTTGGGCTATTTTGAGCCTTAGGGTAAGGGTCCAAAGGACCCAATAATCAGGTACTTAGGTTTAGGATATATAGTGGTTACCTAGGTTACTATTTGGGAGAGTATATGACAATTAACTGGGTACTTGGGCCCTTAGCTTGGGTTTAGGGTATAGGGGCCCTACAGTGCCTCTTAGGACCCCGCAACAAGTAGGTTACGGACCATGTTGTAGGTGTTACCTCAAGGGTCCAAGCACCCAATAATCATATACTCTCCAAAAATCCTAACCTACATAGCTACTATCCTGAAACCGAACCTAAATATTGGGTCCTTTGGACCCTTGGGGTAAGCCCTAAACTCAAAGCACAATAAAGCCTAAACCCAAAACCCCTAAACCCCTAAACCCTAAACCAAACCCCTAAGCCCTAAACCCAAAGCCCTATACCCTAAACCCCTTTAAAGAAGCCAGACTTTATTGGGTCCTTTGGACCCTTGGTGTCAGGCTTTGAGGCCGAGTCTTCCAGGCCCTGTAGGAACCAGTCACAGTGCCAAAGGCTCCATGTAGCCATATAGTATATACTTAGGCCTTAAAGTACCTATATAGGGACCCCTTTAAGGCCAAAGTATCCACTATAAAGGTACATGGAGCCTTTGGGAGTGCTTGATGAGCACAGTGTACTGCAAAGTCTGAAGAAGGAGCAGAATTCGTGTGGTCTCGAATGTCCAGGTCAAACCGTGGTTCGAACTTACGTACAAAAAACCTGTTTATCAAGAACGACCCCGTTGGACTCTACAACAGCGGAAAGCAGTAATGATAATGGTACTGAGAATATGTAGTTTGTTGCTGTTCTTACTATACTCAGAGGAAAGACCCCTTGTGCTATAGATTAGGAGTTCTGGTTGGTTGTAGCAGTTCCTTGGCAAGACCCTTTCTTCGCAGGGCTTCCGAAAGCAGCCCAGGTTCGCTTACACTTCTGGTATCAGCTGTGTCGGGAAAAGCCGGCGATGGCAGATGGCCTTGCGATTTCTTTCGGAGGCTCGGGTTTACGGTTGGTGTTTAAGACAGGTTAAGGATTCTACAAGGGGTTTATGGGGTGTTTAACCCTTAGGCTCTAAGGACTCATAGTTTTTAAGGCTTTTGGCTTTTGGGCCCAAAGACCATACTACATAAAGCTTTTGGGCTGTTTTGAGGGTTAGGGATTTGGGTCCACAGGCCTCAGCGTTTAGGCTTTAGGGTTTGAGGGGTTTGGGTCTGCGTATAGTGGGCTTAAAGATCCAAGTCCATGGGTTTAGGGTTTCAGGGGTAAGGCTTTTAGGGTTAATGGCCGCAGATTTAGGTCATTGCTTTTACGGGTTACCTGTAGCCTCAAAGCTTGCGAAGTAATTGGTGGCTTGTGGCCTTGTCATTAATTTGGACTCATCCTTATAACCGTAGGTTTTCGGATCCGCAGGCAGGCTTTGAATGCTAAGCCCGAGGCACTAAACCCTGAAGTCCTAAATCCCACACTCTAAACCCTAAACCAGCCCTAAACCCTACTATCTATCTATCTATCTATCTATATATATATATATATATACATATATATATATATGTATATATGTACGCTAAGGACCAATCTTTTCGGGTTTGTCAGGCCGGAACCCACAACCCTAAGCCCAAAGAAACCATAAAAAACCCTAATCCAAGGCAACCTCGAAAACCTACTGTAGGTACTTTATACTGATCCTGCATCCCACACCCTAAATCCTAAAGCTACCCCTTGGGATTCTCGACGAGCACTCCGCGAGTTGGAAAAGAGGCGCTTAAAACCAAAAATCCTAAAGCAACCCTAAACCCTACTATATACGTACTTAGTACCTTTTCGGTTCCAAAACCCTAAACCATAATCCCTAAACCCTCATCCCTAAACCCTAAACCCTAATCCCTAAACCCTAAACCCTAAACCCTAAACCCCAAACCCCAAAAGGCCCGGACGAGAAGGACACGGTCGCACGCGCTGATGCACAGCTCGGGCATCAGCGCTGGGAGCCGAGCTCAGGCATGGCAAGCTCCCGGGCTCTTTTTAAAAGGGTTTAGGGTTTAGGCGTTAGGGTTTAGGGTTTTTAGGGTTTCAGGGTTTTAGGGTTTAGGGTTTAGGCGTTAGGGTTTAGGGTTTTGGGGGTTTGGGGGTTTAGAGTTTAGGGTTGGGGCTCCGGGGCTCTTTTTAAAGGGGATCCCTTGAAGGGTTCTTCAAGGGGTCTATAGGGATCGATAAAAGGGATCCCTTCAAGGTTTAGGGGTTTAGGGATTTGGGGGCAATGGGTTCAGGGTTTAGGGGTTCAGGGTTTAGGGTTTTGTTAGTTCTGTTAGAACAGGGATCTTACTCAGGCAAGAACCCTCTATTGACTAGTCGAGGGCACCGGGGAAGTGTAGTGAGAAGGGTTCTTGTTAAAGGGGTTTAGGGTTTAGGGCTGGGGGTGTTTGGGGGCACTGGGTTCAGCGTTTAGGGTTTAGGGTGTAGGGCTGGGGGGTGTTTGGGGGCAAGACTTATAAGGCATAACATTGGGGTTTCATTCGGGTTTAGGGTTTACAGGGCTCAGGATAAGGAAGATCTGTCGGTAGACATCTGCATCCGCAGAAGGACACAACCTTTCGCAAAGGTAATGCAAAAGTGTTTGAATATATAGACGGATATAGTCAGATAGATAGGTAGGATAGATAGCTAGATAATCAGATCGATATTCGTGTTTTGTCGCCTTGTAGAGTTGAAGCTACAGTAGAAGCCAACAAGTTGGAACATCAGTAGCCTCATGCCCTTAAACCAAAGTATAGGGAATCCCAGCATGAATCATCCTAAATTCATGTTCCAACTTTCTGGGGTTCACTATAGTATACCCCTCTGATAGGGCAGCTGACCACAAGTTCTTTGAGCGGAAGCCGAGGCTGGTTTGCAAGTGCTGGAAGGCATCTCCCATCAGGCTTTGTGACTTGGAGTTGCTTATGGGGCTTGGTACGGTTGATGATACAAATCCTGCGTTACCAACAAGAAGGAATATACCATAATCCTCTTAGTCCAGGGTCACGAAAATAATGCAAAATGTATATCATCAGCCATAGTTTTTGACATAGGGCTCGGAGCATTTCGAGAAAGATCATCCCTTGCGCACTTCTCATGTGGCTAAAATATTCCAAGGGTAAAAGGATCGAGGGACCCTTAATAAGGACCCCTCGGTATATACCCCTACTATATACCTATTATATAGCCCATTATAGGGTAGGGGTCCCCATTAAGGGTCCCTCCTTTTCCCCTAAACCCCCTAAACCCCCAAACCTCTGAACCCTAAACCCTAAACCCCCAAACCCTATACCCTTATAGAATCCCTATAGCTCCCTTTCAAGGGACCCTTAAAGGGTCCCTCCTTTTCCCCTTTGATAAACGCGTGCGTGGAGCAGAAATTTCAACGCGAAGCCACACTTGGAAGGGCAGGGGACTTAGTAAGGGTTCTTAAAGGGATCTTCAAGGGTTCCTTAAAGGGATCTATGGGGTTTAGGGTTTAGGGTCTACTCCATTTGGGGCACTTACAACTCTACTTATAACCTACTTACTAAGTCCCCTGCCCCTCCAAGCAGACGAGGCAAGTCACAGTGGGCGGCTTCAATGGCGCTTTGAGTGCTTATGCGGGATCCAAAGCGTGGCGCAAGGCATTGAATTTGCACCTGGGGCTCCAAAAGCCCATCGTTTCTAAGGGTTCTACCCTCTGATCAACGGGTCATAGCCCACTATTTTGTAGGGCTCCTTAAGAACGAAATGAACCCTAAAAGGGTTTAAGGTTCATATACCATATAGGGGTTCATAGTATATCGGTATAGCTATAGGGCCCCTACTTTAAAGGGGTCCTTTGGTTCTTCAGCTTTGGGGGTCACAGGCACCCTAAACCCTAAACCCAACCACTATTTAGGGTCAGGGTTCAGGGTTTAGGGGTTTAGGGGTTTAGGTTAGAAGGGGCCCCACCCTGTAATAGTGACTATAAGGATTATAGTAGGGCCTTATTATATTCCTATTTACCACTATTACAGGGTGGGGGCCCCTTCTAAGGTTTAGGGTCTAGGGGTCAGAGGCAGTCCTCAGCTCTTTCCGTGGAGCCGGACGTCATCTCCTACAACTCCACGATGAACGCCTGTAGCAAGGCAGGGATGTGGCAGCCCACTCTGTTGATGCTGCCCCTTGTCTTTTCGAACCCAGAGACTCCAATATCCCTTAATTAAGGAATATTCCTTAAATTATAGTAGGATCCCTAATATGATTTAAGGAATATCCCGTAATTAAGGGGTATTGGAGTCTCTGGGAAGTCTTAGCAAGGCCTTATTATAACCATAGTATACTGGGCCCCAAAAACCTGTCCTAGTTTGTAAGGCCCCTATATTACAGTAGAAGCCAGAAAGTTGGATCATCATTATCCTCATGCCCCGAAAGTAAAGTAGAAGGGATCCTAGCACTAATCCTCTAAAGTCCACGTTCCAGCTTTCTGGGTTCGCTGTAAGTCTTAGCAGAGTCTTGTTAGGCAGAGCTGAGTTGTGAGATTTAGGATGCCGAGCCTAGGGTTTAGGATTGAGGGTGTGGGGTCAGGGTTTAGGGTTTAGGGTAGGATCTCTGATCAACAAATCGGTCCTCCCTTGACAGGGACCATTACAGGGTTCCCAGTATGCAGACCCAGCAAGAAAGCGGGTTTGGAAATCAGGGGTCTGCATGTCCTTGAGTCAATGACACAAAATTATATGCTCCGCAAATAATGATTCCCATCCGAAATGAAGAATGTTAAATATGCGAGGAAACCTTAAACTCCATCATGAACTTCATCCGAAGTAAAGATTTTAGGTGTGTTTGCAGGTAAGTAGCTTATTCCAGGGCCAAAAAAAGAACAACGCTCATGCAACGACTAGAGGTACACCCGAAACCGGCTGGTTGACCTCAACCCTAAGGGCCCAAGTATATAATAATCATATACTCTCTTAAATATTGAGCTACATAACTACTATCCTAAACCCAAGTACCTGATTATTGGGTCCTTTGGACCCTTAGGGCAATACCTCAGATCTAGAACTCGAACATCCAGGATAAGCCGTAACCTGAGAGCCCCTCGTGGAAGAAAAGGCTCCAGCTATACAGGTCCTATCTTAGATAGTGAACGGGGGGAGTTTAAACTTTGCGGCCTCATTTCTTAGCTCTATCTTAGAAAAGTTTGAACTTTTTGTGGGTTGTTGACGAAGAGAGAATTCCATTACAAGCCTAACATCGCACTCCCAAGGAAGGCACATTTTAGAAGTTCGGCCCTCAGCTCAAAACCTGAATTCGGTTTAGGGTTTAGGAGAATGGCCTTGTCTGTAGAAACACGATACAGTACGGAGATCTTAATCAATGGAAAGGACATCACCAGGTCTTCAACGTATACCCCCAGAAGCCTTTCGTACATAGTATGGCACGTGTATTCAACCCTGAACTCAGAAACCCTGATATAGAACCTAAGCAAGTGCCCGCCTTAAACAACTGTTCCCGGAAGCGAATTGAAAGCCCAAACGTGGATCCTAAGTTGAGAAACCTGAAGCCCCCAAGCCTCAGCAGCTACAGTACGATTAGGCTCCAGCTTCAACGACAACGCTTGCAAGCCGACGTCTCTTCCTACAGTGCGGCGATGGGCGCGCTCGGATCAGTGGAAGCTGAGCTGTAGTTAGCTGTAGGGTTTGGTTATTAATTGCTGTGTTACGATTTGTGGGCTCGTTTGTTATTGATAATTATTGGGTGTTCAGTGTTTCAGTTTGGGCACTTGTAGTTCCAGTCAGTGTGTGTGTGTGTGTGTGTGCGCGCGTACGTAGTATTTCGGGAAGGACCTGTCCACGTGTGCTTTTTTAGAGGGTTCGTATTGTAGGCAGGGCTTCAATTCAATAGAACAGGCCTTAGTATGCCTAGTAGTTCAGATTTGCTGTTAGGGTTGATAATTTAGGGATCCTCGTGGGCTTCTGGGTGTTGTTGCACGTGCTTGCCGCCAATTTTGTGTAGACCTGTAGGCTGTTAACGCTGTGGTGCTACTTTAACCTCGCGTTGGAGAATGACGCGTTAACGCGTGAGACTTCCGCATTTTGTGTTGGGACGTCAGCTACTTGAGCACATACGTGGTGCAAACATGATGAGGTAAGGAGTGATACTGTGGCATCCTTATTTCAGTTCGTGTCTTTCATTTCTATCAGGGAGTGATACTGAGGCATCCTTATTTCAGTTCTTGTCTTTCATTTCTATCAGGGCCTTCTTGGCGAGCACATGGACTCTTGGGTGTAGGGCTTTTTGTGTTACTTTATTGGCTTTGAGGCTTTAGGTAAAGCCCTAACTATAGTGTCTGTGAGCGGCGGGATCAAGCTGAGAAGCCCGAGGAAGAATGGCAGGGAGCGCTGCACCTCTTTGGCACCAGCAGAGCCAGCCAGTTGCAGGTGGGGGCGATGTTACAAACCCAAAGGGTCCTATGTACTGTTATGGTGGATACATCCCTGAGTCATAACAGTAATTCCTAATATGGAAACCCTACATTCTACTATATGGGGGTTTCCGAAAATAGAGGACCCAATATAGTACCCTTAATAATAAGATCCTTATTTTAGGGACCCCAAAATAAGGTACCCCTAATTTTCGGAAACTCCCATATCGGTACATAGGACCCTTGAGAAAAAGCCTTCGAAGCCCCTCATGCCCCCGAACCTCGCAGACGAAAATCATCCATAAAAGGCGGGACCCCAAAAGACTCTCGAGCCCCAGCCCTAAGGTAAAAGCCAGAAAGTTGGAATATGATTATCCTAACCCTTCTATGGTTAATCATAGGGTATCCTACCATGAAACCATATTCCAACTTTCTGGAGTTCCCTGTAAGGGTACATGTATTCATACAGTATATACGTTGGCCTTAGTGTAGTCCCTATATAGTCACTTTGGGGCTCATGTATCTCTATATGGGTACATGGACCCCTAGGGCAGCTGTCCTGAAGCCTAACCCCAAGCGCCACACCGACTAAGTTTCGGAGTTTAAGCTACTACTGCAAACGTTATACACTATACCTTTCCCCTAATTCCGAAACCCTAACCCTAAGGCTCAAAATGGCCCAAAAGCCTTATATAGTATGGCCCTTGGGCCCAAAAGCCTTAAAATATGAGTCCTTAGAGCCTCAGGGCTATAGTTGTGCGGCCAACAGGTAATCCTCAAGTTTTTCTGTGCCGTGAGGTCCCATGCTTCAAAATCAGGCACGTGGGCAGGACCCCTATATGGGAGTCTCCGAAAATCAGCTACAGTTTAGGGTAGTATATTAGGGTCCCCTATTTTCGGAAACTCACAAACCCTAAACCCTTTAAACCTTAAACATTAAATATCGAGAAGCCAGATAGATCCTCACATTATCCCAAAGTATAATTCCCAAACCAAACCTAAACCGTGAACCACTAAACCTTGAACTCTTAAACCCTGAAACTCCTACACCCCTGGACCCAAAACCCCAAAACCATATTCCCCAAACGAACCTCTAATCCCGCAAAACCGTAGAACCTAGTCCCCAGAGGTTTCAAAGGGTCCAGAGTAACTGTATAGTAGAATGTCGGGTTTCCTCTGTTAGGAATTATAATTATGGCTTGGGGAAGTATCCCCCGGCATAGGAGTACCTCTGACCCTGTAAAAGTCTAGAAACGCACCCCAGGTGGATCTGCTGGCTTTCAGCTCCGCTATAGGAGTCTGCTCCTTTGCTGCCCTGGTGTTTAGGGTTTACCAGCATCCCCAAACCCCACAAAATAGTAGGTTATGACCTCGTTAATTATTCTAGGGTACCACCCTTAAAGCGGGAGGTTTTTGGATCTCCAGGCTTTAGGATTGGAGGTCTTCAGTGGTTTTGGGCAAAGGAGCCCGGAAAGGTGCGCCCTAAAGAAACCCTTAAGGGTTCCTTTACAGGGAACTCCAGAAATTTGGAATATGGTTTCATGGTAGGATACCCTATAATTTACCATAGAAGGGTTAGGATAATCATATTCCAACTTTCTGGCTTCTACCTTAAGGGTTGTTTCAGGGTTCTGGGTTCCCTTAAGGTTCCTTACGAATGGGTTTCCCTTGAAAGGAACCTTAACCCAAAGCCTTCTGGGCCAAAAGACCGGTCTATCTTGAGCCTTACTTAAAGGATCATGGGACTTAGTAATTAGAGTTATAATTAAGGTAACTATACTTATATCTACTTATAACCCCAATTAAGGTACTTGTAACCTTAATTACTAAGTCCCATGATCCTCCAAGTAGGGTAAGGTGAGCCACGAAACTTTTGAAGCCCAACGCTGTGGGTGTCAGGGCTTCAGGTTTTAGGGTTGGTTCCCTCCACTTGAACGCGTAGAGGCCTCAAAGGAACCTGCGAAGGAAGCCCTGATTGAACCCTTGACGGAACCATGGAGCGACTATAGCCAGTAAACCGCCAGCCCTGAATCCCTCAACCATCCCGCAAATGCCTGAAGGAGACGTTTTAGGATCTCTTGAAGATTCTAGATCCCTTGTAGAGATCCGCTGTAGAACCCTTACGTATTGTATTTAGAAGCCCTTTAGAAGAACCCGTAAACTTCAACCAACCTGCTTTATCCCCTAGAACGCCATAAGCCTTTCTAGGAACCCTCAAACCAACCTTGCGGATCCCCTATAAAGGGGCCCTAAGCCTTTCTAGAGCCCTTAAGGGATCCCTGTAAAAGGAACCTTTAAAGGATCCCTTAAAGGAACCCTGAAGGGATCCCTCAAAGGAATCCTTAAAGGGGGGGATCCCTTAAAGGAGCCGTTGAAGGATCCTTTAAAGGAACCTTAAGGGATCCCTTCAAAGGAATCCTCGAAGGAGCCCTTAAGGGAGGAACCCTGTAGGGCGAAGTTCGCGAGGCAAGGCAGGAGGTCGCTGGGACCTTGCGTTGGCTCTGCTTCGGGATCTTCAAAGAAGCTGGGCGGTATAGGTTTTACCTGGGGATCCCAAAACCTACCGTTTTAAGGGTTATACCCTCTAATTAAGGGGTCAGAACATACTATTTTGTAGGGTTTTTGGATGCAGGTAGGCATTGTAGGGTTTAGGTTTTGGCTTTTAGGATTGAAAAGAGTGAAGGTTTGGATTTTGGGTTTAGGTCTTCACATTGGGGGCTCTGCGGTTCTAGCCCCAAGCCCTACAAGATAGTAGCTTGTGACGCTTCCCCTAAGGCTCTAAGGACTCATATTTCAAGGCTTTTGGGCCCAAAGGCCATACTATATAAGGCTTTTGGGCTATTTTGAGCCTTATGGGTTCATGAACTATAGACGAGTGTAGGCCTTAAAACGTTAGGTCAGGTTATCGGATTCCCACATATGGGTCAAGGCTTGTTGTCGCACTTTTATAAGGAAATCATAACCAGGAGCTCTAGAAAGATAGGTCTAAACCCTAAACCTTAAACCTCAAACCCTAAACCTCAAACGCTAAACCCCAAAACCCTAAACCCTAAACCCAAAAGGTTCAGGTAGTTGTTGGGGCTTAAGGTTCGGGGTTTACGGCCCATGGTGCAGGGCTTAACTTACCCTACTGTTGATGATAAATCAAAGGGGAAAAGGAGGGACCCTTAATGGGGACCCCTACCCTACAATGGGCTATATAATGGCTATATAATGGGTATAGAATAGCTATATTAAGGGTATATACCTACGGGTCCTTATTAAGGGTCCCTCCTTTTACCCTTGGAATATAAATCCTGCATTACCTTAATGACCCTAAACTAAGGGAATTATGGTATATTCCTTACTATGGGTAATGCAGGGTTTATATCATCAGCAGTACCAACACCTGCTTCCTCTGTCGGTCCTTAGTCTAAGCCCAAATCTAGAATTGTCCCTTAGGCTCTAAGGACTCATATCTTAAGGGTTTTGGGCCCAAAGACCATACTTTCTAAGGGCTTTGGGCTATTTTGAGCCTAGTCTTGAATTTTGAGGGCTTCTACAAAGCTTCGGTTTTGGTAGGGAAAAATGCAAGGTAGATATTTTGCGACTTCGGGCGTGCAGCCGAGGACAGGAACTGGTTCCAGACTCCACGGCCTACAGCACCTTGGCATTTAAAATTGGTCGTTTTTTCTTGAGATGTGTAGTTCTCCAAATTAGCATAACCTTAAGGCTCCTGGACCCTCGTAGTGAGATCCCGGACCCTAGCCCCCAAAGCCGAAACCCTCCCCCAGAGAGCCCAAGACCCTCTTTGGAGCCTTAGGGAAGGGTCCTGGGGAGGTTCCCTTAAAGATTCTACAAGGGCCTTACTGCAGATACAGGGAGTACGAAACAGATTGAAGAAGTTTAGACAGCGCTTCAGGTTTAGGGCTTAAGATTTCGGAAGTTTCCGGGTTATAGAGAGGCGCTGTTGCCTCTGAATCAAAACCTGTGGATCCCAAAACCTGCCGTTTTAAGGGTGAGACCTTCTAACTAAGGGGTCATAACCTACTATTTTTCAGGGCTTGGGGTCGCAGGATTTCCCTACACCCACGTGGACCCTAAGGAACCTACCTTGTGTAGGGTTCCCTAATATGATTTTTGTATATACGCCCTTAAAACAGGTAGGTTCTTCAGGGTTAGGGTAAGCCTTACCTTCGCTTTGCTGGGGTCTCCGCGCTCCGGCCAAAAATCGTCCGTTCCCCCTTAAAATAAAAGCCAAAAAGTTGGAATATGATTATCCTAACCCTTCTATGATAAACTATAGGGTATCCTACCATGAAACCATATTCCAACTTTCTGGAGTTCCCCCGTAACTCATGGGACATACCTTAAATCAGATCAGGGGATTGAATCTAATGTAGGATGCTGCAACCCTGGGCCTATAACCCCAACATAGTAGGATTCCCTTAACCTAGGACCTAGAGTAGGCCCTTATTCCCTTGTTTTAGGGTTCAGGTTCCCTTATAACCCCCTTTAAACCAAAAAGGGCACCCTTTTTATTCCCATGTTACTCTTGGGTCTAGTAACTCAGGGACCTACCTTACCCTAAGGGTCCAAGTACCCAGATAGTAGGGTTTCAGGTCCCAAAATCCATGCTCTGAATGGTCTTTGGACCTGGAAGTCCCAACAGACTTGTCGATCCCCCCAACCCTTTTTGAATCCTATAAAAACTAGGACCTGGAGTAGGCCCTTATTCCCTTTTTGTAGGGTTCAGGTTCCCTTATAAGCCCCTTTAAACCAAAAAGGGCACCCTTTTTATTGCTAGGTTACTCTTGGGTTTAGAAAACGAAATCTAGCATGCTGCCCTTACCCTAAGGGTCCAGGTATCTCCTTAGGAGGGTCCGGAATCTCCAAGGGAGAGCCCTTGGGTCGATTTGGGGCCTCAGAAATCCTAGATTTTGAGGTTCCCTCAAGTGTTAGGACCCTTAAGGTAACTACTTAGATAGGTAACGGGGGAGCTTTGAACTTTTTGGCCTTATTTAAATTATATAATTTCTATCTTGGAAAGTTTGAACTTTTTGGGGCCTGGTTGTTGAAGAAGCGAGGCTAAGGGACATACCTTAAATCAGATCAGGGGGTGACTTTGAAAGGATCCTCAAAGGGATCTACAAGGACTCCTTTAAGCTGTAACGGGATCTATGAGGAACCTCAGGGTTCCTAAGATTCCGATATATAACAGGATCCTTAAAGGGTAAATCAGATCAGCAGATTGAATCAAGGAATAATCCGTGGATAGGTTCGGGCATCCTAGCATGGTTGAAGGTATTTCCCTCAATTAACTACCTGTATCCCCAAGCCCTACAAAATAGTAGGTTATGACCCCTTAATTACAGGGTCTCACTTGCTTGGGTACTGCCCCCACTCAGTAACAGTTGGATAATTTTCATAATATAGATATATAGGGACCTTAATTGTAGCGCTATTATAGACTGTTACTGTATGGGGGCCGTACCCCGGGTCTAACCCTTAAAACGGCAGGCTTTCGGATCCACAGGTAGGGGATATTGGAAGACCTGCTGTTGTGTTTGTATAGTGCTTATATAGGGGCCGAAGTAATCTTTGTCATAGTTGGATAACATTTTACGTTTTTATGGGTACTTAAACCCAATAAGGAATACAAATTTAAAGTTTTAATCCTATCCCAGCCATAAGCTTGTAATTACCAGTACTATCATTTTGCTGGGTTTCTTGTTATACTCGGAGTTTACTGGCCGCAAAACCCTATTCTTAATTATTAAGGCCCCTACATTAAAGGATGTATAAGGGTCTCTAGTAACCCTGAGTGGCCC
Organism: Symbiodinium sp. CCMP2592; assembly: GCA_905221615.1. Lineage (NCBI taxonomy): Eukaryota > Dinophyceae > Suessiales > Symbiodiniaceae > Symbiodinium > Symbiodinium sp. CCMP2592. The sequence continues at coordinate 992,724 of CAJNDT010006102.1, read as the reverse complement.
TGAATCCGTGCGTTCTGGGGTTTGGGGCTTTAGTGCTGAAGGGTTCAGGGTTTACCAGTCTAGGGTTTAGAGCTTACCTGCACCCGGAAGTACCCACCAATTTTGGGGATTCCAGCCTATGATTGTTGGGGTTCGGGTCTGGCTTAGGCTTCAGGTGTAGTTTATGGGGCTTTTAGTGCATTCCTGAGGCTTGGTGATCACTGCCTGCGAGAGAGCATCTTTTTGGGAAGGGGCCCTGGTGATCCTGGAAGAGATTCTCGGCGGAAGAGCCCCTAATCCCGGAATAATTCGTTTGTGTTCCTGACTGTAGTCATGGTAAGAAATTCCCCGAAGCCATATTCTAGTCATTAAAACCATCGAAACCTTACATTAAGACTTACAGCTCTACTTATAGGAATCTAGGTGCTAAGTCCCATGGGCCTGTACATAAGCGCGCCTTCAACGCTCGGGCCTTCGTCAGGATCAGAGCTTTTGGTGGGTAATGTAGACCCATGAAGAATAAACTCCGTTTGTTACCCTAAGGCTCCAAAGAGGGTCTTGGGCTCTCTGGGGGAAGGTTTCGGCTTTGGGGGCTAGGGTCCGGGATCTCACTACAAGGGTCAAGCAGCCTTAAGGTAAAGTCTTTAACCTTCCCCAACACTTGGTTCATGAGTCGGGTTCCAAGCTTCAGGGTTCGGTATCAAGCATTCAAAACATCTTACTCGCGACCTAGACTCAATACCCTCAACTTTATGGGTTCGTCAGTATGGTTTCCCTGCATATGTTCTTCAAGGGGGTTCTGAGGGTGAAAGTGGCCCTGGATACAAACATTTGGACTATCTATACAGCTTCAGCCCTACAAGGAACACGCAAGAATTGGCAACGCCCTTAACACTGCCATCATGAGACTCTGCACGCCCTACACTTTCTGTACAAACCCTGTACTGCCGAGAATGGAATCACCCCCTCAGATTCCTGAAACCTTTAGAGAACGGTACATGAAGTCTTACGAAATGCCGTCTGGAAGGGCCGTGGAGACAACCGGGCGCGGCAACCTTGTAGCCATCAGCTCCGCCATCAGCGCCTGTGGTAAAGCCTCGCAATGGGAGGCCGATGGAATGTCCATCCACCGAGACAAAGTTTCCCAGCACCAATATATGGAAGTCTCCGAAAATAGGGGGCCCTTATATAGTACCCAAAATGGAAGGATCGTTCTTATAAGGACCCCAATTAAGGTACCCCAATTTTCGGAATCTCCCATCTTGCAGAAGTATGCCTGAGCCCCGTGCACTACACCCCGCTCCCTCCAAAAACAGGCAAAATGCCACCCCCCAAAAGTCCCAACAGACCTGTCGATCAATCCCCCAACCCTGTTTCAATCCGTTTCCCGAAATCGACGCCAGCATGCTGGCCTTACCCTAAGGGTCCAAATATCTGCTTAGGAGCATCCGGAATCTCCAAGGGAGAGCCCTTGAGTCGATTTGGGGCCTCAAACATCCTACATTTTGGGGTTCCCTGAGGTGTTAGGGCCCTTAGGGTAAAGTCAAAGCTACCTACCCCCTCTATCTCATCTTTCTATCGACCCGTCGATCTGTCCATATTATATGTGTGTCTACCCTAGCATCTGCCGATCTATCAATCGATCTTTCCGTCTGCTGATGAGCATTGTAGTTTACTAACCCCCAACCCTATAGTTCTGAGTATCAAACCCAAAGGGTCCTATGTACTGCTATGGCAAACACCTTCCCAAATCATAATATATATATATATATATATATATATATGTATATATATATATATATTATATAGAAACCTACATTAAAACTCTATAGGTACTGTGGACGCTTTGGGAAAGCATCCTCCTGGCAAGGCGGCTTTGTGTCTTTTCCGCGATCTTCCCAGGCCTTCTGGAGAAATTTCAGCGGGGAGGCTCCGATGTTCAGGGTCCTGAAAACGCCGCATAGGGTTCCCTACACCCCAAGCCTCAGCCCCAAATATCCTTAGGAGGGGAATTAGTTTGGGGGGGTCTCATATAGGGGCGAGTGCTCCTTGTTCGAACCAAATGTTGACATTGCCCAAAACCCTGTTCTGTTTACATATTGAGATACCGATAGTAGGTAGAGTTCCAGGTTTGGGGTTTAAGCATAAATCAAGCTCCGGAACACCGGAGCCCTAAACCCTTGAATCCTTGCCCCTGAGCGAGATTAAGCATTGAGTTTAAAGGTTTCCGGCTTAGGCTTAGAATTTAGGTTCAGGGGCCCAAAAAGCACATAAGCCTAAGCATTGTATCACTACCTTATTGGGGTTCATCATGAGGGGGTTTATATGGGATATCCCTATCCGATTTTTTGCTTATGTGCAATTTCTGGGTCCCATACAGGTCCGAAAGATGCTCTGTGATGTTTGGGCGAATGCGAAGGTAGGGGCAAGAGGGGTTGTGGGTTTACAGAGGGTTTGGGACTTGGGGAGTAACCTGAGGTTTAGGGAGTTTAGGGTTCAGGATTCACTGGATTTCCCCTGCCAGGCTCATACTGTCGTACCTAAGTACAAGCTTCTATCCGAAGCCTCTTAACCCAAATATAAGGAGCTGAGTAACTACCCATACAATTTTGGTGTTCCCGTGTACTTGGAAGGGCAGGGGACTTAGTAAGTAGGTTAAAAGTAGAGTTCTAAGTACCCTAAATGGAGTTGCCCCTATTATAACAATTATAACCCTACTTATGTTGATATAACCTACTTACTAAGTGCCCTGCCCTTCCAAGTACAACCCTATTCTAGCCATTAAGGCCCCTACGTTACTCTCCTGAACGCTCAAAGCCTTTGACCTTAACCCAGGCAAGAAGAACCCTTTAAGATCCCACAAAGACTGAATTCACATGTTTCTAGCCTTGTGTTTGCAAGGAATACGCATAACAGCCTATACAAGCCCGTGAGGGGCCCTTATGATCCGTTCTCAAAGTCTCCTCACCCCTCTGTCAAGCAATATACCCGAAATCATGACAAGGATGCCTCTGCCTTCATGCTCTCAAGTAAATTCCCCATAAAGGCCTTAAGGAACGAATCTTCATGATTTCAAGTAAATTCCTTTTAAAGGCCTTAAGGAACGAACAGCTCTTCAGTCGGCGGGTTTTCGGGTCCCCCCCCCCCCCAGAACCCCAAACACAAGGGCCCAAGACCCTTGTGGAGACCGTTTCAGGAAGCTTCGGTTTTCGAAGGTTGATCATAGGTCGGATGCCATCAAAGCTTCAGTCAGAGAATCTTCAGATTGGGTGTTCAGGGTTTAGGGTGTAGGGTTTAGGGTTTAGATTTAGGGTTGAGGGTTTGGGCTTCAGAGAAGCTCGAGTCTTCAGCAGGGCAAGACTCAAAGGGTCCAAGTATCATGATGGTATATACTTAGACCCCCAAAATACCCTATAAGTATATACCATAATGATACTTGGATCCTTTGGGAGATGTGATTGGCTAGGTCTGCAACTCGCCAGACGCGACATCCTCCAACTCTTAAACCCAGAGACTCCAATATCCCTTAATTAAGGAATACATACCTTAAATTATGGTAGGATCCCTAATATGATTTAAGGAATAATATTCCTTAATTAAGGGATATTGGAGTTTTTGGGAAGCCCTAAATCCTGAACCCTCCAGGACTCCCCGTGGGCCCTTTAAGGAAGCCCTTATGGCCCTTAATAGTGGTTATTTGGGGTATAATGGAGGGTAGTTGGGGGGTCTAGGCTTAAAGGCCTCCTAAAAGGAATCCCTCTTTTTGAACGCCTTGAGGATGAAGAAAGCTCCAGATCTCGTGGCGTTTGGGGCTGTGCTTGCTGCGTGTGATAGAGGAGATCGGCCCGATGAGGCCCCTGGTGGGGTGCCTTTTGAATGTTTCTTAGGGGTACTTAGAAATATTGTTTTAATTGTTGGTTATTATAATCCCTAAGAAACAGCTAAAATTATAACTTTTGCTGGTTCCAAGTTCAGTATAGGTTTCTTCTAGAGTCTAGAGCTCCGCTGGCACTCTTTGGTCGCCTAGCGGGGTGTTGCAGGGTTATTGAAGGGCTCCTGGAAGTTTTTCTGAGGGGATTTTGAAAGGATATTGACTGGCCCCTTCCAGAACTAGCCCTGCTCCTTATACACCTAATCAAACCTCTTCGATCCCAAAGCCCAAAACCTCGAAAAGTCCGCCAACAACCCAGAATATCTGTGATCAAGCCTGTGTAAAACTTCACACCGTCCGGACAAATACCTGCAGCGGCTCTAAATCGGAGGCCTTTCCTGTCGTCAATAACTGCTCAATCAGAAGTCAGAAGCACGGTATATGGGTGGTTGTCAAAAGTAGGGTCCGTTTTTGGGTCCTTGTTATATTACGGCACCTAATATTTAGGGTACCCAAAAAGGGACCCTAATTTTGACAACCACCCATATCACGGTTTGCTTGCTTGGTATGAAACCTTGCCGTGCAGCCCTGTCGGTAGCTTCCGGTGGGTCTTTGTGCCCCGAACAGGAGCCCAGACACGGTTTCAGGAGCCCTATACCCCTTCGTCTACTGGGCAACATACCTTATAAAGTACAGCATGAGGGCTTTATGATTAAAGGTGACCAGTGTATTCTTGTTAGCACGGTGCATTGCTATGCTAATGATAGTAACCGTTGCTGCTCTTGCGAGAGGCTCTGGAACTCTTCGACGAGTTGCGATACCAGCAGTTGCGACCCAACATCGTTCCTCGGCTCCTTTCAGATTCAACACCCTACCTTCCGGGTTAGTTTTGTAGTCGTGGGGTCGAGAAATTTGGTGATGGATTAATGGTTTCGTGCTGCGTAACCTGAAACCCAACACTCCATACGAGTCTCGGGATCTGAGATATTACCCTCGGAGTGCCAAATATTAACCTGCACACCTACTATCCTCTAACTAAGTACTTCAATTTTAGGTCCTTTGGACCCTTACTGCACAAGCATTTCATTTATGCGGCCGGTAAGGCTTCATAAACCCTTATGAAATCTTAAATCCCCATGCAGTTATGATAAGTGCAAAGACTAGGAGCTCCCTTGCACAAGTCCAGGTGACCTACAATTCTTCTATCAGCGCCTGCGAGAACCGAAGGTCTTGGCCGAAGGCCGCTTGTCAGAGGGTCCGAAGATACTACATTCATGGAATTAGATCCCGGAAGGCCTTTCTAATAGTTCAATACACCTACCTAAGTCAAAAGCCCTCTTTAACGAGACATGTAGAACATCACGAACAGAATGTCCCGCAATGTACTACATAGTTAGAAGGTGTTGGTGTACATGAAAACTGTGATCATTACCAGCCCTCAGGAACAGTCTGGCAGATTGCTTGCGCAAAGACTCCAAGTATGCCAACAGGTACCTACTTTAGGGCCAAGCCGAGTGCTCACTCAAACGCTAACCACTACATGTCCTTGTACGCACGTTCATACACATATACATGTGTGTATATATGTATATATATATATATATATCGCATATAGCCTGTATCTATGTATGTATAGGTATGTGTGTATACATGCACATACATATAACCAAACCCCGGAAGCCTAAACCCCAACCCCCACACCCTAAAAAAAAAAACAAAACCCAAGCCCTGAAAACCCTAAAACCTAAACCGCCCCTGAGGCTCAAAATAGCCCAAAAGCCTATAGTATGGTCTTTTGGCCCAAAATCCTTGAAACATGAGTCCTTAGAGCCTATAAGGGTTATGGATCCCCTTAAAAGAACCCTTATAGAGTCCCTATAGATCCCTTTTCATGAGTCCCTATTATAGAGCTTAGGGAGCTATCAGTTAGAAGGGGCCCCCACCCTGCAATAGTGACTATAAGGATCATATTAGGGCCCTATTATGTTCCTACTATACCACTTTTACAGGGTAGAGCCTCCAGGATCCACTTAGAGGTTATAAAGGTTCCTTTTAAGGGTTCCTTTAAAGGGATCTATAGGGATTCTATAAGCGTTTAGGGTTTAGGTATTCTGTTCCTATCATACCACCATTACAGGCTGGGGGCCCCTTCTAAGCTATCAGGCGCTCTGGCTCTTATAGAGCTTACCTTAAGGCTCCTGGACCCTTGTAGTGAGATCCCGGACCATAGCGCCCAAAGCCGAAACCCTCCCCCACAGAGCCCAAGACCTTCTTTGGAGCCTTAGGGTAGACTCTAGTACCCTAAACCCTAAACCCCTAAACCCCTATACCCCTAAACACCTAAACCCCTAAACCCCAAACCCCTAAACCCTGAACCCCTAAACCCTAAACCCCAAACCGTGAACCCCTAAACCCTAAACCCCTAAATCCCTAACCCCTAAACCCTAAATAAGGGAGCTACCAGGCACTCTGGCTCTTCCGACGACTGGTCAAGGACTTGGACCTGGAGTTGGCCCTTATTCCCTTTTTTAGGGTTCAGGTTCCCTTATAAGCCCCTTTAAACCGAAAAGGGCACCCTTTTTATTCCTAGGTTGCTCTTGGGCCTAGTGGAGGGGCAGGGGACTTAGTAAGTCGTTTTTGGGTAGGGTTATAATTTGGGTAACTCCATTTAGGGTACTTACAACCGAAAACCCTAAACCCTAAAGCCCTTTAGACCCCTATAGATCCCTTAAAAGGACCCCTTATAGATCCCTGAAAAGGAACTCTAGTAAATCATAATTTGAAACCCTGTATAAAGCCATATTCCTTAATTAAGGGGTATTGGGCTCTCTGAAAAGGGCATCTAGCCCTTTAAACCCCTATAGATTCCTTTAAAGGAATCCTAAAGCATCCTTTTTATGCCTGGGGTACTCTTGGGTCCAAAGGATCATCTGCAACCGGACCTGGTAACCTACACTTCGAGGCTCTTCTCGGAGTTGCTTCGGGTTTTTTTATAGGGTTTTACAGGATTTGATATGGTTTTATAGGGTTTTGATATGGTTTTAGGGTTTTTATAGGGTTTTATAGGGTTTTATATAGGGTTTTATAGGGTTTATAGGGTTTGATAGGGTTTTATAGGGTTTTATAGGGTTTTATGGGTTTTATAGGGTTTTATAGGGTTTTAGGGCTTTTGGGGTTTAGGGGTTTAGGGTTTAGGGGTTAGGGTTTAGGGTTTAGTGTCGTGGAAGGGGGCTGTAGCTGCCTAAGCCCTCAAGCCCTAAACCCTATAAAACCCTAAACCCGAAAACCTTGTAATTCCTGAATTGTGTTTGGGGCTTGAAGTTTGCGGATTTCGACTCTGGAGCTATAGGACTTGAGTGAAGATTGAGTGTAAGCTTCAGGGTCGAGGGTTTTGAGGCGATTGTAACCCCATATTCTACTTTCACGAATGAACTTCGACAAAAAAATAGAAGATCCTGCACCATAAATTAAACCCTAAGCCACAATCAAACTCCCTTGAAGGCCTTCTGTAGTATACTATAAGGCCTACGGCGCTCACTATGAGCCGGCATAATCTTCTGCAATGCCGCTTGAGGCCCTTAGACACCCGCGCGCTAGACCTTAAGCCGTTGCTTGCCTCAACACTCCAAGCCCTGCAAACCCTTTAAAACCCATACAACACCATTGAAACGGAGCCCCTGAACCCCAAACTCGAAAGCGTAAACCCTAAACCCCAAACTCGAAAACTCCATAAACCTAGATCTCGTACATGTTGTGAAGAAGCAGGACCCCCAACTGCCCTTGAAACAGAGCCACTATGGTCCTTGAAACTGCTGATGATCTAAATCCTGCATTACCTTTGTGACCCTACCTGGACTGTAGTTGGGGGGTCTATAGGAAGCCCCCAAAAGTTAAAAGCCTGAAACCTGACCCGTGAGCCCTACAAACTCTAAACCCTAAACCCCCAAATCCTAATGCCCTATAACCCCAAAACCGCAAAATCCCTAAACCTTAAAGCCCTATACCCTAAACCTCTAACCTTCAACCCTAACGCACTATACCCCTACCTGTATCTCCAAAGCCTACAAAATAGTAGGTTATGAACCCCTTAATTAGAGGACATGACCCTTAAAACTGTAGATTTTTGGATCCCCAGGTATAACCCCTAATTCTCCCTCCAGAAGCCCTATAACCCTATAACCCCTAAACTTGGCCTTAAACCTCCTAAATCTCTCCAAAAAAAAAGGGATTCCCCTAAGCCCTAAAGCCCTGTAACCCCGAAGAAACCCAGAGAAGCCCCATTATGGAATTCATAGGGACCCTAGGGGTTTAGGGTTTTAGGGGTTTAGGGTGTAGGGTTTAGGGTTTTAGGGGTTTGGGGGTTACAGACAAGTAGGTTTTGGTAGGTTAAAGTATAGCCCTATAACTTGGGTACGACCCCCACTCAGTAATAGTTGAACAATATTCGTAATATAGATATGTTAGGACCTTAATAGTAGCCCTATTATAGACTCTTACTGTAAGGGGGCAGTACCTCACCTATAACCCCTAAATCTCCCCAGTCAAAGGGTCAAAGGAGAAACCCTTAATGAGGACCCCTAGGTATAGAACCTTATATATAGCTATTATAAACCCATTATATGGTCGATTATAGGGTAGAGGTGCCCATTAAGGGCCCCTCCTTTTCCTCTAAAATCCCCCCTTCAGAAGCCCCAAGAGGTATTCCTTAAACCCTAAACCTTAAACCCCTTATAGATCCCTTTAAGGAACCCTCTACTAAATCTCCCCCTCCGAAGCCAAGGATGATCAGCGCCTGTGACAAGGCGCATCGACCAGACTGGGCCCTGGAGCTCCTGGGGCTGTGATTCGTAAGAAGGGTTTAGGGTTTAGGGGTTTAGGGTTTAGGGTTTAGGGTTTAGGGTTTAGGGTTTAGGGTTTAGGGGTTAGGGTTTAGGGTTTAGGGGTTTAGGGTTTAGGGTTTAGGGGTTTAGGGGTTTAGGGGTTTAGGGGTTTAGGGGTTTAGGGTTTAGGGTTTAGGGGGGTGCCCTGTCCCAGAGGGTCCATGGTTTAAGGGTTTAAAGGACCCAATAATTAGGTACTCGGTTTTGGGATAGTAGTTATGTAAGTTAGGATTATGGAGAGTATATGATTATTAGGTACTTGGACGCTTAGGGAAGGGTGCCCTGTTTGGGGTTTTAGAGTTTAGGGGTTTAGGGGTTCCTTAAAGGGATCTATAAGGGTTCTATACAGGGTTTAGGGTTTAGGATCGTAAGAAGGGTGCCCTGTCCCAGAGGGTCCATATATACTACCATTATGGAATTACGTCCCAAAAGACCATCCCTATTATGGCTTTGGGGGGCTAATTCCATAATGGTAGTATATATGGACCCTCTAGGTGTTTGGGGTTTTAGAGTTTAGGGTTTAGGGGGTTCCTTAAAGGGATCTATAAGGGTTCTATACAGGGTTTAGGGTTTAGGATTGGTAGTTTCCGAAAAATTGGGGTACCTTCTGTTGGGGGTCCTTATAAAATAAGGATCCTACTATTTAGGGTGCTATGTTAGGGTCCCCTGTTTTCGGCAGCTCCCAAGTAGGGTTCCCTCTTTGGGGTTTAGGATTTAGCGCTCTTGGGCAGTGCGGTTTTTTTGAACTGTGGCACAACTCGAAGATGTTAGGTCTATTGTGTTTGTAAGGCGGAAAGGAGGCCTAAAGGGAAGCCTCAGATCAGCCCGAAAATCCTTGTAAAGGGCCACTCATAAACCCTTGCAAAAACCTGCAAGTAGGAGCCAAAGGCCAGCACCTCAAACCTTAGTTTTGGGGCATAAGGAACTGTAAAGGCGGAATCCAAAACCAAAGCAGACTTGTTGGATCCGTTTAGGGTTTAGGGTTTAGGCCCTTGTTCCGTGAAGTAAGGGGGCTTGGGGTTTATGGCAGTGAATCGAAAGAGGGTTCCGAAGGGTCCCTGTCATGCCCAATTTTGAAGCAAGGAGTCTACTGTTCAGAGGGTCTGTGGGGTCTGTGGCGATTGGGTAATTCGAGGGTTCCATCATGGATTCCTGTAACTTTTTCCTGAGGGGATCCTTGAATGATTGCATGGAGGTCTTTATGGGGTCAGCTTGATGTGTTAGGGTTTTAGGGCTTGGGGTTGAGGGCTTTCTGGAAGAACATCCAACGCCCAGACCCCCGGGAGGATCTAGAAAGTAGATCCCCTAATTTGGGGCCCTATACTACTAAGGGTACTTTAGAGGAACCCCATTGAAGGATCTACTTTTTGGATCCGTCCGGGGGTCTGGGTACAGGGTCCTTTCAGGTATCCCGTTCTGTGCAGGTAGCCTACTGCTTCTTCTGCTCGCAGCTGAGAGCCAACCCCTACTTTGGGCTTTGCCAACTGCCAAAATCGGCTGAGGGTTTAGGGGCTGATATAGGGTTTAGGGCAGTTTAGCATTTTAGGTTTTACGGCTGAAGCGAAAATTTGCGCCTGAACCCACTCCAAGTAGTCGAGTAGGTAACCTTTAACCTTTTTTGGGTAGTATAGCGCCTATATAATCCCTATATAACCAAAAAGGTTAACCTTTAGTTCCCCATGGTACCGGACAAGCAGGCACTGAGCCACAATTTGAACTACACATTGCTGCAGTCTAACACCCCGGGCCCCACAGACCCGACAGACCCTACCTTTACCACAAATGGGAGCTTCCGAAAGTAGGGGACCCAAATATGGTACCCTAAATAGAAGGCTCCTGATTATAAGGTACCTCTAATTTTCGAAAACTCCCAAACAACCTCCCCGTTTTGCCGACCTAGATAAGGAACCGAGCTTTTGAACCTGTCTAGGCTGCTACAAGATCTTCAATTCTCAGACTTGGAGACAGACACCGTGGCCTACAATGCCGCCATTGGCGCTTGCGAATCTCGCAGAAGAAGATGTGGGGTTTGCAAGATTATGACTAAATTCGTAGCGTCCTGATCTTTCATTCACGGACTTGTAGAAGACTCTACTACGAGAGATGGCAGTTTGAGGCGGGGCTCCGAGCATTTAGGGCAGGGTTTGCTTGGTGGTTGGCTCTCGAACGCATAGTGCTTCACGAGTGTTCTTCAGACTGGCAGGTTCGAAGCGACTACCCAGACCCCCGGGAGGATCTAGAAATTCGATCCCCTAATTTTGGGCCCTATACTTCTCAGGGTACTGTACAGGAGCCCCCATTAAGGGTACTTCTTGGATCCTCCCGTAGGTCTGGGTATAGAGGTCTGATCAGTGAGAGTTTCGGGTTGAGGGTTCGCAGTTTTCAGGTTTTAGGGATCGACGGTTCTAGGGGGTTTAGGGTTCTAGGGTGCTTAGGGTTTAGGGTTCTAGGGTTTAGGGTTTAGGGTTCTAGGACTGTGGGTTTAGGGTTCTAGGGTTTAGGGTTCTAGGGTGCTTAGGGTTTAGGGTTCTAGGGTTCTAGGGTTTAGAGTTCTAGGGTTCTAGGGTTTGGGGTTCTAGGGTTTAGGGTTTAGGGTTCTAGGGTGCTTAGGGTTTGTAGGGGTTTAGCAGGACCCCAAGTATTCTTAAATAAAACCCATGTCATTGACTAGTGTGTCTTATCAGTAACTATAAGTGTGTATTTGGGCATAGTGGGTAGTCGGGGTCTAGGTGGGATTTAGGGTTAAGATTCGAGGTTTAAGTTTGGGGGTTCAGTGATTGCAGAGGTCTGAAAAATTAGAGCCATCTGTATCCTCACATTGTCTTTTGCATAGAGCTATATCAGAACAATGTACCCCGAGACCTTGTTCCAACCGCTTAGACCTCTCTATTCCAGCTGTCCTGCTTTTTTTCGCGGCTGTCGGCCCTGCTGTGAGTTATATAAGGGGTGTAGTTCACGTACTATGATAGAGGCTCACAGCCAGTAGTGTGCTATCCTTGCTAGTGTAACCCTAAGCCAAGGAAACTCTACGTACTCCATTTAGGTTTTGGGGTCCAGGGTCGAGTACAGGGTAGCAACTCCTCAGTGGGAAAAGTAGTGAAACGACTCGTCATCTCAGGAGAAGGAGGCACGCTGGCAGTCGGCGATCCTGCTCTTTGCAAGTATGGCTCAGAGGCTTCTTGGCTTCTGTTGGCTTGGCCGGTCGACTTTTCCTCCGGTGGTTTAGGGTTACTTTTGGTTATTATAATCCCTAAGAAACAGCTAAAATTATGATTTTGCTAGGGTTCTAACTTCAGTATAGGTTTAGGGTTTAGAGTCGGGGATGGTTGGGGGAATGTTGGTTTCGGTACTGCTATTTTGTAGTTTAGGGCTTGCGGTTTTTTGCTGGCTTAACTCCGTTTCCGAATGTTCACGAACCTTGCACCCCAAGACCCTACAGTCCCTACCTGGAACCCCAAGACCCTACAGTCCCTACCTGGATATCCGAAAACCTACCGTCTTAAGGGTCGCACCCCAAAGGTAAGGGGTCACTATTTTGTAGGGTTTGGGGATGCAGGTAGGCACCCCTAGGCCCCTTGCAGCCCCTACCTGGACCCTCAACAGTAGGTAGCAAAATAATGGCCTAAAGCCTATAATCGGCTGTTTTTCTACATACTTTTGGGGTCCAGGTAAGCCCTAAACCCCAAGCATAAGCCCAAACTTGCAGCCATACTAGGGGCCCTGAGCCCCATTCAGCCCCGAGGTGCGAAAGTCTAAGTTCCTTCAAACCTACCCTACCCTATAGGCTCATACCCTACCCCTCTTTTAGGGTACTTATTTTTCTATATAGGAGATCCTAACCATAAAACTAGGTGCCCTAAACAAGGGGTAGGGTGTGATTCTCTAGGTGGCCCTAAGGCGCAAGGTATGGCCTTTGGGCCCAGAAGCCTCAAAATACGAGGCCTCCGAGGGCTCCTAAGAAGGTCCGGGGCGAGGGCTTGGGATCTTCGAGAGCCTGTAGGGAAAACGGGGTGCAGGGTTTTTAGGTTTCCAGGTTTTTGGGGTTTCTGAAAGTTTCGTAGAAAGCCTGATCAACCTCTGCAAAACCCGCAGGAAACCGTAGGCAAAAACACGCGTGAGCAGCAACCCTTTGTACGGCAAGGCCCATATACCTATGTACCCTAAGGCTCCATAGTAGTCCCTTTTTGGGTTCATATTTAGAATCCTCTACGGTACTATGGAGCCTCTGGGTACATAGCACAAGGAGTTCGGTCTTTCCTCTGAGAATTGGCTTGGCCGCTCGCATACGCATCCCCCATTCAGCTACTTGTTGCTTCGGGCCTAAGGGGAAGCTAAACCTTACCCCTAATTTTCGGAAACTCCCTAAACCCTAAACCCTTTATCTTATTCGATCCCTTTAAGGAACCCTTAAACGGCCCTTACAAGACTGTCTGGTTCTTAGTAGGGAATGGGGGAATGGATTGTGGAGACTATCGGGATCCATGCCCCCATTGCCTACCCAGACCTTCCAAAATCCTTTAATTAAGGAATATACCTCAAGTCGTAGTAGGATCCCTAATATGATGTAAGGTATATTCCTTAATTGAGGGATTTTGGTCTGGGTACTGAGCATCAGACAGACGAACCTTTGGGGGATCTGGCCGAGGTTTCTTGAAGCGAGTTTGCTGACACGATGCTTGGCACACCTGCAGACACTGCTTTCCATGGGCGTCGATAGACCCTAAGGGTCCAAGTACCTAATTGTTATCATATACTCTTCAAAAGTTCGGTTTAAGATATAAAACCCTGCATTGCCTTAACGACTATTGGAATTATCGTATATTCTCTATTTTGGGTAATGGCAGAATTTATGTCATCAGCCGTAGTAGCCTAATTCTTGGGTCCTTTAGACAGAAGTACCTGCAATCGCGGTGCACAAAGACAGACATTTAGGGTTTAGGGTTTAGTAAAAAAGGCCAGCAGACATACATGCATACATCCACGCATGCATCCATCCCTTCATCGGTACATACATGATATACACATAAATGCATGCAGACATGAATGCCATGACTTATATAAAGAAATCATATTAGGGAACCCTAAAAAAGGTAGGTTCCGTAGGGTCCAGGTATGTATATGTACACACCCCCTATTCCTACGCACCTACAGACCGGGCCTCTCCATTGATATGTCGCGAGCTTCTCGTCCTTCCCTGTACATTCCCAGAGGGTTGGCCGTCGGGACGTAGGCTCCAGGGGTGTAAGGTTATAGGGCTTGACGTATAGGAGTTTCTGGGGTTTAGGGGTGTGGTGTTACAGACGGAGGGAGTCAGTTGAGGCTAAGCTTGCAACCCTGGCCCAGCGTCTCGGGACCTGCAGCAAACAGGTCCTAAATTCTTCACACCTACAGTGCAGGGTCCCAGTATGGCGCATACTTCCCCAAAGCATAGTTTACGTAGCAGTTCCTACTATGGAAACCCTACATTCTACCAGGTACTCTGGGATAAGATGTCTGTAAAGCCTTCGGAGACTCTGTAAGGCTCGATTCGGAAAACCTTGCAACCTGTGGACCTTACTTGGAGGGGCAGGGGACTTAGTAAGTAGGTTATAAGTAGAGTTATAAGTACCCAAAATGGAGATACCCCAAGTATAACCCTACTTTGTAAACGACTTACTAAGTCCCCTGCCCCTCCAAGTAGACCCTAACCCTGAACCCCATAGATCCCTTTAAGGAGCCCTATAGATCCCTTTAAAGAGCCCTTTAAGGAACCCTATAAAGCCCTAGGAAACTCAGTTCTGGGCTGCTGTCAAAGTGCCGGGCAGTGGCAGTGGGCCCTGCACCTCCTCGCGGAGTGGAGCACTTCCGAGGATGGTTCCTTTTTCAGGGATTTCGAGAGATGATGCTATAAGGGCTTCAGAAGAAGACCGTTGGCGTATCAGGTATATATAAGGCTTTCAGAATGCATTTGTGTGTATCGCAATTTGTGAAGTTTCACACGACGTGTCTCAGGTTTTTGTGCAAGGGAGTAGGGTATGTTTCCCCTTTGAGGCCCTGTAGGGTTGAGGTTCAAGACTCAGTTTCGGGGTGTTAGACCTATGAGTAGGATGCACGAGTGCCGAGTTCAGTGTTTAAGATGCGGCTGCAGGGTTGGAGGTCTAAAACCCGGTGTTTGAGAGAGTCAGGTCAAGCAATAGTCAGGTTCCTAAGTGTTTAGAGTGCCTTGGCGGTTCAAGGTCTAGTGTTCCAGGTTTGGCGCAAGAGTACAGACTGAAGTCGTTCTCGCAGTGATGCAGCGGGATCAGAGGCCATATTTTATGTGCAAGACTAGGATGCCCAGTAGTACCCTTATTCCCTTTTTGTAGTCCTAGGTTCCTTATAAAGTTACCCAATACCAAAAAGAGAGGCCTTTTTATTCTTAGGTTACTGGGTATCCTAGAAGAAGTGCGGCCTTGCCTCCTGGATTTTCTGTGACAGGGCGGCCAAAGCCGTTACATGTCAGCAATGCAGAGGACGTTGGCCGAAGCACCAGAATCCAGGTGATCCGCGGGGACCCAAACGGCGTGATACAAGCCATACCTGTAGCCGAAAAGACCTACCCTTCTAGGATTCCTTATTATGGTTTGTATATAAAGTTCCTTAAAAAGGTAGGTCTGTTCGGCTACAGGTAGGGTTTAGGGTTTGGGGCCGCAGCGTAGTCCTAAGCAGCAGCACAAGTATCAAGCACAAGGCGCCTTGCGGATGGTACTTGGAGGGTCGGGGGACTTAGTAACTGATTATTTTACGGAGTTATAAGTACCATAACCCCAAATAGGGTCCCTTTTAGGGTACTTATAAGTCTACTAAGTCCCCCGACCCTCCAAGTAAGGGACCACGTTCCAGACAGGACCAGGCTGTCGATTAAGGATGGAGGTTGGAAGCCAAGTGAGCCAGAGCCCTCGCTGTCGCCCGCTCCTAGCTTGGGGTTACTTAGATAGTGAACGGGGGAACCTTAAGCTTCTTTTGCCTTTTTTTCTTAGCTCTAAAATAGAAAGTTTGAACTTGTTGGGGCCTGGTTGTTGAAGAAGAGGGGTTAGGGTAAATTCTTTAAATCAGATCAGGGGGTGACTCTAACAGGATCCTCAAAGGGATCTATAAGGACTCCTTTAAGGTAAGAAGAGAACCCTAAACCCTAAACCCCAAACCGTAAACCCCATACCCAAAACCCTAAACCCTAAACCCAATACCCTAAACCCTAGACCCTAAACCCTAAACCCAGTACTCTAAACCCTAAACCCTAAACCCAATACCCTAAACCCTAGACCCAATACCCTAAACCCAATACCCTAAACCCTAAACCCAATACCCTAAACCCTAAACCCTAAGGGTTGCAGTTGTGGCTTGTGTTGGGCTGCGAGTCTTGGACCGGCGAGCCGATTTCAAAGATGTACTCAGAGAGCCCAATACCCCTTAATTAAGGAACTAGGACCTAGAGTAGGCCCTTCTTCCCTTTTTAAGGGTTCAGGTTCTCTTATAAGCCCCTTTAAACCAAAAAGGGCACCCTTTTTATTCCTAGGTTACTCTTGGGTCTAGGGAATATAGCTTAAATCATAATATGAAACCCTGTATAAAGCCATATTCCTTAATTAAGGGGTATTGGGCTCTCTGGGTAGGGGGTTGGAATATTACCGCGAGTCTTCCCCAAGGCTCCTTGGCATTATAGTACCTATAGTCTCCATTGTAGTTCCTTTTTTTGGGTTAACCAGAATCTCCTTTATGGGGCGCTAACCATAAAACTGGTTAGCCCCCAAAAAAGGAACTACAATGGAGACTATAGGGAGAGATTTTAGGGCTCCCAGCTTATTGCTTCCGAAGGTCTGTTTACTTGCCTGAAACGGGACCTGAAGCTCTGAAATCCTCTAAGCCCTAACTTGTTCGGTCTCAAGCCCTGCCCTAAAGCCCAATGTTGAACTGTGCCTCCGATTAGTACTTTGCTGGAAACCCTTGTTTCGAGCAAAAACCCGCCTAAATTTGAGGGTTTTGCTCTGAAGGCTGTGCCTAAAACACGACCCTACTTTTGGGGCCTGCACTGTTAGCGGTTTAGGGTTTTTGGGTTTTAGGGGTTAGCGGTTTAGGGTTTGGGGGTTTAGGGTTTAGGGGTTTAGGGTTTAGGGCATCCCAAAAGAGCTCCTCAAGCAAACAAAATCGCATTTTTTGACAACATCTAAACTCAACGACTTCGCAAAGGGCTTAAGAGCTTCGTTTAACCTTTGCAGACCCCTGCATCAAGCTACAGAATCTCATGCAACTGGATATAACCCTTCTGAAGCCTGTAGATCCCCAAGACATCCTCAAACCCTCAACCCTTTGCCCCAAACCCTAAACCCCCTAAACCCTAAACCCCTGAACCTTAACCCCCCAAAACCCGAAACCCCTAAACCCTAAACCCCAAAATGGGTGGACAGGAGGTGGACTTGATCTCCTATAACTCAACCATGGCTGCCTGTGGCTTGGGTCTTTGTTAAGAAACTCCATTCTTGAGAGCTTAAACTTGGGTAATATAGGGGCTTAAACAATTACCTATAGTATTTTGGGGGGTTCCTTATTATAACCATAGTATAATGGGCCCCAAAACCTTGTTCCAATTATTAAGGCCCCTATATTACGGCCTCCACTCAGTATATAATTGTTGAATAATCTTCATAGTATAGATATATCAGGACCTTTACTGTGGCCCTCTTATAGACTCTTACTGTAATGGGGCGGTACCTAAGCTTAAACATACTGTCCGCAAACTCAACTTTTAAACTTTTGGGGTTCTTAGACGCTAGTCGACTCTGAAAGTTTCAACTGTTGTTTCCTTCGGTTTTGGGCCAGTGAGTACAGTAGGGGTTTAGGGCTTAGGGCTTGGAGTTTGGGGTTTACGGGTTTCGGGTTTAGATGAGTTTGGGGTTTGGGGTTTTGGGGTTTAGGGTGCCATCTAAAGGATTGAATGCGAGTCTTGACTATGGTTTTCTAGGGTTCCATCCAGTACTCAATGTGGGAGCCTAAGGAATTAGTAAGACCATTCCTCGGGATTCCATAGTATAAGCATACTATACTGCACACACCCAACATCAGGAAATGTTGAAGGCACCCCGTGGCTGAGAGTCAACATTTCTCCGGAAGCTTAAACCCAAAGCCCCTACGGAAACCCCAACCCGCAAACCCCTGAACCCCAAACCCCAAAACCCTTAGGGTCTTTGGGGCCAAAGCCATACCCGTATCCCCATATGACCCTTAAAAAGGTAGGTTTTTGGATCCCCAGGTAATCCCTTAACCCTAAACCCCTTATAGATCCCCTTTAAGGAGCCATACCATAATTCCCTGTGAGCCCTTAAACTCGAAAGCTCCAGGCGAGAGAGGCGGCCGATCTGGGCAGTGGCAGCGCGTGGTGCCTCGTTGGGATGGTTCTGGGTTTTTGGGTTTAGGGCCAGGTTCGGGATATGTTTAGGAGTTAGAGGTCGGTCGGTGGTTTAGGGGTTTAGGACTTAGGGGTCACAGGGTTTAGGGTTTGCGGTTTAGGGGTTTAATTTAAGATTCAGGTTTTAGGCATGTGGAGTTTAGTAGGGTTTATGGAGTTTGGGTTGGGATGTTCTGTGGGGAGTTGACCAAGCGCGTGATGTTGCCTTTTAATGATTCTGGGAGTTAAGTAGAGGTGTCGTCAATAATTAGGGAATAGGGATATCCCTACCTTATTGGGCTTCATTATACGGGGGTGTATATGGGATATCCCGATCCTAATTTTGCTTATGTGCTTTTTTGGGGCCCTAAATGGGTTCTTGAATGGAGATTTTGTTTGAGTCTTACCCCAAGGGTCCAAAGGACCCAATAATCGGGTACTCGGTTTTAGGATAGTAGTTAGGTAGGTTAGGATTTTGGAGAGTATATGATTATTGGGTACTTGGACCCTTGGGGTTATCTTGTGCGATTTTTGCAAGGAGTGTATACAGGGCTTAGCTTAGGGCTTAGCCGGTAGGAGCTCATGGGCAGTTGGGTTCAGCACTTGGGGATCGTGGAAAACAGTTTGGGCGTGCCGGCATGTTGATTAATATTCAGAAGCCTTAACAACTGCCTATACTATGTTCGGGGTTCCTTGTTATACACCCGGAGCGGAGGGTCCAAAAATACTACCATCATGGAGTAAGGTTCCAAAAGACCATCCCTTCTATGGTTTTGGGGCCCGAATTCCGTAATAGGAGTATATATGGACCCTCTTGGATAATTATAGTATGCCCGTATATATGAGCTCAAGAACTGGTTGCACCTTGAGCTTCTCGGTTGATAATGGCTCTGGAAGAACTACCCATGTACCTGGAAGCAGAAATTTTGGCGTCTCAAACTCTTGGGTCATATGTTTGTTGTGGACGTGCACATCAACCTCATATCTTCTCCTGATCGACAAAAGCTTTCTTGAAGAGGTTGGAGCTTCACAGGTAGTTCAGGCTCAAGTGTTTTTGTTCAGGTAGTGTCGGTGCGAAGTCGTATGTATGTCGTTTTAGTTAGAAGGGGTTAGAAGCCGTACTTCTGACCCTCCATGCACCTTCCAAAGCAGTGCAGAAGCCCTGAGCCCCTTCAAGATCCTTGTCAAAGCACCACCTGGCACCATACAAGAATAAGTCCAGACATTTCGATATGCCGAAACAATGCTTTTAGAGCACTTAAACATCAAACACGAGCCATCAAAGGAACCTTGAAAGATCCCTAACAGTCACCCTTAAACCCCAAACCTTGGAAACTGGTCTCCAATGCCCTCAAGCAAACTTCAACCCTTCTGCAACAGTTAAGGGTAGCCTTCCAGAGGAACCCTCAAGGAACCTTAGCCCTCAACACCAACTTGGTAGCTGAGTGGATACACTTTACACTCTTTGGGATAATTTTACCCACTTTAAACCTGAAGGTGTACACTGTTTGGGGCGCTTATGAACTCAGCAACTAGGCCACCAAAGACCCACTCAAAGCCCGGAAGCCCCAGTCTGGAGAACCCTTATGCCCTAAACCCTAAACCCTAAACCCTAAACCCTCTGCGAGCCGAAAGGCTCTGGTCGCCTGTTTAGGGGATGGGCCCTATCTTACCCCAAGGGGTCCAAGCATCCAAGACTCATATACTGTCGCAAATTCTTAGATAGCCAGTGGGGGAACTTTAAACTTTTTGGCCTTGTATAATTGGTCTATCTTAGAAAGTTTAAACTTTGTTGGGTCCGGTTATTGAAGGAGAGAGAAATCCTAGCCTGCATAGCTACTATCCTAGAACCGAGTACCTGATTATTGGGTCCTGCGGGCCCTTGGGGTTAGATTATGGTAGAAGCCCAAAAGTTGGAAACCCCATAGCCTCAATCCTTAAGAGTCAACTAAAGGGAATCCCAGCACTATTTGGCCTTAATAAGGTTTCCAACTTTATGGAGTTTACTGTAGGGCTTTTTCTTCACCAAGGTATCAAAGGAGATCTGGGGAGCTCCAAACTCCCGAAACTCTGAACCCTTGACTTTGATCCGTTATAGATCCCTTAAGGGGTCTTTAAACCTTAAATCCTTAAAAATCCCAAGCCCAAGCCTTAACTTAGGGATCCTTCTTATTTAGGGTTTTTCTATTATGACACTTCCTTACAACAAAATGTTCAAAAGGTAGGTTATTCGGGGTGAAAGTATTCCTTAATTCATCAAGCCATGTAAGCCTGAATCCTCAACCCATAAACGGTACATAACCCCTAAACCCCTACACCCTAAAACCCTGAACACCAAAACCCCAAAACCCTAAAACTGTAAACCCTAAGCCCAAACAAAGGGATCTTTGCAGAAGATCTGCGAGAACCCCAAAACCCTAAAACATTGAACCCCAAAACCCTAAAACCTTAAAACCCTAGAACCCTAAAACCCTAAACCCTAAACCCAATGTAAAGGGATCTTTGGAAGATCCCCGAGGTGGAGCTGCTCGGAGGTCTCGGCAAAAGGCGCCTCGAGGTCACGCGGCGGAGCTTGGGTTCCAGGGTGACTCGGATAGGAGTCCCTTTAAGGGGCTCCTTTCAGGGACTCTTTAAGGGGTCTCTAGTGGTGCTAGTAATATGGCTTCGGGGATTAGGGATTTAGGGGTTTAGGGGTTTAAATTTAGGGGTTCAGGGTTCAGGGTTTAGGAGTTATGGGCCCCAATTGCAAAACTTTACAGTAGTTGCGTTTGTTTCTGTATAACGAAACTCCAAGGCATGATTGAACACATCATCTTCACTGCTTTTTAAAATGAGCTCCGAGAAAGGGCTCGTTTAGGGTATCCCCTTTATGAAGGCTCCTTCGAGGGTTCCTCTCCGAGTTTCACGTAGGTTTCCTACGGAGCTCTTGCAAGTCCCCACATCCTGGCAAGACTCCACGGGTTTAAGGTATAGGGTTTAAGGTGTATAGGTTTAAGATTTCAGGAACGAGATTTTGGGGGACGCGGTGGTTCAAGCCAAAGCAGGCAGATGGCATTTCTCGGCTGACAACGGTGTGTGCCTGCACCTTTGCGGAGTTGCGTCCCAACCTCATTTTCCCCAGCTCCATGTATCCAAATAGGTTCTTTTTAAGGGGGGTTCCTTTAGAGGTTTCCTTCGAGGCTTCTATACGAGTCTTCTAGGGTTGAGAGTATAGTATAACGGCCCATGTACCCAAGTAATACGTATATACTTTGGCCTTAAATTAGTCCCTATTTTGGTGCTTTGGGGGTTCTCCCTAAGGCTCCAAAGAAGGTCTTCGGCTTTCTGGGGGAGGGTTTCGGCTTTTGGGGCTAGGGTCCGGGATCTCACTGCAAGGGTCCGGGAGCCTTAAGGCTATGTATATAATTACAATTTGGGTACATGGACCCTCAGGGATCGCCCCCGCAGCTTGATTTCTAAACCCTACCATGAGCCTATCGTCTCCGTCGCAGTTCCTTGTTTTGGTCATCTTACCTGTAGCCCCAAGCCCCATAAAATAGTAGGTTATGACCCCTTAATTAGAGGGTCTGGCCCTCAAAACGGGAGGTTTTTGGATCCACAGGTATAACCTATGCCCCATCAGGAACTTAAAGTCTCCATTCTGGTTCGTTGTTGACGTTGATTTAACCTTTAGGATCCTAATATATGACGTGATTAACTCAGAACCAACTGTGGCTTGGGACTTGTCGATTACAGGGTGAAGGGCTTAGGAGAACCCCAAAGTTACGTTCTCAATTCAATTCCTTTCGACATCCTGTACAACACCATAAATATCGTAAAGAAGTCTACACAACCGTGACAAGGAAGACCTTTCAATACATTCAATATCTTACAGGCTCTTGGATGATGGTTTCTGGCTTTTCGGGACCTCCCATTCGGTGCTTACCCACAGGGTCCCAAGTACCGATGAAGTAGAATGCAGGGCTTCTACATTAGGAATTACCGTGATGATGTGGGGAAGTATCCCCCACAACAGTACGTCTTACCCTTTCCCTTAGGATCTAAGGACTCGTACTTTAAAGCTTTTGGGCCCAAAGACCACACTATGTAATGCTTTTGGGCTATTTCGATCCCTACCCTTTGGGTTAAGAAGAATGGAGACGGAGGGGCTGCGGCTCCAGTTGTTTTTCTTGTTGCTTGGGTACTGCCCCCATACAGTAACAGTCTGCAATGGGGCCACTATTGCGGATCTCGCGTTTCTATGGATATCTTCAACTGTTGCTGAATGGGGGCAGTGCTCACCTTCTTGCCTTGGTGAGCCCTAGCTTTTCGTTATAGGGTCCTAACGGATAAACAGCCTATGCCGGCAATTACGAAGGTGCTGCAGCGTGGCCGGGTACGAAGCTCGAAGAGAAATCCCTCAACTCTACAGCCGACGGGAAATATGTGCTCATGTTTTTTGGGGTATGAGGTGTCGGCTCCAAAACACCCCCAAAACTGGCAACCTCACATCTCCAAAGACTCACCGTGACTAACCTCTTCCAGCGAAACCCCGAAGTCACAATCCAAAGCCCCGTACAACCCTATGCTCCAGCATCCATGATCGGCGTCCCAGGTGCCAAAGCGGCACGGTGGCAGTGTGCAATCCACGTTTTGCAAGGCCTTCCTTCTGGGGAAGGTCTCCTGCCCGAGAGCCTTCTGACCTACAACGCGGCTCTTGGTCGCCTGCCCCACCAGTTTGGGGGTCCCTTTCTGAGGTACGTTGAATCGGGATGCTACTGTACTGTACTGCTGGTGTATCTATTGCACGTATCACAGTCGCAGACTACGACATCAATTAACGTACTATTTCAGGCCGCTCACTTTGAAGTTCTATTCTCTTGAAACCGGCCAGCTTTACGCCTATAAATGTTAAATGTTAAATACAACATAAAGAGCCTTATATACATCTTACTGTCCGTAAACTCAACTTTTCACAATTTTGGGGGTTCTTATAAGGTAGTCGATTCTGAAAGTTTCAACGTTCATTTCCTTGGGTTTTTGGGCCAGTGAGACATTGACATAGCACGATCCTAAGCCAACAGGTTGACGATTTGGAGTTTAGAGTCTACCCTAAGGCTCCCCAAAGGGTCTTGGGCTTTCTGGGGGAGGGTTCCGGCTTTGGGGGCTACGGTTTGTCATCTCACCACAAGGATCCAGGAGCCTTAGGGTATAGGGTTTTACGCCCCAGCGCTGGTAATGTCAGTACCGCCTCCTTTGGATGACATGACATGCATGAGTATCACGGAACAGTTGGTTTAATGTCGTTCTGGTCCTAAGCCATCAAGTCTTAACCCCCAAACCCTGTTTACCCTTGCCCCGAAAGCCTCAAACCTAAATCCTTGAATTCCAAATCCCACTTTTGAGCCTCTAAATGCCAAACCCTCAACTCACAACCGCTAAGCCTTAAGAGCGTTCCCTTAAGGGTTTCTTCATAATTAATGAATATTATATATATATATATATATATATATATATATATATATATATATATATATATATATAGGTATAGGGTCCCCTTAAGGGTTTCTTCATTTGAGAGCTCCTTCAACGGGTGCCTCTTTTAAAGGGAAGAAAGAGCCGAGGCGCCTGCTCCAGGGCTTCGCAATGGCAGTGGGTCATGCGGCTTTTGGCGGGAATGGAAGAGATCCGGCTGCTTGGTTCAGTTTGGAGTTTAGGGTTCAGGGTTTAGGGGTTTAGGGTTTTCGGGGGTTTAGGCTTTAAGAGCTTTGGGCTTACAGGGTTTTGGGGTGTAGGGTTTATAGGGGTTCAGGGTTTAGAGGTTTAGGCTCAGGGTTTTTGGGTTCAGCTTAAGGGTTCCTTTAAGGGACCTTTAAGGGTTCTATAAGGTTTCCTTTTAAGGGCTTCTTTAAACTCGTTCCTTCAAGGGACACAGAAGGCTTGCTGTTAGCATTCTGCAGATGCGGCTGCTTGTCTTGTTTCATGTATGGGAGATTCCGAAAATAGGGGACCCTAATATACTACCCTGCATAGTAGGATGCTTATTATAGGGCCGACCCCCAAAATACGGTACCCCTCTTCTCGGAAACACCCGTATATACCCCTGCTTTCCCCTAAAGCACCTGAAAAGTCTGAAGCCCAGCAGCCGCACAGCCAAAATCCGACACTGCCGAGAGCTCCGCTGCACTGCCCAATTTCGGGCCTGGCACAGTGCCCAGGAGGCGCCACAGGTTGCCAGCAGAGCTGTCTACACTTCGAGCCACCCTCACAGGGGGTGAGGAGCGGGTTGTTTGTTGGAAACCGTTGCTTCTCATCGAGCGGCCGGCACAGGCCGCGAGGACCCCCAACCCGACACGAATCCATCTCAGGTGCGGAATGCCGAGAATGCGGCCGCTCACGTGTCGAATCCCTAAAGCCTATTTGAGAATAGTTGGGGTGGTTCTCCCACACTGGATACACAACCTAAACTCTAAATGCTCCTAAACCCTAAAACCCTAAGCCATGGAGCCATCAGAAACTCCCTAGAATTGAAAAGGGGCACCGGGGAAAAGCCGACGGATTCCTTTTGAGGCTCGAGGCGACGACCATCACTGATGCAGCAGCGACCCGGCTTCTCTTTCTTGTTCACTTCAAGGGTTTAGGGTTTAGGGGTTGGGAGGTTTAGAGGTTTGGGGTTTAGGGTTTCTGATGATGCCCTTCAAGGGTGTCGGCCTCTGGATTTAGGGCTGTTGGGTTTGATGTCGCGGGGTTGGGGGCTTGGAGGGTTTAAGGTTTTGGCGTTTCGGGTTTATGGTTTTCAGTTTGCTCAAGAAACCCCAGACCTTAAACCCCCAAGTCTTAAACTCTAAACTTTAAGCCCTAAAGTGCTCTGATAGATCCCTTAAAGGCGCCCTGAAAGGCCTAAAGTGCCCTTATAGATCCCTTCAAGGAGTCCTTAAAGGAACCTTTACAGATCCCTTAAAGGAACCCTTAAAGGAACCCTTATGGATCCCTTCAAGGAGCCCTTAAAGGAACCCAAAACCCGAAACACGAGCCTGAAATCCCAGGCCGTTGAGGCCTCCGAAGGAGCGGGTTCCACGAGCCTGCTCTTGCGCTGGCTCTTGGCCTCTTCCTGGTTTACTGTTTATAGGGTTTTAGGGGTTT
This sequence comes from Symbiodinium sp. CCMP2592, assembly GCA_905221615.1. Taxonomy (NCBI): domain Eukaryota; class Dinophyceae; order Suessiales; family Symbiodiniaceae; genus Symbiodinium; species Symbiodinium sp. CCMP2592. Next base: position 967,472 of record CAJNDT010006102.1, on the reverse strand, counting down.
AGGGTTTTTAGGGTTTTTAGGGATTTAGGGTTTAGGGTTTATAGGGTTTTAGGGATTTATAAGGGTTTTTAGGGTTTTTAGGGTTTTTAGGGTTTTTAGGTTTTTAGGGTTTTGGGGGTTTTAGGGTTTTTAGGGTTCTTTGCACAAGAACCCAGGCTCAGCCGCGTGGCTGCCAGGGCAGACGAATTCATGGCAGCAGGGTGGAGAAAAAGAGGTGCTGAGTGTGCCTGACATAGGATTAAAGTATTCCCCTAAGGGTCCAAAGGACCCAATAATCAGGTACTTGGGTTTAGGATAGTAGTTATGTAGCTCAATATTTAAGAGAGTATATGATTATCATATACTTGGACCCTTAGGGTTCCTTTAGGGGTCCACAGGACTTCACCGGGTTTAGGGTTTCAGGATTCAAAGGTTAGGTTTCAGGCGACGATTAGGGTGCATGCAGGACTTATGGTCGAGAGGTTGGCGCTTCTTGCTTCAACAGTCTGGAGTGCCTTGCAACTTGTTATTGTTTGTTTGTTTGTTGTTGTTGGTTGTGGTGTTGGTGGCCGGAAGCCCTTAAACGCCTGCACTCTAAACCCTATAGATCCTACACCCCGATAATCCCGAAACCTCAACCTCCTAATCCCTAAACCCATTTCCAAAGCCTATACCCCTCCCTGCGCCGCAGATTCATAAGGTTCCGGTTCTCGCCGGTCTCTTCTACTACGTGCCCGCTGCCCCAGTGCACTTGGGAAGTGCGTTGGATAGGTTATGGGGCTATGTTTTTGGGTTTAGCGTCTTACCATAGTCTTCCTTCTGGAATTGTCAATGGGCTTGGGGTTGCAAGGGCCTGCTGCGGTAGCTCATACATTTTGGTTCTCTGTTTGCGATTTACGGCTGTTCTGTCCAAGCTGCAGGTTTGGAGTTTGGGCTACGCATTTGGGGAATAGACTCGGGTTCAGAGTTTAGGGGCTTGCCTCCACCTTAGACTTTAAGGATCGAAAGTCCCACATGTAGCCCAAAAGGTCTACTTTCGCATGGTTCCTTACTTCTTATGATTCCCCAAACCCTAAGACCCGCAACGGCTCTAAGCCCAACAGTCCCAGGAACCCTATACCCCAACCCCCAAGCCCGTTTAAGAGGGAGGGTGCTGATCTGTTATAAGGTCTAGCCACCTCAAAGCCTTAAGACTCGCCATCCCCAAGATGAAGTCTACCGGAATCCTACTGAACCTACTTCATTCTTACCCCTAAGGCTCTCTGTACCTATATGCTATATACTTAAGCCTTAGAGTACCTATATAGGAACCCCTTTTAAGGCCAAAGTAAGAGCTGTATGGGTACATGGAGCCTTTTGGATATGATCTCCTTATTCTCGTCCTTAAGCGGGGAAGGCTTGAGAGGGACACCTAGCGAGCCCAAACCCCATTCGTTAAGGACTGCATCCGTTGAATCATAGCATTAAACCTCTTAACTGGGCTTTGGAGTACTACACTTTACTTCTGTCTTAAAGGGACCATTATGAAATACAAGTTGATACTTCTTGCTCCCTGGTTACTTAAAGGCCCAGCTTATAATTGATTTTCGGCTACATTTCTTAGTGAATGGGAACGGGCATTGGGACTTTTGGGTAAGGTAATCCCACGATGATGGACTTTCACGCCGTAGATTTGAATCCCGAACCTCAGCTCCCATGTACCGAGCATGAGCCACAACTCAAATCCTAAACACGGACTCTAAGTCCTGCGTCCGGCAAAGACTCATAGATCCAGAACCTAGAGGGTCCCAGGTTCTTTTTCGGTACTTAGGACTCGTTGGGGCCTTCAAATTATATATGCCAAGAACGGCATATGAAAACCTCATAAACCCCTGTACTCCTACCCCTTAGGGTCCAGCTTTGTTAAAGGATCATGGGACTTAGTAACTAAGGTTATAAATAAGGTAACTATACATATAACTACTTATAACCCCAATTAAGGTACTTATACCCTTACTTACTAAGTCCCACGATCCTCCGAATAGAGGCCAAGACAGCTGCAGCCTGCAAGCAATGCCCGAAGGCCCAGAAATGCCCGGCCTGGGGCTTTGCGGATTCATCTATGGATACCTTTGCCGTTGGTTAGGGTCTGGAGAAAGTGTAATTACAGCGCAAGTCTAGTACATGCGGCAGAACACAGTGGCTTACGGGTCTTGCCTGCTACCTGCGGGGGCCTAACCTCGGGTTAGAATTCATTCTCACTTCTCGGATTTGGGGACTTGCTGTTTTGGTGGTTTGGGTGTTTCGACGGTTGATTATGAGCTTTCGGATAGGGGATCTCAGACTACCTGCAAGATTGACCCTCTCTTAGGCTGTGAATGGTGGCGGCGTGAACCTGATGTCGACAGCGCAGGTGGTTGACGTCCCGACTGTGAAGGGGAACTTAATTAGCATCATTTCGAGCATTGGCTCAGAGCATAAAACCCCTAACCTTGCACTGAACCCCAAAAGCCCTTGGCCCTAAACTCATGAAACAAAAAGTAAGCGTTCGCATCCAAAAAGTAAGAGGGTAGCGCAGCATCGAAAAAAGTACACATTCGAACCTACTGGCAAGTCCTAACCCCAGCCATGCTTGCCAAGGGTTTTTTAGTTTCTGGCCTAGCCCCAGACTTCGAATCCTAAACCTGCTTCTTGAGGTCGAAACCAGTCAGGATATGGGAATAGGCTAGGGTTCTTTTACAGGGCTCCTTTGAAGGGTTCTATGAGGGCAACTATAACGGTTCCATGTGGGAGCTCGATGTGGGAGTTTCCGAGACTAAGCCTAAACCCTGAAGGCCTAAGCATGTCCGGGGTTGAATTGCTTCTTGGCATTGGCGATGTCACCTTTGGGGCAGCATGGTTGATTTAAGACGGGGTCGGATAATTAGGGAGACTTTATAGATGTACATGTCTGTGTGTACATATATGTTATTCGCACAGGCACAGACATTTACGTACATGTACGTGGCTAGGAAGGTAAGTAGGTAGGTATAGGTAGGTAGGTAGGTAGGTAGGCAGGTGGGTAGTTGCGCGAACTTCGTCCGATTCCAGGCACGTTGGCTCAGGTGGTGCGCATGTGCGGCCAGCCATCGCCTTTTCGACAGTTTAAATCAGGATCTCTTTCCTCTCAGCAGTTTCCCTTCTCAACAAGTTGATAGGACTTTACCGGATCTTAACCCAAGACTCCAAGCATAACAATAATTAGTTTGAACTCTATAAGTAGTAATTACCCAGATGGTCATAACCCCTATTAGGGGACCTACCCATGAACCTCCAAGTAGACCGCAGGGCCTCTCAGAAGGCAAAGAGATCGGGCTATTTGAGTCTAGAAGCATTGTGAAACCTGGTTCCTCGTAGGTGTTCTTGGCATCTTAGGTCTGGGTGTTCATGCGCAGCGAGTGCACGGACATTGAGTCGATTTCTGATCCTTCGCCTCTCCATCCCAAAACCCTAAGGTAAAGGCCAGAAAGTTGGAATATGATTATCCTTAACCCTTTATGGTAAATTATAGGGTATCCTACCCTGAAACCATATTCCAACTTTCTGGAGTTCCCTTTAAACCATAACCTGAACCCCGTCCTTGATTGAAAACTGTCAGGAACCCTTATGGGAAGCTAAAAGGTAACGGTAACCTTAAACGAACCGTTGATGTACCCGAATCCCAACACACCCTTCAAGTATCCCGTAAAAGAGCCTGTAAGATCACACTAGACCCTCAACGCTAAACTAAGCCCCACGAAACTGAATTGCAGCCCTTCCAGGAGCTCTTAAAAGGAACCCTTACAGAGAAATCAGAAACTCTTGCTTTTTGCTCCAAGAATATGCTCAGCTCGCTACCCAGCCATGCAGCAAAACCCAGCAGCCCCGCGCCTCGAACTGCGCAAGACTACCTCGCAACTTGGGATCAGGCACATCAGCTTAGAGCTTGGGGTTTTCTCGGGTGTTGGGGTTTTTGGGGCTGGGCTTTTTCGGTTTTGGGCTGTAAGAGTTTTAGGGCCTTATAAGCCCAAACCCCTATACCTTAAACCTTTTGGACCCTAATCTAACCCCAAGCCTGAAACCCGGAAAACCCCGTATCATTTGGCTGGTCTGTCCTGGAAACTTAGGCAAGGGCCTACACCGAAGCGATTCGAAACTGCGCGGGCACTCTCCAATGGCAGCACGCGCCACGGAAGGATTCAGGGTTTTGGGTTTTGGGTTTATGCTTTGGGTTTCTGTTTAGGGGTTTCGGGTTCAACCAGCCTCCTCTTCGAAGGACTTGTGCAAGGAAATCATCATAAGGAGGAACCGTGAACAGGCTCAAACGAACACCTTCAAAGCACGCTTGAAGGAATCCCTGCCGGGCTTTAGCTACTTCCTTAAACCCGAGGCCAAGGATTTGGTTTACGGTTTCCCAATCGGTGACGTGTAATATAGGGCCCCTAGTAATTATGCATACTATTTTTGGGTTTGGGGGCTCCTCGTTATAAGTAGAGCTTATAATATACCCCCAAATCCTATTCTAATTATTATTATTATGATTATGGCCCCTATAAGTAGTCGTTTGTTTAGTGCGTGGCTGCTGTGCGGACAGCTCTACATTTGTTGCGGGTTTCGGGCTCAGGGTTGCAGAAAGAAAGTGGATTTTGTGGTCCATGGGGGTTCAGGTTACGAGTTTTGTTTTCAGAAACGGCCCTTCCATAAGGACTCTGTGCCAATGCAGTGGGTTGAGAGTTTACCTACGACTCTAACAGCTGGAGAATCACATGCTCCCCTCAAACGCGAAGCTGCAGTGCCGATTAACCTAAACTCGAGTACTTCATTACTGGGTACCTTGGACCCTTCAGTTCCCATGGAACCCGTATGAAGCCGCTGGAAGACCCTATAGTTATGAAGCACTTTGGACCCATATGGTAGGGTCGATTACAGGATTACACTGGGTTGCATACGATTGACGGAGTGGCACTCCAACCACTTTGGGGTTTCTGGTTGAATTGCAACACAGAGGCGAATGCGGTTCAGATGCCGCCAAACCCTCAACCGTAAGCTTTGAGTAGGGGTTCTGATGCTTGCCCTGCAGCGTGTGCACCCTCAGATTCTGGTCCATCAACCTCCCAAAGGGCCCAAAGTACCCATATAGTAGAATGTGGGTTGTTTATAGTAGGAATTCGTAGTATGATCTGGGAAGGTATCCCCCATAACAATGCATAGGACCCTTTGGGCCTTGAATCCCCACGCCGTGAACCTTGGTTAGCTTTAGAACCACCAAACCCCCTCAATACTGCAAGGCCTCATGCCGTAGTTACCCCAGCACTGGTGAACGCCTCTAGAACCCCATACGCAACTCTGAAAGCCTATTGGGAGCCTTTGACAACAGCTTTAGTATCAGAGAACAAGCTCACCTGTCCTTTAATCTGAGTTCTTCTTAGGGAACTTTACTTAAGTTACCACAGTTTGGAGTTTAGGATTAAGGAGCTAGTGTACGTTGCCATAACGAGGGTGCAAACTATTCCGGTATGGTAGCTTAATCTACCTATGGCCCAGAAGACCTACCCTTTTAAGGAACTATATATATATATATATGACCATCAAAAAAAGAACGTCTGAATGGGTAGGTCTTTTCGGCTACAGGTAAGTTAAGTTCCTGAATGAGAAATGAGACCTTCCCATCGGCAGTGCTTGCTCCAAAAATCAGAGTTTAAGTGTGGGGTTTTTGTGGTTTGCAACTAGCACGGTCGCGATGCCATTGAAAAGCAGCTACGAAAGAGTGATTTGGAGTGTTAGGGTTCGGTTGAGTTACGGCCGTTCAGATTTCCTGCTTCATCGTTGTTAAGGGCCTGGGATGCCCTTCAGAAGCGACACGGTATGCGAAGTCTGAAAGCCATCCAAGAAACACCCAGTGTTGGGTGATGTATTGTTCTTTAGGGGGCGGGGTTGGATTTCTGGTTTTGGGGTACTTGTTCTGAAGTTGAAGACTACGACAACATTGCGAGCCAAAGCCAAAAGCACAACTTACCTTCTGGCAGTAGGACAGGTGTTTGTTCAAAACTTCCATGCGGCTAGCTACCGTGTTCGGGTCCTATACTGTATACATGGGTGGTTGTCAAGATTAGGGTCCCTTGTTGGGTCCTTATTATAATGCGGCACCTAATATTTACGGTGCCCAAAAAGGGGCCCTAATTTTGACACGACCCACATGCATACGTAACCCACCACGGCACAGTAGGCCACTGCGTGTGCAGCTGGACCCTGACAACTATTATGGTGAACCCCAGAAAGTTGGATCATGGCTTTAGGGTGATTAGTGCTGGGATTCCCTATATTCCACCTTTGAGGGCATGAAGATACTGATGTTCCAACTTTCCGGCTTCTACTGTATTTGTTGGCTTGAAGCCGGTAAACCCTAAACCCTAAACCCTAAGCCTTAAGCCTTAAGCCATAGCGGCCGAGCAACTGCCAAAGCCCTTAAAGGAAACCACATAAAAAGCGACTAGCGAACTAAGCCCTTTCAGAGCCGTTTAGGGTTTAGGGTTTAGAGCAACCCTAACACACACACACACACACACCAAAAAGCAAAATAAAGCTCCGTTTTTGGTTGCTAGGCCCTAAGCATCAATCCAATTTTAAACCCAAGCCCTAAGCTGCAAAACCTTAGATCCCTACGAACCCTAAGTTGAAAAGTTCTAGACCATAAGGGGGTTTCCGAAAATAGGGGACCCTAATATAGTGCCCTAAATAGTAGGATCCTTATTGTAAGGCACCCATATTGAGGTACCCCTTGTTTTCGGAAACTCCCATAACAACCCACAAATGATCCAACACGCTAAGCTCTCGAGTTGAGGTGCATGTTCTCCTCGACGAGTTCACGGCGAGCGTTGCCTGTTTTTAGGGTACAGGGGCCTGAGCCCTAAACCCTGATCCCGAGTCCCTAAACCCTAATCCCTAAACCTCAACCCTAATCCCTAAACCCTAAGCCCTAAACGGTAGTGGACCTCAAAAAGGAGGGCTCTACAGAGTTCAGAGCATTAGGGCCCACGTAGTCGCACGATATATAGCACATTCTTTGTCCCTACAGTGCCTATATGAGGAACACTCGAAGGCCGGAGTATATATTTACTACTTAAGTTGAGTACTTGGACCCTTAGAGTGGGCAGCATAGTTCAGGGTGTTAGGGTTTAGAGTTGTTCTCGGGTTGTTATTGTGTTTTGTTTTTTTTCTCATGATGGTGGCGTCATTGGTTTTCGTGGTTTGGGGTTTAGGAATTTTAAGGCATTTGACCCAGACCGAGATAAGTATGCAGGTTTTCGACCTTCGACAAGTTCATATGTTTTAGAGCAGTGGTGGACGATCCGACTAGGTAAGGGTCCCTTCTTTTCAAAGCCTCCTACATCATACACACATACTTACATACATGCATGGATGCATGCATGCATGCATACAACACGCCCGTAGGCCTGCATCTGTGTGAGCCACATTAAATACAGTAATGTTAGGGGTTTTGCAGGTCTATGACCCATCCCACAGCGATGTCTTGGCCGTGCTTGGCATGGAACAACTAAGGGGTCATAACCTACGATTTTGTAGGATTCGGGGAGTCAGGTAGGGTTTAGGGTTTGGCAGGTGGTGCGGGGCAAGCAGCTGGATGTGATCCAGTATGCAGCTGCGATCAAGCTGCTCTCCTGCAGGGGTTCCGGATGATGACACTCTGGGGCTGGGTTGTCCTTTGGGATCTTTTCTCAATTTCCCCTACTATTTTATTTTGTAGTAAAAATTTTTCAAGGGCTCAAAGGACAACTCTGGGGATGACGGTGCGAATGAGGTCGCTGGACCTTGGGGCTGTGTATTTGGGATTTCCCTAGAGCCGAGCCCTAAACCGGGGCATCTTTTGATGCTGCATGCAGATCGCAGAGGCGCACTTAAAAGCAACAAATAACGAAACCCGATACCGTGATTTTGCAACTCCACCCGATGCCTCTGCAGCTAGCACAGCACGTCTCCTGCCCTTAACACTGAACTTAAACCCGAACTGCTGCGACTGAGCCTACATAGTTCTTTGAAAGGTTCCGTTACCGTTGAAGCATCTGTGGAGGGCTTCTATCCTCAGTTTTTGGAGCAGGGTTGTGTGGGAGCATTAGACTAAACAAAAAGGCACTTCAGTGTGCACTCGTCGGGTTCATGGGGATGCTGTCATGCTGTTAAGGGTTGTCCTTTTGGATTTTTTTGGTTTTGGTTTCCCCTCTATTTTCTAGAGAACCACAACAGTAAATCGTTTTCAAAGGGCTTCTATAATGGGCCAACTCAGTGTTCCAGGCCGGTTCCCGAGCTTGGAGTCCCTGGCAATGGTAGCCAGACTGCCTGACATCAGATTCGTCGTGTTATGTTAAGGACTCACGTGTAATTACTACCGCCTTGATAATTACCTGAACTCTTTTGGGGGCTCCTTGATGAAGAACCCGCAAAACCCCATTCTATTTTTCAAGGCCCTACTATACTAGCCCAAAAATCCTAGGACCCGAGGTTCCTCCGTTATGGCTTCCATATGTACAGCTCCTTAAGTAAGAGTACCTGCCATTTGAGGGCTTGAGCCTTTAGACTTCAGAGTATTCCTCAGTCGAAGGCAGAAAAACCTCGAATTTAGGGGCCTTCAGATCGAACCTAAGCCCGAAATCCCTAAATCACAGCCCAACATTAGGGTTTGGGGTTCGGGTTTTAGGGTTTAGGGTTTAGGGTTTCGGGTAAACCAACACACAAGATGCTTAGCCAGAGAATGATGCCATGGCAACTAGGCTCTCCATGGTACATAGGACTGATGGCTCAGGGTCAGTACCTGTTCCGACATAGTAGAACACCTGGTGCTGCTGTGTTTGAACCGATACCTGTACTGGCGTCCTAAGTCCTACGGTTGATGATATAAATCCTGCATTACCTTAAGGACCCTAAACTATGGGAAACATTGTATATTCCTTATTATGGGTCATGCAGGTTTTATATCATCAACCGCAGCACCCCGTAGACCCCGTGATGATCAGTCGCGAGTCATCGGTGTCGTTTTAAATTCCTCCGGCACCTTAGACAAGGTCGCCCCCAGTGGTACCATTTTACCATGTTTTCATGTTGCCCACCTCGAGACCTAAATTGCGCTCCTGTTTCGTTTAGGGATTGCTTGGGAAGGACTGTCGGGGAACATGACCTTGAGCTATTTAGGGTTTACCTATAGAGTCATGCCCTCCCCCGTTCTTACCGTGCGGAAATTTGATACACCTAGCCATAAAACTCGATACACTAAGACAGGATAGTGTCATACGCAACGTGGCCTTATTAAATGCCACAGAGAACTGTGCTGGTACGCGGCCAGAAGAGTGTCTACAGTGGTTCCTAGGATTGACACTGCTAGGGCAGGGGCTTTGGGTTTCGAAATAAGGCTGCAGGGTGCAAGCGTTGATGTAAGTTTTGTTTTCGGGTTCCTGTGGTAAGTCAACCCTCGCACAAAGCTCAAGTTTGCTGAGGGTACTGGGACAAGCACGACAGTGGCATCAGGATCTCAGCATGCAGCGGGGGGGGGGGGCGCGGGGGGAATTTTTAAACGTTCTTGCTATTCCATCGCTCCATGCTGAGTAGCAGATGGTTTTAACTGTCTGTGGTTTAGTGCTTCTTGGGCTTAGGGTCCTTGCATATTAGACTACGTAATTTAAATCCTCGACTGTTGAATAAAGCAGCCTACAGCTGACGGCTGAAGCTATTATGGGCAATGCAGGATGGGTTTATATCATCAACCGTAATTCTATGTAATTTCGGGACTGCTCAAATCGACGCCTAGTATAGGTTCGAAGCTGCCCCCTCCCTGTAATAGTGACTATAAGGATTATTTTAGGGCCCTATTATATTCCTATTATACCACTATTACAGGGTGGGGGCCCCTTCTAACTTATAGGCTATAATAGGGTTTTACGGGATTTGAGGCGGTAGGGTTTAGGGCATTCGGGGCTCAAGGCCCCGGTCTGGAAAGATGAGGCCTCTGAAATCGAAAAACGTAAAGATAGGTAGGTAACTAATTACGAACACTATTTTTGGGGGGTTCCTTATTATAAGTATAGTATCATATACCCCAAAGCACTTCTCTAATTATTGAGGCCCCTATATTACCCTGAACAACGATGCATGGATCGTACAGGTTCGGTTCCTTCTTCACCCAATATCGCGACGATTTCTACGATTTCTTGAATCTTTCTGGGCCTGGCGTGGTCCAACCAACTTGACTGCATCAGATAACTGTACCCCCGAACCCAGACCCTGCAGCCCTAGACACTACTTTGAGCTACCATCTACTGTTGTGTGGGTTCTCGTTATGAGCCCTGATATGCACATTATAGGGACCCGTACAAAGAAAAACACTAAGCCCTCAACTCTAAACCCTAAACCGTAGGTTCTTGCAGGTTAAGGTACATCCTGGGCCGGGATGCCGGCGAACCCTATCGACCTCGTAGGCATCGAGGCCACGATGCCCATGCTAAACAGCTTTCACAACGTAACCGGAATGAGGCCGACCATTCTACGCTCTGGAAGGATCAACACCGCTGGCAGGCACACCCTCCATGCGGATCTCGTGCGTGCTGTGGGTGAGGCTCGCTTGAACATCGACGCTGAGGCATGGGCTCGCGAGGTGGCAAACTGGGTGAATGTTATATACGGACATCCCCGCTTTCTTCGCCATGGTGAGACAGGTCACATAGGCCATGACTTACGTGCCCGCTAACACAGTCTGAATGATCGATGACTCCTCGGACGCCTTGATTTCGGACTCGTGTCAGTTGTCCAAACCCGAGCTTAGAAGCTAGGATGCCCAGTCGTACCCTTATTCCCTTTTTGTAGTCCTAGGTTCCTTAAAAAGTTACCCAATACCAAAAAGAGAGGCCTTTTTATTCTTAGGTTACTGGGTATCCTAGGAAGGCTTCTTCCGATTCTTGGAGGAATGCCTCTGTGACTCGAACGAGCGAACGTATCGGAAGCACAGGTGAACCCAGACCTTCCAACATCCCTTAATTTTTAAGTCATAGTAGGATCCTTCATATGATGAAAGGTATATTCCTTTATTAAGGCTACTAAGGGTACTTTATAGGAGCCCCCATTAAGGGATCTACTTTTTGGATCCTCCCGCAGGTCTGGGTAAGGGTTTCGGAAAGACTTCTATATCTGGCGGGGTTTAGGGTTTAGGCGGGTTAAGCTTGAATCCAGACCCAGCGAGGATGTTGAGGGCTGTAGATTTGATGCAGGGGGTTGTCAAAATTAGGGTCCCTGTTTGGGTACCCTAAATATTAGGTGCCGTATTATATTAAGGACCCAAAAAGGGACCCTAATTTTAACAACTACCCATACAGGGGTCTGCATAATCAGCTGTACTAGGCTCCCCATGTTACCTGCATCGCTTATCAACAACATACAATACAACTGAGTCAAAGAAAGTTTCTTAAAGTCGGTTTTGCATTCGTTTCGGGCTGACGGCTCACAGTAGTTATTGCGGGGTTGCCAGTACTGCTAGCTGCTACAGCCACATCGGCGCAGGACGCGGTAAGTAGTTGTTTTATACACCTATAACTGAATTAGGACCCCTTTTAGGATACTTGTAAGTTTACTTTTCACCGACTCGCTAAGTCCCCCTACCTCCAAGCAAGCATCGGCGAGGGCCTGCTGCTACTGGAAGATGCTCGGGCGCAGCGCCTGCAGCGATTGGATGCTTGATTTAATCCGCTGGCTGCCATAGATGTGTGTATATATATATATATATGCATGCATATACCTATATGTACATATATCTGTACATACATATATATACACACACTTGTCAAGCGTTTCTGGGTTCTGCCCTTTGTGGTGCTGGGCTTTGGGTTTCGAGCCATTTGGCGTGTTTGAGGTTCAGTTTAGGGCTTATCAACCCCCAATACCCTAATTTCCTTTTTCGGGTTCCTTAGTATGATGTCCTTAATAGTATATAATGTCCTTAAAACGGTGCGTTATTTGGGGTTTAGGGGCTGCATCTCCAATGTACCATCTCCGGCCCAAGAATACTACATGATAACGAACCCTGAACCCGAACTACTCAAAGCACCTGAATGCCTGTAGCTAGCACCTAAGTGCATGCAAGAAGCCTTACAAGCCCCAATGTCCTGAGCCTCGACACTTGCCTTCCCATGCCTCCTCAATGTTGGCGGGCTTCATGCCCAGCCTATACTTCATCACGTTTCGATGCTTCGCTAGCCGACGAGAGAGCGGTTAATCTCTAGTTGCTTTTTGATAGCTGGTTTATGTCCTGGAAGTTTAACTTATAGCTTGGCCCCTCCCTCCCAACAAACCCTTGAGAGTAAGCCCAATTCAAATATGCGTCGCTTCACAAAGGGTCTCCCACAACACTCCTCAAACCCAAAGCCCGACGCCCTGAAAACCCGAACCTCAAATCACCAAAACGCTAAAACTCTAAACCCCTGAAACCCTAAACCCCAAAACCCTAAAACCCAAACCCTAAACCCTAACCTGCTTTAAACCCTAAGCCCCCGAAGCTGGGTTGGTTGAGGAAGTTGCCTACACTGCGGCTCAAGCTGCGTGCAGCCGGTCAGAGGCTGGCCCTTTCGGAGGGTTTTGGGCTTAGGGCTTAGGGATATTTTTGGGTTTAGGGTTTAGGGATATTTAGTGGTCTAGGGGTTTGGGTTTAGGGTTCCAAGAAACTAAACCGTCAACCCTAAACCCTAAGGGAACCCCTAAGGCTAGGGTGTAGGGTTGACGGGTCTAGGCTTTACGGCTTAAGGGATACTGGAAGATTTGGGAAACCCTTCAAGCCTTTCAAGAACCCGTAAAGTTAAAGGCACGCTAGACGATAGTTTTCTTGCCTATTAAAGCCCCTACACCTAAAACAACAAAACCTTAAAGCCCTAAACCCCAAACTCTCCAGAAACCCTAAAGCCCTAAACCGAAAACTCAATAGCCCTCAAACTCCAAGCCCTAAACCCCAAACCCCCAGGCTCTAATACTCTTGGGTAGTTGTCAAAATTAGGGTCCCTCTTCGGGTCCTTATTACAATACGGCACCTATAATAATTAGGGTACTCAAAAAGGGACCATAGTTTTGACAACCACCCTCTTCAAGTCCTTCTGTTGATGATAAAAACCTTAAGGACCCAAAACTATGGGCATTATGGTACATTCCTTATTAGGGGTAATGCAGGATTTGTATCATCAACCGTTGCGCCCCCGATTTGCACTGGAAGGCCTGGCAGCAGGCGCTTGGCTTGCTCTCGGCCTTCCTCGCTGAGCATTCTGTGGACGAAGGGAAGGCTCAAAGGGTCCCAGGTACTGTTATGGGGAACACTTCCCCAAACCCTAAACCCTAAACCCCAAACCCTAAACCCTAAACCCTAATCCCTAAACCCTAAACTTCCCCAAACCGTATAGTAACGGTAGTTCCTACTAGGACTACAGAAACAGGATTTTCTACTATATAGGCCCCTTTGGGAGGAGATTAGTGCTCGTAGTACCTTTAGGCGTGCAGTGTTCAGGGTTTAGGCCTATGTAGGTCTAGGTGTTTTTAGCGTTCGCTGTGGGGATAAGCGTTTGTTCCGAGAGTTGAGGGTTGGTCATGGGTACAGGGTTTCGGGTGGTTTAGGGTTTAGGCTTTGTAAGGTTTCGGGTTAAGGTTTGTTTTGGCTTGGGTCGGACAACCCGGAAATGATAATACTTAGTTGTCATAGACCCTTGTAGTTGCTATGCCATCATGGGCACCCATACCCTAGTCGATGCTATTCTGTTCGATTTCAGCCAGAGAGGTCTATCTGTCTATGAGACCTCTACGAAGACAGCGACGCCCATCTGAAATTCTCATTCGAACCCCTTCCGAGCCGCACGATGCATTAGCGAAACTTTCGTAGTTTACCCTAGGGATCCACGTGCATGGTCCTTATTGTGGGACTTCGATGTTTTTCGGTGCCAGACCGTGGATACTGCCCCGACTTAGTGTTGACTACTGTTTATACAAATTATGTATTAGGCCCTTAGTAATCGCCCTATTATAGACTGTTACTCTATGGGGGCAGTGCCCAAACCAAATCCTTTAAGGATTACTTGGACTCTGGCGCTTACCCTAAGGCTCAAAATATGCCAACAGCCTTGTATAGTATGGTCTTTGGGCCCAAAAGCCCTAAAATGCGAGTCCTTAGAGCCTATAAGGGTTAAGGTGATGGAGGGTTTAGGATTTCAGGTTAGCTATGCACAGTGCTGGGTTCCCAGAAAGGGCTTCTACAGGTCGGGTTTAAGCCCCATCCCCTTGACTTTAAGACCTTCATCTTAGTAGCTGAGTGGGTACACTTTATTACATTTTTTGGTATAATATGACCCACCATAAAACTACAAGTGTACACTTTGGGGGGCGTATGAACTCAGCAACTAAGTCATCGCAACCGTGAATTAAAGACCCAACCAACTTGCAGGACCTTCCATAAGGTCCACAATCACATGCAGTTTAAGGTTTAGTGTACGGGGTCATCGAATTTTATTTGCACCCTTACATAAGCACTGATATTTTGGGGTTTGGGGTTTCTCTCTCGTCTACAATACGTAATTAAGCAGGAGAAGGCATGCTCCCGTAGTCATTGTAGTCTACTCAAACACTCTCTAGGCCCCCGTAGCATTATCCCCTTATCTTCCCCATGATAAAACATATATATATATATATATATATAGATAGATAGATATTTTACCCGTTATAGTAACCTCGCTACAAGTCCTCGGAGCCGCATATTGGCCCCAAGTAATCCTCGTACTTTTGTTTGCGTCAGGATGCGGTTTTTGCAGCAGCAATTCGTGCATGCGAGAAGGGCAGCGGGCACCTGGGCTTTGTCATATGGGAGTTCCGAAAACAGGGGACCCTAATATGGTACTCTAAATAGTGGGATCCTTATTATGAGGACTACAAAATATGGTACCCCTATTTTCGGAAACTCCCACATCTTTTTATCTCCGGCGTTTGGAAAGCTTCAGAGAGTTTCTTTAAGGCTTACGGGGTTTCAGGCTCAGAGTTTGAGGGTTTCGGCTTTTTTTTAGGGACTTCAAAAAAACCTGAGTGGGAAACTTCATTAGCAGCCTGAGATCTGTGGCCATGAGAGAGTTCTCGCTTCACCACTACGTTGCATGTGCCGCGACGACGTCTGTTGCGGCTACCGTCGCTACAAGCATCTTATAACTACAACTACTAGTACTAATAATAACAACAACTAGTTACTACTTTAACGACTGCGGCCTTGACTATGACTGCCTCTCCGATGACGTCGACTGTGCTACTACTTCTTCTTTCTGTGCTTCTACTTCTACTCTTACAACTGCTACTGAATGTACTCCTGTTCGCACTCCTACGCTTACGCCGACGCCTATGCTTTCCACCACCACCACCACCACCACCACCACCACCACAATCATCGCCACCACGTAGCCAGATCAATAACAGCACATCCATGTTTATGAAAAATACTGCCAGTCCAACTGACTCTCCTACTCTTCCTAATTCCCCTCCTACTCTCCTACAGTCCTACCCTCCTACTCTCCTACCCTCCTACTCTGAAACTCTGCTACACTCCTACACGCCTACACCCCCGCTGCTGCTGGTGCTACTGCTACTCCTACTGCTGCTGCCAGTTCCACTGCTGCTATTGCTACTAGTGCTGTTACTGCTCCTGCTCCTGCTCCTGCTCCTGCTCCTGCTCCTGCTGTTCCTGCTCTGGCTGTTCCTGCTCCTGCTGTTGCTGTTCCTGCTCCTGCCGCTCCTGCTCCTGCTGCTCCTTCCGCTGCTGCTGCTGCTCCTTCTCCTGCTACTGCCACGGCTACGGCTACCACTGCTAGTAGTACTGCTCCTGCGACTGCCATCTGCGACTGCTACTGCTACTGCAGCTGCTACTGGTGCTCCCACTAGTTAACAACTTGTAGAGCAAACCGACAGGTTCTAAGTTTGTTGAATAGCGGCGCAGGGCATAGAGACATTGTTGGGTGGAACCGTGCCCACGAACCCGAAGCCTAGGAGGGTTCTGTCAACACCCCTCAAGACTTCAGACTTAATGATATACTGCATTCTGTAATTAATCGGTGTGCTTACAGACTTGTTATGTAGGTACGGTACATGGACCACCCTAACGTCTGTCTGAACCCCACACCTTCTCCCAAAATCCTCAACGCCCAAATCCTGCAGTCGCCGCCAAGGTGGCAGCTAACAGCCAGTCTGCTACGTGACATGGAGGTCGCGTCTTTCAGGCTTTCGGATTCATCCCTTTTGGGTGGGGCTCCTGTTTGTGAGACCCCTATGAGACATTTGTGGAGCTTTGCAACTACCCATCTGAAACTCTATGAAGCATTGTGAATGTTGTAAAGGCTCTGTTGGAGGGTCGATCTGTGTGGTTCTGCAGGGCTTTGCAAGCAATCAGCGCAGGAGCATCGACTTTATGCAATAAGACTGGTCTTCGTGTGTAGCTGCTGTGTACTGTTCGTACTCGTCTTTTGGAATGGCGAACTGCTCTCTTCACTCAAGCCCTTTGTCAGGTATATAGTGCACGGATATTTACGCGGTGTATGTATGTGTATGTATATGTATGTATATGTATTTGTATATATATATATATATATATATGCATGTATAGTATACATATGCTTATGGACAGCACATGCATATAAACATATGAACTGTACAGGTACATCGTTTTGTACATGTTCATGTAGGAGAGCATATGTGGACCACTATATATGCATACATGCATGGGGTATATGTACATGTATATATATATATATATATATGTATGTGTATGTGTATGTATGTATGCACAAACATGCAAGTACACATTGATATCCACATGTATATGTATATGTACATGTAAAGGTACACGCACATGTATATGTGTGTATGCGTATGTGTATGCAAATGTGTACGCGTATGTGTGTCTGTCTCTGTGTGCGTGTGTATCTGTGTGTGCAAGTGTTTGTGCATGTGTTCGTTTATGTATAGGTATACATGTGGGGCATACGCATATGTACATGTATGTGCGCCTTTATATATATATATACATATATATATATAGATATATATATATATATATACATGATGCTTATGCATACATATATGTACATGTCTGTGCTTATATACTTGTATACCTAAAACAGGGGAAATGGTAACAAGCAAGTATATACATGTCAGTGCATAAACACTATATAGCTGCATGCTCCCGGCCCAAGAGCCCTGGGCTTTGGCATGTTGTTTAGGGGGTTTAGGGGTTTACAGTTTAGGGTTTAGGGGGTTAGGGGCTTAGGGTTTAGGGGTTTAGGGTTTAGGGGTTTAGCGTGGTTTGTCCGCTTATATCAAGCACTGAAAACTAATGTCCTGTCAGCATGCTGGGGCTGTTCGAAAGCATCGTCCTATCAGTGCCCTCCTGACACTATGGCGCTGTCATCAGTGTTCTAAACCTTGAAGCCGTAGATCACACAGGGTAGCAGCAAGGCATGATGATTTGAATCGTTTTTGCCGCTGTCTGACAGATGTCTGCATTCCGTGCATCGCCACTGCTGCCCCCCTACGGTTTGGCTGAAGAAGCTAATTTTCGAAATCATGTTCAAAAAGACTGGGTCCTGGTGGACAACAGCATCGCACAATACGCTCTTTTGGCGGCGGAAGCGTACATACCCGTTCGCATTTACATAGTGCTTTCGGCTGCCGTGAAACAAAGGCAGAACTCGTAGATGCTATCGTTCTCCCGTGGTAACACAGCAGGTTCCCGCGTGGAACTTGAAACTTGAGCCTTGAAAACCGCATGCCGAGTTCCTTTCTGTGAGCACCTGCCAGATGCAGGCTTCTCGCACCGTGCATTTAGTGGGGTATGAGTGCGGTGGTGGGCCTCCAAACTCCCTCGTCATCCTTTGCCGGCGATCTCGGCCTAAACTGAAACTGCCTATCGTCTCCATGCAGAAACACCCGCAGTTTATACGATACATTGACGTAGGTCCTGTGAGTGTACACTGTTGGCATTCAGTGGCCGGTGTGATGAATTTGCGAGCGTCTTGAGCGAGGGTCGAAGCTTTACGCCAGTAGAGGAGTACATATGGGAGTTTTTCGTTCGGGGTACATTATTTTGGGGTCCTTATAATAATGACCCTACTATTTAGGGTAGGTTCGCCTATTTTGGGGAACTCTCATATCCTGCCCCACCGCGTCCTCCTTTTCAAAATTACTAGCTTCTATTTATATCCCCTAAACTTAAGTCCCGGCTTATGGCTTTTTTGGACCATGACGATTGCAGTTAGGTTATGTTCCTTGAATGAAACTGGAAAGCTTAAAGCTTAGACCCTGAAACCTTATGACTACCCTTACAAACCTGAATCCGTCAACCTTACCGGCCTAAAGCTTAAATCCGTGAGGGAAAGAACGACAGCCTTTACCCTAAACCTTGAACCCTAGCATTTGCCAGAATGCGGCTCTCCAGCCGAGCCTCGTCACGCGCAATGCGGCGATGAGGGCCTGCAGCTTGCGCTGGGCGGCTCGGTAGTGAACGGCAACGGTTTTCTCGTTGTTTCCTTAATCTGAGGCTTTTTTTCCGGTTTTATGTCATCTTGTGTCCAGTTTTAGGGTTCTTGGGGCGGATTTGCGGGCTTGAGATAATTATGGCTTTGGGGTGCAATGTTACGGTTCAGGAGTCAGGATGACATGACTAACGTGGTCTTTCCGGGCTTTAGAAAGCAATGGGAGGGCTTGCACGAGTTTGTCGTCGAGGTCAACGGTGGTGAGGTTTCCAAAAAGCACGCAAACGACTGCATAGATAAGGTAGACGTGTGCACAGATAGTCCGTTGGCGACCATCATATAGGCCGCGTGGACAATTCGTGAGCTTGTTTTCAGGGAATTCTGTGCCAATTAGAGTGTAATTTGCCCAACAAACCCTGCACTACCTTAGAAAACCCTTGTCTTGTGCATTTAACGTGCGCGTGGAAGAGGTGAGAGCATTGTCGAGGCCGCGAGGATTACAAAATGATTTTGCTGTTCAGCCCAATACACTTGTGACGGATAAGCCCTGACTAACCCCCAACTCTGAACCTTCAACATGAGACCTCAGACTCAAGATCCTAAACCTTAAAACCAAAAAACCCGACATCCTAAAATGCTAAAAACCCCAAAGCGCTAAGCCTTAACCCTGAGAACCCGCGACCCTGGAGCCGCCACCGTAACATCGGAAGCCATCGTAATACCACTATGGGCTATTAGGCCTTAAAGGGAACTCCAGAAGGTTGGAATATGGTTTCAGGGTAGGATACCCTATAATTTACCATAGAAGGGCTTAGGATAATCATATTCCAACTTTCTGGCTTTTACCATACCCTTAGAAGCCAGAATGTGGAGACATTACTATCCTCGTGTCCCTAAGGTAAAGTATAGGCAGTTCCAACACTTTCTGGGATTAACTATAAACCCAAACTTGCGGACCCTCGAGCTCAGAGCACATATCGGAGAGATTCCCGGTTAGGGGAAGGGGTTCAGGGCTTAAGGGTTACGATTCAGGTCTTAGGGTTTGGAGCTTGGTGAGTTCAGCGTTTGTACGGCGGTTTAGTGTTTGCGACTTGTGGTCTCCGAGGATGTGGTACTTCACATCTTCACCAGCCTGATGGAGGAGGAGATGATAAGGGTCGTGTTGAGATGTTAGTATTCGGGGGAGTGTATGATTATTATAGCTACTTAGACCCTGAAGGCTAAGGGGCTTACTCCTCCTCGGATGCCCAGTAGTACCCGTATTCCCTTTTTTGTAGCCCTAAGTTCCTCAATAAGTTGCCCAATACCAAAAAGGTAGCTCTTTTTATTCCTAGGTTACTGGGCATCCTAGTTTCTTATGGTACCCTTATAGATCCCTAATACCTAAAACCCCTAAACCCTAAACCCTTTTAAAGGAACCCTAGGGGGCCTCCCATCCCGCTGTTTTTGGGGCTCTTTGAAAGGGTTCTGCCAGCTTTCTGTGAGGGTTTTAGGCTTTCGGCTTTGGGAGTTCCAGGTCGCCCCTTAGGGGTTTAGGGGTTTAGGATTTAGCGGTTTATGGTTTAGGGTTTAGGGCTTTAGGGTTTAGTAGGGGTTTAGGGTTCAGGGGTTTAGAGGTTTAGGGTTGAGGGTCCGCTGTAGGGATTTATCGGTATGTAAGGTGCTACAGGGCGCTTTACGGGGCTTTGCCTACGTTCTTCAGGGGTTATCTCCAACGTCCTCCAACGGCTCCCTAGGGTCCTTGGACTGTTACACAGGATATGAGGAGAGTTTACATTGTCTTGGAGGTTTCCACTTTCTCTTCTAGGGCCTTTAACTTCAGGTTCTACCTAGAGGCTCATAGCTTACCCTTTTTGTTAAGGATACCATTGTTTTATGGTTAGGACCTGTTGTGTAAAAAGTAGATACACGAAAACAGGGGTCGGGGAAGTAGCTTAGGGCTAAGGTATACGGATTGATTTCAGAATGGTTCTTTTCCGGAACAGATCCCAACATAACGTTGAAGTATAACCCTAAACCCGGAACCCTAAACGTTATAAACCCTAAACCCTAAACCCCTAAACCCTATGGTATTACCGGATCTGGAGCCTTAGGGGCTGAGTTCAGGTTGCGGAAGGTATCCAAGGGTAAAAGGAGGGACCCTTAACAATGACCCTTAGGTATATACGCTTAGCATAGCGAGTATATACCCATTATATATAGCCCATTATAGGGACCCAGGGGTCCCCATTAAGGGTCCCTCATGTTCCTCTTTGAAGGTATTGTCTAGAGGATCTGTCGGGCTTAGCAACTGAGTTTGCGTGCCCGCGCTTGTAACATACACCTTTTTGTAAGGGTTGCGTCTTTGATTCTGATGCCGGAAAATATACCCCAAATCCTAAACCCTACCTTTAAGCGTTCCTTTAACGGCTCTTTGGGGCTCCTTTAAGGGTGCCTTTACATTCTGACTGTGCTTGTGAGAAGTCTGCCATTAAACCCACAGCCCGAAACTTTCAATCCCCAGTAGCCCCTTCATACCGCATATATTCTCCAGCCCGGATAAATCCCTACAAAGCACCAATTCAAATCCTCATTGAATCTCTACCTATACCACCCAACAGCCTTACAGAATCTTGATAGGAAAGTGAAAAGCCCAAAGCCTTAACCCGTCAAGCCCGAAATCCAAAGGGGTAGTTGTCAACATGTTGTAATACGGCAGCTATTATTTAGGGTACCCAAAATGGGACCCTAATCTTGACAACCAACCAGATAAGAAGCATTGAAATTCTCCTCAGGAGCTGCAGCCGGACGAGGTCAGCACAAAGTCAGGGGCAGTGCAGTTCGGGCTTTGTGTTGTAAGGCTTGTATAGGTAGGTAGTTGTCAATATTAGGGTCTCTTTTTGGGTCCCGTAGATAGTACGGCACCTAATATTTAAGGTCCCAAAAGGGACCATATTATTGACAACTGCCTGGGTAGATACACAGATAGATCGCTGGGTCGATAGACAGATGGGTAGGCAGATACTGGGCGTTCTTCTGGTCGTCTCTTAGGACTTTGACTTTTTGGGTTTCTTTGTGAACCAAAATAGGAGGCTGGCTAGTCGTTTAACTTTTTGGAGGGGTGCAGAAGTCAGCCAAGGAGAAAAAGATGCAGGTAGATAGGGAAATACGTACATAGGCAGTTAGCTAGATAGACGACAGAGATACCACGGAATTGTATTACTGTATATCGCATGTTGTAACCTAACATAATGTAATAGAATAGAGCAGGACTAGACTAGAATAGACTACAACATACTACAACACAAAATCCTATTATCTACTTTGGCTGGTTAGATTACAGTGTAAGATAGCATAATATAGTTCGAAGCAGTGTAGTCGTTACTTGCTAATATAGTATTTCGTAATATAAGTAAACCCTAGTCTGGTATGGTATCAAAGTATCGTATGATCCGACCTATTACAAGATGGTACGAGATCATAGAATATATTAGTATAGTGAAATACGACAACGAGTGACAGCACGGACAGTGCTCTGTGCACAAAAGCGTCGTGTTGTTCGTTTGAAATGTTTCGATCATTGAGGCGTCGATCAGAGTCTGCTTCGCTTATTGGGGGGAGGGGGGGGTTCGCTCCCAACATGTTCCTATGTATCGATGGACATGTTTCGCTTGCGGGGGTGGTGTATCGCCCGAAACATGTTTATATCCGAGGGCTTGATGCCTATGTACATGCACAATAACAATAGCAAAGTTGTCCGCTACCAGCAAAAGGCAGTGGACGACCTTGTAGCTTGAAACCGCAAGATAAGACAGTCTGTATGCATATATGTGTATATATATATGGACACACCCCCTCCATGACCTACCTCGGCCTCTTTTCCATTGTAAATACCGTCAAAACCTTCTCTTGGCAGGGATTCGCGTTTGGCATACGATTCGTGTTTTGCGTAATTTTCGGGGATGATACCTTCTCTATCATGGCTGATGTGAAGTCATGTCTCTTTACAACGTCGTGCCTACTCATGTCCGCTTTCAAATTCATATGCCTGTATTCATAAGCAAGAAACATTAAAAGAAACCATACGATACGACGGCGGAAACCAAAAAACCAAAAATCCAAAAATCCAAAGCCTTTCTGAGGGGCCCGAAACTTTTGGATTTTTTGGTTTTCCTAGGTCTTTTTTGGTTTTTTGGGCTTTGCCTTGGCGAAACCATGGCTTTTTTTGGATTTTCGGTGGAAAACCAAAAAAACACAAGGTTTTTTTGGTTTTTCTGCTGTGTCTCTCGTGAAAAACAAAAAAACACCTGTGTTTTTTTGGATTTCTGCTGGAAAACCAAAAAAACATTGGATTTTTTTGGATTTCTGCTGGAAAACCCAAAAAACCTTGGATTTTTTTGGTTTTCTGTTGGAAAACCAAAAAAACCCTAGGAAAACCAAAAAATCCAAAAGTTTCGACCCCCCTGACAATGGTTTTGGATTTTTGTTTTTTTGTTTTTTTGGATTTTTGGTTCTCGGAGCCTTAGAGCCAATACAGCGCGCAGCATGCTTGATCGGAAATGGTTTCGTTGTTTACGCGCAGTAGTCTTCAGATGTGCATTAGGCATTAGTGTTAGTATTAGTATCTGCGTTCTAGCGTGTTGATTCGTGTTAGTGTTAGTGTTGGTGTCAGTGTCAATGTCAATTCCAATGTCAGCGTTAGTATTAGTCTGAATATAAGTCTATACAATAGGTGTACTAATGGTAGTGTTAATGTCTAGTGTGAGTTTTAGTATTCGTATTAGTCTTGGTCTTAGTCTCTGCCTTATTCTTAGTGTTAATATTAACCAGTGTATAGTCTCATAGTCTATGGTAACATTGGAATAGTAGTATACGAGTATATTATTTATTGGTATGTGAAAATACAGATTCTTTGGTACATTGATGTGTCTGTTTTTTGTATTTGGTTTGAACGTGATTATTAGTATTCGTAGGAGCATTAATATTGGTATCAATAGCAGTATCGCTGTTCATACTATGCATAATCGTATTATCTGGAGTATCAAGTGGTAATACTGCTATTCATGTTAGTGTAGGTTTTTTAATGTGAATATAAATACTGAGAATGATTAATAAGACTATGCGCATTAATCTGCGGAGGAACTGTATCACCTATGTGCATATTAGTATTAATGTTAGCATTTGCGTGTATATTGGTAACAAATAAAAAATAAAATTACTATCAATATGGGTATGTTTTTTAATATTCGTAGGAACACTAGTATTCATATTAGTATCGGTATTACTGAAAGTACCCGTCTTCGTAAAAGTATTTGTAATCATACTAATTCATATCAGTACGAGTATTAAGATGAATTATGATGCGCATATGAATACTTTCGAAGGAAATGCTGACCTTAATACGAATACCCATATTAATGTCCTATTATGTATAATCGCAGTAGCCTGAGTATTGGTATGAATATTCGGACAAGTATTAGTATTCCAAACAACTAGTACTATTAGTATTCATATTGAGAACAGTTAATAAGAATATGCGTATTAGTATCCCCAGGAGTGTTAATATTCCCATCAGCACTACTATTCGAATTAGTAGTGCAATTTTTAATACTAGTATTAACCATTAAGCCTATTATGTTATGAACAGTAATATCCTTATTCGTAGGAATAGAAATCTTAGTATCAGTATTAGTATTCGCACTAGTAATAGCTATTATACACATTGGCGCATGAGTAACCTAAGAGCTTCACACAGAATAAACATGTGTGCACATGTAACCCTCATTACGATCCTAGGTAGGATGCACACATCGTTCTGTTTTGGTCCCGTCTTTGGGTTATGCCTATGAGTACATGAACAAAATTAAAAACAGACAATGACAAACACAAAGTTACCCGGCGCATCTAACGATCTTACGTAGGATGTAGACACTGTTCTGTCTTGGTCCTGTCTTCGGGTTATGCCTATGGTCATTATATGACCAGAGTTATGAATATCCGGAACATTTAGGCAGTATCCTATTAAACAATTGCAGGCATTGAAGCTTGCCCAAATCCGCCAACGGCGATGTCGCGCCGTCGTAGGTCATTACAGTGTATTCAGCTATTGATTATACACGATATACGTTTCCATTGTTTATGTATGAGTGTATTTTATCCTAATGGTTTCCTCAAATCCTTACATGTTCTACTACCCATTGCTAGCCGAAGCACCTCGCGGTAGGTCTTGGGGGGGGGTGTGAGCATATATATATATATATATATATATATAATTATATAATATATACACATACAAGAGTATGTTTTACGTATACATATTATAGAACACACTATATATCCTCGTTCATAGCAGTAGACAGCAATATCTACATGTATGTATGTATTCTGTTTATTCATAACTATATGTACACTAGTATACACACATGTTCTTAACATTTTCGTTCTTGTTCGTGAAGTTGTTTTTTTGTTGATTCCGAAGGCTTGTTCTTGGCTGCTACGGTATTTTACTATGGGTTGAGGGTTCACTGGTGGTAGGCTGTGTGTTAGGGCTGGTACTGGGGTTTATAGAAGGGCTGCCACAGTTCACAGGCATTTGATGTTTCCTGGTTGCGGGTTTTCTCAGCCCTTAAAAGTCGGCTCATAAGTGGCCTTACGGTTTAGGGTTTAGGGTTTATAAACCCTAAACCCTAAACCCTAAACCCTAAACTGTAAGGGGTGCACAGCCCCCATATGACCGCGGAGGTTCATGTGTACTCCCTCTAGGAAGCTGAGCACATGGGTTTCCTTGCACTGATCTGCGAATCACAGTAAGATTTGACTCCTTCGGGTGTTGGGGAATTAGGGTTGCTTTGCTGGTGGGAGGAGGTTTGTTGCGCCTTAGTGGTCTCAGAGTTGGTGGTTTCATCTAAACCTGGGGATCCAAACCCCCCTACTGTTTTAATGGAGCCCTTGTGGTCCTTACTAGTGGGCATTTAGGGTCTATTAGAGGGTAATGTGAGGGCTGTTATAAGGTCTTAGGGTTTACCTGGGGATCCAAAAACCCTACTGTTTTTAAGGGTTACTCTAAGGGCGAAAAGGGGTCCTTTAAGGGACGCTTTAAGGGCTCTATAAGCTGCCTGGGGATCCAAAAACCCTACTGTTTAAGGGTTATATCCATTAATTAACGGGTCATTGGTAGGGTTTGGAGACACAGGTAAGGTTTCGGGTTCTCCTCTTGATGGGTATGCAATGGCTAGGATTTGGGTTCAGGATGGCTTGGGCATCGGGGACATAAGTGGTTTTCCCGAACTAATACTTGTTCCATGTGCATTCTGGCTTTAGGGTTTGGGGTTTAGCGTTTAAAGTTTAGGGGTACAGATATGATCAAAGCACAGGTGGGTTGGATTGGCCTTAACCCTACACCCTAAACACCAAACCGTTGGGTTTCGTTGGGTTTACGCCTTTGGGGGGGGGGGGGGGGGGGGCACTGCCCATGCAAAATGCCCCCATCGCAAATTCCAACAGCCCTGAATCCGAAAGCTTTGCAGCGTGATTCGGGTTTGCATCACTTCCCGACACCAAAGTATATGTGCCCTGCACAATATACTGTGCATGTGTACATATGTCTATACATATATGCATCCATATATGTATGTACACATAAAGAGAGAGAGATAGAGGGACTGAGAGAGGGGGCGAGAGAGCGAGAGAGAGAGAGAGAGACACCTCACCATAACGGTCATGTACTCAGATGGTATACACTCTGGCCTTCAAGTGCTCACTAAGTAGTCCGCAGATGAGGGCCGAAGTATATACTACTTGGGCATATGGACCCTTAGCATCAAAAGCTCCACAGACGGCAAGTTACCCTAAACCCTAAACCCCAAGACCCTAAACCCCTGAAGCCCCAAACCCTAAACCCCTAAACCCTACCTGGGGATCCAAAACCCTGCTGTTTTAAGGGTTATACCCTCTAATGAAGGGGTCATAACCTACTATTTTGTAGTGTTTGGGGATACAAACCCAAAACCCTGAACCCCTAAACCCCTAAACCCTAAAAACCCTAAACCCCTAAACCCGGTAAGCCCTAAACCGTTGGCAGGTGAGTTTTGGAACGGCCGTAACGGCTTGCGAGAAAGGCCTGGTTGTCCAGCCTCAAATCCCCTCCCCCCTATAGTAGGTACTTAGGCCTTAAAGTACCTATATAGGGACCCCTTTAAGGCACCTACTATATGGGCACATGGAGTCTTACCCGTAGGCTCGAAGGACTCATATTTCAAGGCTATTTTGGAACAAAGACCCTACTATACAAGGCGTTTGGGCTATTTTGAGCCTTAGGGTTAGGGTTCCCGATTAAGGATTCCTGAGATATGTCCATAAAAAGGTAGGGCATTCGTGCATCCAAAAACCTGCTGCTTTTAGGGTTATACACCCAAATGAAGGGGTGCTAACCTACTATTGTGCAGGGTTTGGGGATACAGGTAAACTACTTTAAATCCTAGCCCTTCAACCCTACCCGGACCCCAAAAGTATGTAGAATGATACTACTTTTGGTGTGTTTGGGTAAACAAACTTGACCTAAGCCCCAAACCCCACAACTGCCCTATCCCCTGAACACTAAACCCCACACCCTCTATAGGTGCTGAAACCCTAGTTAGCCCCACCATAAAAGCCAAAACAGCAAGCAAGCAAGCCAACTAACCAACA
>CAJNDT010006102.1:800302-935302 GCA_905221615.1 Symbiodinium sp. CCMP2592 | reverse complement strand
CTCCATTTAGGGTACTTACAACTCTACTTATAACCTACATACTAAGTCCCCTTCCCTTCCAAGTAGGAAGCAAGATTATGAACTTACTGAGCATATGCGTCGCATGGAACTATGGAACTGTCTCGCAAATCGCCCACAGTAGGGTTTAGTATGATTTATTTTCAGACTTTAGACCCCAAAGTAGGTGGCGTTTGTATACGTACAGGCCCCTAAACCCTAAACCCTAGAGCGATTCCAGCTACCGCCCACCCCACCGGGTTCTCCGGAGAGGCAGCTGCGGATCAGAGAAAAGGGGCGCTTAGGGGTTTAGGGTTTAGGGTATTTAGGGTTTAGGGTATTGAGGGTTTAGGGTCTTCAAAGCGAAACTAGAGAGCCCGGTTTCGGGTTTATTCAGGGTTTAGAGCCTTAAAATCATTAGTAGAAGCAGCAAAAAGAAACTAGAGAGCCCGGTTTCGGGTTTAGGGTTTAGAGCCCAATAAGAAGTTCGCCAGGGGATTATCTCCTTCAACTCAGCGATCTGCGCGTGTGGGCAGTGCGAGCAGTGGGAGCAGTCGCTGTGGCTGCTGTCGTGGCTTGGGAACAAAACAGGGGTTTAGTGTTCAGGTTTAGGTATTACGGTGTACTGATATGATGTTTTATTATGTTGTTTCACTGTTTTTGTTGCTTCTGTGTGGGTTTGAATGTTTAGCAGCTAGTGATTTGTCGCAGGGTGTTAGCAAGGATTCGGAGAAGTTGTGTAAAACCCTCAAAGAGCCTTCTAATACTTTGTGAAAGCATAGTTTTTTAAGCTGGCGGGCCGAAGAAAAGATTCTAAGCCCTGAACTTTACACCCTGAACTCTAACCCCTTAACTTAGCCCATCGAAAAGACATGCCGTACGTTAAATCCGAATCCGAAGGTGAACTCCTGTCTCGCCTCGGTCCAGTATCGAGGTCCTTTCAGGGATCCTTTTGGTTTCTTTTCAACTGGGTTGTCCTTTGGGATCTTTTTAATTTCTCCGACTAGTTTGTAGTGAACCATAATCGTAAATAGTGTTCAAAGGGCGTAAATGACAACTCTGCCAAGGGATTCTATAAGGCTTAGTATGACGGCAAGTTTACGGGCTTCATCTAGGCGCCGTAATGATTAGAACGGGGTTTTCAGGGGTATGTTGTACTCGATTTATGCGGGACCGGTCAGCATTTACATGTGGGTGGTTGTCAAAATTATGGTTCCTTTTTGGGTCCCTATTCTAATACGGCACCTATTGTTTAGGGTACCCAAAAGGGGACCTTATTTTTGATAACTGCCCACATGTACACAGCTTCTTTGTTCCTGGGTGCTTGCAGTGGCTTTACGAGGGTTTTGGAGGGCTGTACAGTAAACCCCATAAAGTTGGAAACCGGATTCAGGCCAAATAGTGCTGGGATTCCCTCTACATTACTCTTATATGTAAGGGTTGAGGCTATGGGGTTTCCAACTTTTGGGCTTTTACTGTACGGGTTTGGGGAGTTGAAGGTCAAGGCTTTGGGGGTGTTCAGGATTTAGGTTGTTCAGGATTTAGGGTGTAGGGTTTAGGATTTAGGGTTCAGGTTTTAGGGTTCAGGATTTAGGGTTTAGGGTTCAGGGTTCAGGATTTAGGGTTTAGGTTTCAGGGTTTAGGGTTTAGAGTTAATGCATGATTTAGGGGCCGAAAGGTTCTAGTGACTGTAGTGTTTATACAGTAAGTAACCGCCGAAACTTGGAACATGGGTTTGGGAGGATTGGTGCTGGATCCCCCATACTTTACCTTAAGATCATGAGGATGTTGATGTTCCAACGTTTTGGCTTCTACTATAGGTGCTTCGCCGTCACGCGGTGTTGTTAAGGCATCTGCACAGACAGCAGCTGCGAGCCAACATCGTCACCTGGAGCCACGCCGCATTTTGAGTTTGGGGTCTATTTGTGGCTCATGTTGACAAGGCCGTTTAGGGGTTATGACGTCATAAACTGTGAGTTAAGTTACGAGCATCTTGAAGAAGGCGATAGCTTGCGAGTTGCGGGGTGTGATCCGTGGCAGACTCAGATATCACGCACTACCTATAGTCTCCATTGTAGTCCCTTTTTGGGACTACTATATAGGTTCCTTAGTAGAAAATTATTATAATGGAAACTATAGGTGGTACCAGTTTGGGGAGTGCTTGGGACTGGGAAGGTAAGGGCAGACGATGTAAATGAGGACCAGACAGCAGGAGCTGCAGAAGTCGTAGCATTTAGGGCTCAGGGTTTTGGGTTTTGGCTTTAGGGTTTAGCGGTTTAGAGTTTAGGGCTTAGGGACAGGTGTAAATCATTTCTGTGAGCTGCAGCCGGAGCATCAACAAGAATGCTAATCGCGCGGCTAGTATGTCTAAGTCTATGTTTGTCTTCATATACACTCGATCATGCTTATGCACACGTTTGTTTACACCCATTTTCGTGTACCTCTTTTGCGTACATCCTGTTGAATACCGTCAAGTATCTCTTTTCGCGGTCTATCCCGGCGGGCGGTATTGGAATGATGTTCCTACGCTATTTACATGAAGACAAACTGACTGAAGCCCCTAACACCCCAAACCCCTAAATCCTTCAACCCTCTATCCTCAAGCCCTAAACCCTCACCCCCCACTATATCATATACCCTGTTTATAGATCCCTTATAGAATTTTTCGATGGAACCTGTAAAAGGAACCCTATTCTTGTTATTCACGCCCTCATTTTAAACCCTCACCCCCAAAATGACAATTTTTCCGAGGAGCTCTGCGGCAACATCCTGCGAGCGTGCAGATGCATGGGAAGCCGCTCTCCAACTCCTTCGCGCCATGGAGGTGTCCCTAGGGTTTAGGGTTTAGGATCCCATCACTGGTATGATTGTGACATGTGATGATTATGGCTATGATGATTACCATTGCTACTGCTGTTACTGCCCTGTGAAAATGATTATGACGGCTACTGTTGTTAATAGAACTGTATTTTCAACATTCATACAATATACCTTTGACCACTGGTGTAATTTCTGCGGTCGCCAATATTACATAGTTCGTTCTTATCATTACCAGTCTTGCTCTTGGCATTGTTTGTGGCATTTGTCGTAGTAGTAAGCACGTAGCAGCAGAACGAAGTAGTAAGTAGTAGAAATTAGCAGCAAGAAGTCCTAAGTAGCAGGAAGTAGTAGTAGTAGTAGTAGTAGTAGTAGTAGTAGTAGTAGCAGTAGTATGTAAGTAGCAGTATGCAGTCGTAAGTAGAAGTAAGGAGCAATAGGTAGCAGTAAGCAGTAGTACGTAGTAGGAAGTAGCAAGCAGTAGTATTTTAGGTGGTAGTAGTAGTAGTAGTAATAGTAGTAGTAGTAGTAGTAGTAGTAGTAGTAGTAGTAGTAGTAGTAGTAGTAGTAGTAGTAGTAGTAGTAGTACTAGTAGCGCAGGAGTAGTAGTAGGTGCAGTAGGAGTAATTAGCAGCTCAGTAGCTGTAACGGAAGCAGTTCAGTAGCAGTAGCATCAGAGTAGCGCTAGCAGTAGCAGTGGTAGTAGGAGTAGCAATAGCAGCAGCCGTAGCGACAGAAGTAGCAGGAGCAGGAGCAGCAGCGGTAGCAGGAGCAGTGCCAGTGGCGGTGGCAGTGGGAGCAGGAGTATTAATTCATTAGTAGTCAGTAGTAGTAGTAGTAGTAGTAGTAGCAGCAGCAGCAGGAGTAGTAGTAGTAGTAGTAGTAGTAGTAGTAGTAGTAGTAATAGCAGTAGTAGTAGTAGTAGTAGTAGTAGTAGTAGTAGTAGTAGTAGTAGTAGTAGTAGTAGTTCTTGTTGTTGATGTTGTTGTCGGAGTAGGAGTAGGAGTAGACAAAGTAGTAGGCGTAGAAATGGGAGTAGGTTTAGCAGCAGCAGCAGCAGCAGCAGCAGCAGCAGCAGCAGCAGTAGGAGTAGGAGTAGGAGTAGGAGTAGGAGTAGTAGTAGTAGTAGTAGTAGAAGTAGTAGTTGCAGTAGTCGTCGTTGTTGTTTGGTCGTGGTTTGTGTTTCGTTGACGTGTTGTGGTTTGTCTAACAACCTTTCGTCTTCAGCAGTGTTAGCATCGTCTCCTTCTCGCCTGTGGTGTTAGGGATTCAGGTTGGCCTTTCGGGTCTAGGATTTTTTTCTGGCTTTGGGGTAGGGTTGTAATCCGGGTTTGGCTTAGGTGTAGGGTGTAGGGCTTCTGGGATGATGGTTATGAACAATCTGAAAAACCCTGGCCAGGACCACCTTTGTGGTGACCCGGGTACTGCCCACCTCAGTAACGTTAGGATAAAATTCACAGTCTGGTTTTATTAAAACCTGAACAGTAGCCCTATCATAGACTGTTACTGTATGGGGGCAGTATCCAATGTTACCCTTGGTTGTAACAACGCCCTCGGCATATTCGACCCCCAACTCAACTGCCGGGGCTTCATACGGTTCATGATAAAAAAAGCCTGCACTGCGTACCCTGAATAAGCCATAATTTCCATAGTCTAGGGTCATTATCAGGTAATGCCGATTTATATCATCAGCTGTAAGGCTTCAGACGGGAATCAGACAGTCCATGGCCTATTGCCGACCTTGCACTGCAGCGCATGGTTCAGAGATGGGACCTTAAACTGAAATAATACCCCAACATACCCTAATTCTCCTTGAACTGCAAGGTATCTACTATGAGAGAATACCCCTAATTAACATACCCTGATAGGCCCCATTACTCTTGAGACTACATTATTATGGACCCTATTATGGTGAGGGCGTAGCTTCCTTAGCTGGCAAAACATTCCCTCGCATCCCAACTGTGTAGGCGGGTCGGTCTTCTGCACTAAACGACCATTATGCCATTTATGCATATGTAGGGTTTACGACTTAGCGCCTAGGGCTTAGGGATCCTAGGGTTTAGGGTTTAGGGATTCATACATATGTACATACAAACATCGTTACATGCATGCATGCATACATTCATAGATACTTTTAGCGAGACACCTTGATGAGATGTGTGATCGGTCCCCGGCGTGCATGCTCATGTGCTCAGCATCCACATAATATACTTGTCACTTTGCAAGTTTCGTGCGACCCATCCTGCCAGTGACTGCCTCTCATGCTATCTTTAGTAGCTTAGGGGTACTCACCTTTTTTCAAATTTTTGGCTATTATGATCCCTAAGAAACACCTAAAATTACAATTTTTGCTAGGGTTCTAAGTTCAGTATAGGTAGGAATACGGCAAAACCTGACCGTGGTCTGCTTATCTGCTCATCCTTCAGGCGGCTGCGCTGTTTCTTCAGGTATGTATGCAGTGTCCCTGCGTCGCAGGGGGCTGGGGCGTTGCGCAAACTTTCGTCCCTCCGTATTGGACAGTCTGTGCTTTCGTGATCTCATGTCGCATCGGTGCGATTCCCCTCGTTTGACAGCAATCTTTCGTGGGCTGGTAGTGTTGCCAGTTCTTCCTGCACAAATGTATCCATGTCTCATCGCGCATGCCGACGTAAGCAGTTGTGTGCCGCCTCAACATCGATGGCAAGGTTTGTCCCCACACAGTGCCGCGATTGGTTTTTCTTTTCGGAGTAACCGAGATTCTTAATCCTGTGTTCCTGGCAGCTTCAAATCGTCCGAAGTTGCTAAATTGCCAGCAAAACTATTTGGCCTTTTTGTTAAACTCTCATCGTACTGAGTGGGTGCAGTGCGCATCGCCTTCCTGCCAGCGTCCGACGCGTGTCCCTTTCCGGAAATCGAGCTTATGCTACAGTGCATTGAGCATTTTGGCTGCGACTCGTGTTTCCTCCGCCGCCTGCAAGCATATTATCCATTCCGCGCCGCTTTTGGAAAAACAGGGCACATTTGGTGTACGGGTGCCATGAAATCTACGGGGATGCAAGGGAGGTGTGCATCGGACTTGCAAGGAACTGAATTTTGCACTGTGCTACAGCAGTGAACTTCTACATGTTTCGCCCCTAGACCGAGCCCTTTTGTGCTCTCGTTCTCGTTCTCGTATGGGGTGACTTGAAGCCGACAACCGCTCCCAATGCCCATCAATTCGGCGAGCTCTTCCCAATTCCTACGGCCTGAGATCCTCCTCCCTGTAGGACTATAAGACCGCACGAATCATAATGGGAACAAAGCCCAAATACCTACCATTCACCATTCGAGTATTCGGACCGACTCGTGCTTAATGCAACTTTGCGGTGCAGGGGTTTGGATTCTTAGTTTAGGATTCAAGTTCGTGTTTAAGCCCGCACATGAACCAGTCAGCAAGACCATCTTGAAACCGGGAACGGCGGGGTTCCGTCTGTAGGGTTGTAACATGGGATCCTTTGCCCACTCTTTGTGAGAACTTGGGAGCGCGGCACTGACGATCTCACGGCGATAAACACGTAATGGCATTCGTTTCCTGCAAAGATCTTGAAACCGTTTATATTGGTCCACGGCAGTCCATTGATCGCAAAGCGCATTGCTTGTAGGTAGTATATTGGATGTGAAGCGTGCATTCATCTTACGACAGAGTCGGAGAGGCTATGAGGCCAACGTAAAGTAAGTCAAAGTTCTGCGTGAGAATACATAAGTTTGGCAGGAAAAGCCACAATTACTATAGTCGTTCACGCACCTGATGTTGCCCATGGTACAACTCCAATCCCATACCTGGTGCTTTCAACACGCAGCAGTCATCACAGTGGTTTGAGCGCGCAGCTTCGGGATTTGCATAAGATAATTGACATAATTACAGTTCCTCGAAGCTAAATGGCCCAGGGTGTACAACAATACAGCCCAACATTTGTAAACCTTCAGCACATGCGATGCCAGCTGCCCGAACTGAGCAATGTTTGCACGTTTTTCAAGACATTCATTATTGAACCCTAAACCGTAGCAAGATGTTGAGTTTATGGCGCCGAGACTCAGGCTCCCAAGAATGGTATGCAATTATTTTCGAAGGTCGCGGCGCATCCTTGGTGCAGCCACGGGATAAAGTTCAAGTTGCTGAGTTGGCAAAACCGAATATGTAGATTACGTGAATCCTTACAAATCTTTGTATAACTGGAGTCTACAGTAAGGTTGTTTACTGGAAAGCAAGTATACGGCGTGCTCGGGGACCCGAATTCTGTTTTCGCCGTGGGTATTTGAATTCACAATAAGTACAATGTCCAAGTGTCCATGTAGTAGATATGTTTCCTGAAAAAGGCCCGGGCGCAAGTGGTTTACTATAATTTATCAAGGCTCCTATATGCTCATAGTCTGTCAACAAACCAGCGTTCCTATGCTACTGATTTTCCAGGAAGTTCTGAGTAGAATGGTTCTCCAGAAGCCGAATTACAAGACGCTCCCAAATAGGTACCCGTAGCATCTCGTGGCCGTACCTGGGCAGCCCCGAGCCCGAAGGTACCAGGACCAAAACGGGGGTAGGCGCATGGGGTAAGAATCAATGAGTGTGGTTTACGATTGAGTGGTGTTTTCGTAGTTGTGGTGGTGAAAGCTTTCATGCCGTGGAGCACAACCTGGCCATATTGATTGATCCTGAGCTGATCTTTGACAGGTGGGAAGTTTCCAGAAGGATGTCATCATCTACAACACGTCTCGCGGTTTGTACAGTTGAATATCAGATGAACTTTTAGTTTCTTCGGGGTAGTAGATTGGAATGCGAGTGTGAACCCACATGTTTGATTTTTAACCGTTTCAGGAAACTGGACAAGTAAATGATGGTATGGGCCCTGGAGTTTAGGGGTGTCATGGTGCAGGGTCAAGGCTTCAAAGGATACTTATGTAATGCAAACTTATACGTTTCAGAGGTTGCGTTACTGTCTACTGTCACTTACAACTTGTAAGCCATACAAGCCTTGCGATACCCATGGCACAGCAACCCCCTACATCGATCACTCGACCCTCGGGGTTGTTCAGGTCTTTTGGTTGATGGAAGAAGGGTTTCAGAACCTCTCACCAAGTCCTATATCAAAGAAGTAAGTGCCTCTGCGATACGGAGCCGCACATGTGCTCTCGGGTCGGGCCCCTACAACCCCCCCCAATGGTTTCCGCCCAGCCCCCGGCTCTCCACCGGAAGGAACCGACGCAAACCAGAGGGAGGGAGGACGATGGAGAATATGATCCCAGCCAGTGTTGCTACACAGAGCGAAGAACCGCATCAGAGCAGGGACAGGGGCACCGTTTGCAAGGGGAAAAGAGCAACATCACATTGTAGTATGGTAACGAGCACTTAACGATGACATTACTTCTAGTTACTAGCAAGCGGCAGCAACCATACCATACCTCTCTAGGGGCGGATACCACGGGGCGGCGTGGGGAAGGGGGGTGCACAAGCCCGGCATTATATATGGGTAGTTGTCAAAATTAGGGTCCCCTTTTGGGTACTCTAAATATTAGGTGCCTTATTATACTAGGGACCCAAAAAGGGAGCCAAATTTTGACAACCACCCATATATATATATATATATATATATCTGTGTATAAACCATGAATTAAGCCTAAACATACATCCCAAATTGCACGATGTTCTCTCTGGTGCTGGTAACCTAATCCCGAAGAAGAAATCTTGCTGGAGCAGCAAGCCCTGAGCCAAAAGAACTTTAGACCTTGTTTGAGACCGTGAAGTTCAAAAAAACTTCGAGCCGTCAAAACTCGGAAGCCAGTAACTCTGCACACCAGGCTTCGAAAACCACCGCTCCCCGACTACCCCGTCAAATCTGCCTTTCATCACCATCATTGTAGACGGCAAGAGTCAGTGGCCGGATTGCGACAAGGAGCCAACAACTATGCAGGCACAGGGACCCGACAACGGCTGATGGTACACCCCATAAGACGCTAATCAGATCTGTACACGCTCGTAACCCCTTACCAGGGCCCCTTTCCAAATCCCGTGAGATTTCCTATAACATCACCCTACACCTTACAAGCTGAGAACCTCGAGCCCTAAGCCTTCAACCTTAAACCTTCAACCGGAAAGCTTAAACCCTAAACCCCCACGCATAAACCGTAAAGCCCTCAACCGTAAACCCCGCAAGCTAAGGCTCATTGCGGCGCACGGAAAGAGCCGCAGCTGGCAGACCTTTGGGCAGCAAAAGACTCTTTAAAGCCCTTAAATCCTACAGTCCTACAGGGAACCCAGAAAGTTTGGGTTTGGGGCCATTGCAGTGAACACCAGAAAGCCAGAAAGTTTAGGGCTCTTAGGGTTTAGGGTTTTGGTTTTTGTAGGGCTTGGGGTGTTTAGGTAAATCTGGGGATCCAAAACCTACTGCTTAGCTGCTTCAAGGGTTGTACCGCTATACCCTTTAATGAAGCAATTAAGGGGTCAGACCCTGAAAAGTACTGTGAACCCTACCTGGACCCCAAGAAAGCTTAGGAATTTAGGGTTTAGGGCTTTTCGGGTTTAGAGTTTATAGGGTTTGGGGGTTTAGAGGTTTAGGGTTTGGGGACCCCAACCCAAAGGGTGCTAAGTACCCATGTATTAGAATATAGGGCTTCTATAATAGGACATTACAATGATGACCCTTAGAATGTCCGTAAACCCTGCAGTGAACCCCTTTTAGGGTTTGCGGGGTTTGGGTTGTTTTGGGTTTAGGGTTTACAGGGTTTAGGGTTTTTAGGGTTTAGAGTTTATAGGGTTTGGGGCTTTGAGGAGGGCTCATATGGTGTTAAGGGTTTGTAAGGTTTATAGGGCTTAGGGCTTCTAGGGAACTAGGATCCCCAAGACTTTACTTGAAGGGCATGAGGATATTGATGTTCCGGCTGTCTGGATTCTACTATACTTGGATCCAACATGACCAAGCACATACACATGCATGAACCGTTGGGTGGGATATACTTTCTTCGTTGGCTTAAGAAGGACCCCCCCCCAAAAAAAAAAAAAAACAAAAACAAAGGACCTAAACCGATATCCTAAGCTTGGGATGTCCCATTTCGTCCTTATGAGGACTGCCCTGGCACTCTTTGACGAGATGCAAGAAGAGAAGGTGGAGGACACCCGCTGGTTCCGGATCTAGTCCTGGAGGCCTCTAGTTCTTAGTGCTTGTAGGATAGGGTTTAAGTGTGTAGGGTTTAGGATTTACCTGTATCCCCAAACCCTACAAAATAGTGGGTCATGACCCCTCAATTAGAGGGTATAACCCTTAAAACAGAAGGGTTTTGGATCGCCAGGTAGGGCTTTCAGGGTTAAGGGTGCCAGGTTGATAATAGGGTTTAGGAGTAATCAAAGGTTCGAGAGGAGAGCCTCCGGAAGTTGCAAAACCGGAACCGCAGAAATCAGACAAAACCCTCTAAACCCTAAAACCTTATAGTACCCCTGCTATAGATCCCTTAAAAGGGACCCCTATAACCCTACTTACTAGGTCCCATGATCCACCAAGTACCTCAAGTGCATCAGGTTCAGGGCACTGCATCAAGTCCTATAGTCTTCACGATTACAACTGATTCGCAGTTGTCATACAGCAGTCGACGATCGTTGTCCAGGAGCTGAACCCTGAGCCCTACATGCTAAACGCCTTCACCCTAAAGGAGCTAGATGCAACATACTCCCTAAACCCTAAACCCTACACCCTCTTAAGGAGCTAGATGCAACATACTCCGCTACTTTGGCAGCCATTGCGCGGAATGGCGAATGGGAGGCAGCTCTGGAATTTCTTGCGACTTGGCAACGAAAGTCCCTTCAGACATCCATTAGGGTTTAGGGTTTAGGGGTTTAGGGTTTAGGGTTACACTGCTTGGGGATTGGGGATCCTTTACTAGATTTATCATGTTTCTGTCGGGGTTTATTGCTCAGGCTCTTGACGTTTAGCTAAGGCATGCAAAGCCCTGGCGGCAGGAACCAGAGTTATGTCAATTCAAGACCGCCGCGCCTCCTTAAGACTTAAACAACTTGTCCTAGACACCGTTGTAGTTTCCTTGTTTAACAGACCATCAACGGGTCAACACACCCGGCAAATCCTTGGGAGTCTTAAGTACGCAAACCATATGAAAGGCCGACACCCAGGCCCTGAATCCTAATCCTACACGTGCGCTCTTACCAAGCTCCTGCGTCCTACAGCCCTGACCCGCATAATATAGGGGGCCTGACTAATTTCCCATACTATTGTTGGGGTTCCTTATCAAAATTATCGTAATTATCATGTACCCCAAAATCCGATTTTAATTAGGAAGGCACCGAAATTAATAAGGTCCCAACATCCTAGTGTAGGAACCTGATTAAGAAACCCGGGGCCTATAACCCCAAATCAGTAGGATTCATATAAGGAACCTTAGTGAAGGCCCAAGGTTTCTTAATCAGGTTCCCACATGACAGAACTCACGAAGCAATGCCCCAACCCCTGGCAGCACAAGCAAATCAAGCGCCTTAGGTCTCTATTAGCAAAATAGTGCCCGGAGCCAGGCAGTACCCTGAACCCTAAACCCACAATCATCAAGCCCAAAGGGTCTTTTTATAATCGGAATTACTACTATGAGTTGGTGAAGTATCCCTCATAACAGTACCTAGGACCCTCTGGGAAAGACACATCAACAACAGGAAACAACCTTTTCGCGGTACTGCACTCCCTATTCTTTACAATCCCAAAGATTAACTTTCGATGCGATTATAAAGTTAGGTACTTGACAAGTAGGCATCACCCTAAATCCGAAACCCTGAACCCTAAACCCTGCACCCTAAACCTCAACCCCGAACCCTCAACCCCTTAAACCCTGAACCGTAAACCCAGAACCCTCAACCCAGAACCCTCAACCCAGAACCTTAAGCCCTGAACCCAGAACTATGAACCCTCAACGCTGAAGCCTCAACCCAGAACCCGAAACCCTGAATCCAGAACCCTGAACCCTACAGTAGAAGCCCAAAAGTTGGAAACCTAATAGCCTCAATCCTTAAGAGTAATGCATAGGGAATCCCAGCACTATTTGGCCTTAATCCGGTTTCCAACTTTATGGGGTTGACTGTAATTGGGGTTTACTGTAATCAGATTGAGGTCGCGACGGAGGACTCTCCTGCCGCCGAGACGGTCCTCGTGTCGCCGCGGCCTTAGTGGCTTGGGGCTTGTTGTCAAAACTTTCTGAGTCCTCATTATAATACGGCACCTAAGATTTAGGGTACCCAGGAAGGGACCATAATTTTGACAACTACCCATATGGCTCAGACCCTGGGGACCAAATGACCCCTAAATGTAGAGGCTCTCTATACTATACGTTTATACTTTGAATCCCTATTATGGTACTGTAGATGAATCTTAGGGTACATTTCGTCATTAAGGTAGGTTTTAGTTTGTTGGGCTTGGGGCTGAGAGGATTTATAGGTTCAGAGGGCTTGTAGGGTTTATAGGGCTTGTAGGGATCAGCTCTCTTTTTGTTCAATAGTTTTGGGGGTTCATATGAGGTAGCCGAAGTTTACCGGAGTAGTCAGAAGCTATGTCAAACAGGGCCCATCCGGAAATATTGGGTTCTCTCTGTCTCTCTCTCTCTCTCTCTCTCTCTCTCTCTCTCTCTCTCTCTCTCTCTCTCATATATATATATATATATGTGTATATATATATATATATATGTGAGTACGCATAGAAAAGGGTTCTGTATGGGTCTTTGGACCCTTGAGGGGGCCGCAAGAACTCAACTTGGTGTTTTTCCTTAGGCTTCTTATTAGCCGGCTGAGTGCTTTTAGGAACGTAGAGTGTAGGGTTTAGGTTGCTGTTCTAGGTGCTGACCCGCCCAAAGGCTCCATGTACCCATATAGTAGGTACTTAGGCCGTGAAGTACCGACATAGGTAAGAAACCATTCTATAAGCCATAAGCCCTCAAGCCCTGTGGAGCAAACTGTAAACACTTAGCCCGGGGCAGTGAAGTCAATGGAGTATGTGTCAGAACCCTCGATGCACGAAGGAACTACAACGTGTGCATCGCAGCATGCATCTTGGTGGAACCAGTCTTTCTCTTAGCAAGCCTTTGGTGTAGTGGATACGGCTTCCGCATAGGGTGGTAGGTGCTGATATGGGGGATACTTTCTCAAAGCATAATAACAATGCCAAATAGAGAACCCTACATTCTGCTAAATAGGTACTTTGGGCCCTTTTGGGGTTCGAAATTTCCTCAAGAGAGTAGTCGTTCAATCGGAATTACGTCTGTCAATGCCCGACCCTGAAGCCCATACACCCCACGACCTGAACTACATCACAACAAGACTAGGTTTAGGGTTTAGGGTTCAGGGTTTAGGGTTTAGTCCCAGGTTCCCTATAAAGTTACCCAAGACGGAAAAGGGAGCCCTTGTTATTCCTAGGTTGCTGGGCATCCTAGAAGAGGAGGCTTGGTGTTCGGGGTCGGTGTTTTTGATTACAGCCTGCTCTTAATTAAGATCTGTTTTGAGGTGAGCCCTTGTTCGGGATAAGAGGTTGCAGACCGGCATCCTCAAGAAGACATTTTGCAGTCTCCTTGTCACCGCTGCAGGGTTCTTAGCCCTAAATCTTACCTCAACCTACCAAAACCTACTTGTACCTTGCCAAGGAAAGCTTGCCAGTGCCTTATAACTAAACATGTTGTTTTCGTACGGGTTCTAGACTTAAGACACCTCGCAGAAATATGCATCAGTCTAATTGAACCTAGGAGAAAACCTAAACCGTGAACCCTGAAACCCCATCGCCGCGCTTAACCTGAAACCTAGTGGCTGAGTGGATACAGTTTACACTTTTTGGGATAATATTACCCACTATGACACTAAAAGTGTACACTTTTTGAGGACCCTAAACCCTAAACCCTGAACTCAGCAACTAAGGAAGCCCTGTATCCTACAAGGCTGAGCTCGCGTCAGAACACCATACCCACACACATGGGAGTTTCCGAAAATTAGGCGTACCTTATTTTGGAGTCCCTATGCTAAGGATCCTATTTTTCAGGGTATTGTATTAGGGTCCACTATTTTCGGAAACTCTCACTGACCCCCTACAAAATCTTCATAACCCCTTATGGCCCTGAACCCTAAAACCCCAAACCCGCCTAAAGACTAAACCCTACAAACCCTAAACCCTAAAACCCTAAACTTGAGCCCCTAAACCTTAAACCCTAAAACCCTAAACCCTAAAACCCTAAAGCCTGAGCCCCTAAACCCTAAAACCCTAAAACCCTAAAGCCTGAGCCCCTAAACCCTAAAACCCTAAACCCTCATAAGCCCTGATGGAACCAGAGGTACTCGAGCCTCGAAGTGGCTAGCAGCCCTGGGTCTCTTTCAGACTCTCACGGGTCGACGTGTTTCCGGACAGGGGAGCAGGGAGGGAAAGGGGCGGAGGGGTTTAGAGGTTTAGGGGTTAGGTTTTGTGATTTAGGGGTTTAGGGTTTAAGGGTTAGGGTTTAAGGTTTAGGGTTTAGGGTGGGTTTTGTAGGGCTTCGGGTTTCGGGTTCAGGCTCTAAGGTTCTGAAGTGCTATTAAGTGGACAAAGGGGCCGGCGGGGTTGGGGAGGTGGGGCTTCAGGGAGTGTTAG
The DNA here is from genome assembly GCA_905221615.1 of Symbiodinium sp. CCMP2592. NCBI lineage: Eukaryota > Dinophyceae > Suessiales > Symbiodiniaceae > Symbiodinium > Symbiodinium sp. CCMP2592. Next base: position 920,885 of record CAJNDT010006102.1, on the reverse strand, counting down.
CCTGGAGGCTCTAGCATTTGGGGGTTTGGGTTTAGGGTTTAGGGTTTAGGGTTTAGGGGAAATGTAGACAGGGCTTTTGGGTTGGAGTTCTTACGGTTGTTTAGGCTTGCAGATTTGGAGCTTCAGGGTGTCGGAACGGGCTTTGTAGGTGTTGTTAGCAAAGGTTGCTATAGGGGGATTGAAATATGGGAGTTTCCGAAAATAGGGGATCCTAATACAAGGACCCCAGAATAAGGTACCCCTAATGTTCGGAAGCTCCCATATAGGGATCGGCATCTTCGGTCGGAGTATTCCTTGTTAGTGCCTTTTCAATTCTACTTTCAGCAGACTGCAGCAAAAGCCCCGTTCCAACTATCAAAGAAGCGGTTAGGGTTGCATTTAAACTTTAGGGCTGTGGGGTTTCCCCGAACCCGGAACAACATACCTTTTTCAGGACTTGTATAAGGAAACCATAAGGAACCCCAAAAGGGGAGGTTTGTAGGGACAGGGAAGGCCGTAAGGTTTAGGGTTCGGACGTCTAGGCTACAAAGGATTAGGGGTTTGAGGTGTAGGCTTCAGGATTGATGGTTTAGGGTTCAGGGGTGGGCTTTCGACTACTTGGGGGGGGGGGGGGGGGGGGGGGGGGCGGGAGTGGGGGGGCTTCAGGTTTCGTGATTAATCTTTGTGCTTTAACGTCTATTCGTGGAATTGAAGGTCTGTAGGGTGTAGAGAAAGCACCCATGTAGGCATTTCAAAACGATCCAGCACCTGCACACACTGAAACACCTAAACCTTAAAACCCACACCGTTTCGAACTTGGCTTTGCGGCATCCCTCAACCTTGATTTCTCTAGGCCGGGTTCTAGGAACCGGAACTGTAATACTTAGTCTGATTTCGATGACCTAGTTTTGCAACTAGAGTGCTGTGATGTGAAAAATATCAGGTCGCCAAACAAGGGAGTTGCAATGTCACCCTAAGGGTCCATGTGCCCAAGTAGCATATACTTTGGCCGTCAAGTAGTCCTATATAGTTGCGTTGGGGCTTAAGTAAATACTATTTGGATACATGGACCCTTAGGGTCAGGGTGCAGGTCGACCGAATGGCCTGGCCGCCGACACCTCGCTCTTTCTTTTAATCCCTGGACGAGACTACAGACAGAGTTTGGCAGCCCGTATGTTACAGGGGTTTGGTTTGTCTGAGGGTTTCGCTCTGTTGAAGGTTCCTGGCTTAGGGCTTAGGGCTTACGGTTCGCAGGATATGCCCACACCTTCCAGTGGGTCATTGGGCAAATGCTCCAACAGCAACTTGGCTTTTGAAGGACTTGTTCTGGAAGATTAGGTGCCAAAAGCCCACTCTAGAGGTGGTCTTGTGAGGCCCAACCCCATAAGGCCCATAATAGTAGTAATATCGGAGCTTAAAAAGTGACCAATACTGTTGTGGTGGATCCTTATTGTTGTAGTATATAATGGCACCGAAACAATTTAATAATTAGTAAGGCCTCTATAGTATCGACCCTTTTGGTCCACAGGCCCTTGAAATCTTTACTTAAGGCAAAGCCCTATCAGAAAGGTATAGAAGCCCGACAACCCCGCCCGGAAGGTAGTTCAAAACCTTGTTTCACCCTCTTGGTCAACCCAAAACCTTATAAAACCGGCAGGCCGCCAGGCAGCCCTAGACGTGATCATGTTAAAGATCCATGTGCCAAAATAGCAAACACTTTGGCTTTAAAGTAGTGACTATATAGGTACTGTGGGCCAAGGTATATAGTATATCGGTACGTCGACCCTTGGGATAATATCTGTTTTCAGGGTTCAGCGCTTTAGAGCTTAAGCTTTTTTGGGGGTTCAAGGCTTTAGGGTCTCGCTACGATCCGTCCGTAAGGGTCCGAGTACCTAATTAACATTATACTCTCCAGAAGAGTAACTTACATAACTACTACCCTAAGTTAGGATAGTAGTTATGTAGGTTACTATTACTAAACCCGGGTACCTGATCATTGGGTCCTCTGGACCGCTAAGCCCCTATGATTATTGGGTCCTTCAAACGACCCCTAGGGTGTGCTCAGAAAACAGCCAGGCAACAGCTGGCACCTGAGCATGCGGGAGGAGAATGAGCAGGGACGAGGTTCCTCTAGGGTTCCGGTAGCCTTAGTAAGTACCCAGATTTTCCAATATCCACAAACTGAAGAACAAACTGTGTAAGGGATAATGTCTAAACTGCCGAAATCATTCCGGGGATCCCACTTTGAATTGAGGTATGTTCCTTGATGAAGAGATGGTGAAGATCTGGGAGTTGCTTAGGGCGCTGGGTTTAGGGTTGAGGGGCTAGGGTTCTCATTGGCTTTGAGGTTTAGGGTTTCGGATTTAGGGTTCAGGGTTTAGGCGAGGCATGGGACAAAATGCATGCTAGGCTTCGCACAGGACTCCTGAAGCCGCCGTCAAGTGACGTGAAGTGAAGTTTAGGGTTTAAAGTTTAGGCGCTCGGGTTCAAAGTTTAGAACCCATCATATAAGGAAACGGGCGTGCGGGATCAGTTTGCCGGGTTCCTAGCGGCGATTGGGGTCTGAGGATTGTGGCAAGGGGCTCGGGCCGTCGGGGTGGTTTCGTGATATGTGCAGATTCTCAAATGCAGGGATTGCACTCAGGCCGTCTCAAGACCCTGCCATACACGATATTCATCGATAGTCAAAAGGCATCCCTGTTTTTTCAAAAGCTATCATGTGTGCAAGCATTAGATCAACCTATAGTAATAGTATCCATTGTAGTTCCTTTTTTTGTTAACCAGTTTTTATGGTTAGCATCCTATTAAGGAGATTTTGGTTGACCAAAAGAAGGAACTATATACAATGGAGACTATAGGAAAGTTCAGTCAGAGGAGTCTGATGTTGTTACAGGTCTTGTTGTCCAACAGCCCCCAAGGTGCTAGAGCCTGCCTAGAGTAGTCCATGTACCGGAAGAAGAGGACATGATCCTAAGCAAGTGGTACGTTTCTCTTAAGGACCTTGGTTACTCTACTTGGAGGTTCATGGGTAGTTATAAGTGGAGTTATACGTCCCCTAATATGGGTTGTAACTATAGTTACCCTACTTATAACTCCACTTATAACTACCCATGAATCTCCAAGTACTCTACGTAAAACCTCTGAGTAGCTCTGGGACTTCCCACACGTGGAGACTGAGGCCCAAGGCTCCAAGTGCTGAAATCTATAGGGCTCAGGGTTTAGAGATTACCAGGCCCTTTAATGGAGCTCTTATGGTCCTTAATAGTGGGTATTTAGGGTATATTGGAGGGTAGTGGGGGGGTCCTGGTAGGGTTCAGGGCTTAGTTTAGGGTTCAGGGCTCGGTTTACTGTGCAGGGTTTAGTTGTAGATCCGGGGCTAAGGATTTAGGGTTCGGTCGACCTGTTCTGCAGCCCCAAGAGTCCAACGACTCATAAAGGACGTACTTGGGTTGAGGAACTCCTACTTGGCGGCGTTTGTGCTGCGTACATACGACGTTCGGGGAGATCGAAAAGGAAGAGGTCGGAATATGTAGCAATGGTACTCCGTTCATAGTCCCGCTGCTACAATATACCCAAGAGTCCGTTCCAACCAAAGAAGAAAGAGATTTTGCATGTCCTTCTCTGACGGCATGTGCGTTCACCAGCCTGCACGGCTTCTACGGAGAAGCCGGCAGTTATGTGCATCCCGTCGTTCTCAACGGCTGCAGGTGCGAAGAATACCCGGAATACTCCGCGCAACGACATCGTGGAGCAACTAAAGCTCAAGCCACGAGTTGCTCTAGAAGATGTACACCAGACCCTGGGCCGACACCACCTCGATCACAACACGCTCTGCTCGACAATGCAAGAGCTCAAGGAGCAAGAGCGATTCGATCTGGTCAGTATAGTGCTCTCAGAGACTCTGAAAGCCGGTGGCACTAAGTTAGGCCCCAAAGACTTCACCACGGGTATCAGTGCCTGTGCAAGGGCGAAAGACTGGCAGCCAGCCATGCATCTGCTCGGCAGCATGGGAAATGCCAGCGTGACTGCTAATGTTTTCAGCCACAGTTCCACCATCAGCGCTTGTGAGAAGGGTGGGCACTGGAAGCTAGCCTTGCATCTGTTCAACAGCATGCACAAGGCCAAGGTGGAAGCCAATGACATCAGCTACAGTTCGACCATCAGCGCTCATGAGAAGAGTGGGCAGTGGCAACTAGCCATGAAGCTGTTCGACAGCATTCGCCAAGCCAAGATGGAAACCAATGTCATCAGCTACAATTCCACCATCAGCGCTTGTGAGAAGAGTGGGCAGTGGCAGCTAGCCTCGCATCTGTTCAACAGCATGCACAAGGCCAAGGTGGAAGCCAATGTCATCAGCTACAGTTCGACCATCAGCGCTCATGAGAAGGGTGGGCAGTGGCAACTAGCCATCAAGCTGCTCGACAGCATGCGCCAAGCCAAGCTGGAAGCCAATGCCATCAGCTACAATTCCACCATCAGCGTTTGTGATAAAGGTGGGCAGTGGCAGCTAGCCATGCAGCTTTTCGACAGCATGCGCCAAGCCAAGGTGGAAGCCAATGTCATCAGCTACAATTCCACCATCAGCGCTTGTGAGAAAGGTGGGCAGGGACAGCTAGCCTTGCATCTGTTCTACAGCATGTGCAAAAAGCCAAGGTGGAAACCAATGTCATCAGCTACAATTCCACCATCAGCGCTTGTGAGAAGGGTGGGCACTGGAAGCTAGCCTTGCATCTGTTCAACAGCATGCACAAGGCCAAGGTGGAAGCCAATGACATCAGCTACAGTTCGACCATCAGCGCTCATGAGAAGAGTGGGCAGTGGCAACTAGCCATGAAGCTGTTCGACAGCATTCGCCAAGCCAAGATGGAAACCAATGTCATCAGCTACATGTCCACCATCAGCGCTTGTGAGAAGGGAGGGCAGTGGCAGGTAGCCTTGCATCTGTTCGACAGCATGTGCAAAGCCAAGGTGGACGCCGATGTCATCAGCTACAACGCAGTGTTGGAGGCAGCATGCAGCATGGCACGGGGTCATGCATATGAGCTGTTTCTGCAAGCTAGGCATGCTGGGCTGTATGCTGCCTTTTGCAACAAGGACCCTACCATTCTTGATTTACATGAAATGTTTGCCGGTGCTGGCTGGATGGCTGTGCAGTGGTGGTTGCTGGAAGTCTTGCCACCACTGTTCCGCTCCAAGAAGCGCCGCCGCTGCATCATCATCACAGGCTGGGGCAAGTCAAGGAAGATTTGGCAGAAGTCTGATGTTCAAGCTTTTGTTTTGACCAAACTGAAAGGTCAGGGCATAGCCACCGAGGTTCAGAAGGGAAACCAGGGCGCTCTTGAGCTGCACTTGACGACATCGGACCTCGCAGTTTTGCGGGCAAAGCTGCAGGATGTAAGCAATATTGTGCACCCTGGGCAGAGAGAGAAAGAGCATGTGTGCACTCGTGTGAGTATTAGCAGGAACAAGCTGCATCATAGTAATAATCGCCACAACAACAGGAAGGCGTAACTCAAAGAGTGGCTGCGATGAGTTGGTTGTAAGAAGTTCTGCAGCACCCATCATCTCTCTGACATGTGCAGCATGCAGCTGGCGAGAAATTGTATGTCGATCCAAACCCTAACCTTTAACTTCTAACGACCACAGAAGTTGCAGAAGTCCCGCCCACCCCGCAAGTCTCCCTGAACTTGCAATCGCAACCTCACCATATTCCCAAGCAACTTATATAGGAGTTTCCGAAAATAGGGGACTCTAATATAGTATCCCAAATAGTAGGATCCTTATTATAAGGACCCCAAAACAAGGTACCCCTAATTTTCGGAAACTCCCATATACCCCTATAGAAGAACTCCAGAAAGACCCAGAGAAACCATACGGTGCCCTTTGAGAAGGCACCAAAAACCACCCATGGAGTTTACCCCAACCAAGCTTCGCTTTATGTTGGTGTAGTTGCTAGGGTTTGAGTTTAGGGGTTGTGCCCAGACCCTGAACCCAAAACCCGTGACTCTGAGGTTCAAACAGGTCACGACGGCCTACACTCCTACACCCTTGGCCCTGGACCCTAAAACCTTAAATCCCAAGATGTTGAATTTCAGTTTGCTACATGCACATACACCCATGAGTTGGTCTTAGGCATTTTCGGGCTTCTGGTTTCTAGGAGGTGTACATGGCTTGCTGGTCAGAAAGTATACAGGCTTCTAGGCCGTAGGGGTTTAGGAATTAGGAAAGGGAAGCTCCGGGTTCTGAAGAAAAGCTTTAGACCCTTCATTGTTCATAGCGAAGCCTGTCAGGACAGCATGAAGCCCTTTCGGAACGCCAAAAGCACACAAAAACACCACCCTTCAAAAAACCTGTAAGACCAAGAACATCCTACACAAGATGTTATGCTTAGTTTGGACCGTACCCCAAGGGTCCAAGTACACGATATTCATATACTCTCCAGAATCCGAACCTACACAACTACTATCCTCAAACCGAATTTCTGATTATTGGGTCCTTTGGACCGTTGGGGGTAAATCTGAAACCCTGAATCCCCTCTTAGCAACAGTCTTTGAACCAGACTTCCAGTACAGGCTGCTCGCTCGCGTGGTGCGGTGGTGAACAAGACCCCTAAGGGCCCAAGTTCTCAATGTTGTAGGATTTGGGGGCCATTTTTAGGCTGTTGGGTTGCTGGCGGGCGGACATGACGCAAGAGCAGGATAGCCGCGTCGCATCGGTCGGGAGCTCGCTCTGAAGACAGGGCCGTACCCAAAACCATAAACCCCTAAACCTCTAAACCCCTAAACCCTAAACCCCTAAACCCCGAAATCCCTAAACCCTAAACCCCAAAACCCCTAAACCCATAAGTTAAGTCCCTAAACCCTAAACCCCTAAACCCTAAACCCCGAAACCCCTAAACCCCGAAATCCCTAAACCCTAAACCGCTAAACCCCTAAACCCATAAATCCCTAAACCCTAGACCCCTAAACCCCTCCCCCCCTCAGGGGACGACTTCGCCGCTGCAGCATCTCCCCGAAACCATGGCTCGCGAGAGAAAAGGTGCCCAAGAAGAGAGCAGAATGACTTGGCGTGTGACGGGTTTTTAGGGCTTTAGGGTTTTAGGGTTTATAGGATTTAGGATTTAGGGTTTTAGGTTTCAGGGTTTAGAGTTTAGGGTTTAGGGTTCAGGGTTTTAGGGTTTAGGGTTCCAGGGCTAGGGTTTCATTAGGGCTTCAGGGTTTAGGGTCAGGGGATGCGCATGTTCCAACCTTCTGGCTCCTAGCGCAACCCCAAACCCTAAATCTCTAGAACCCGAAGCAATATGCTGGGCTTCCACTACTATTTGCTTAAGAACCCCCCAAAAAATAAAAAATATATTCCTTATGGGGGTATTATAGGGATTATTATTTTTATTTTTTGGTGGTTTCTTAAGCAAATAGTAGTCCAGCATCAAGGTCTCAGTTGGGGCTGGGGAAAGAGATTTGCTTGCAACGTCGTCTTGTCGTTGTTAGGCCCCTTTAGTAATTCTCATGCTCAAGCCCTCATAAACTTAGGCGTGCTGGCTTACGATTTGGGTTAACTTTCCAAACTGATCATACAACCCTGCGAAACCTCGACATAGCGAAACAAACTCCTGGAATTAAGAGATTTTGCAAATCATTTAAACACAGAAAACCCCATGACAACCCTAGGCCCCAAAGCCATTTTAACGACTTCGTGCGCACAGGCGCCATAAATCAAACAACGCCATAAATACACTGCACCTCAACTCAAAACCCCCACGCCAGGGTCCAAAGTATCTAGTACATAGCCCTCCAGATCCATGCCTGTAAATATTGCATACGTGGCCATGTCATTGTCTCAGGGGTGCGCGGGGCATGACAGCGATTTTCGCTGTCATTTGCGTCAGGAGGCTGTTTAACATAATGTATGTACGTACTTGTATATGTGTATATACATACCATATACCAACATGAACCTATATAAATATATATATATATATATATATATATATATATATATTAAATATATAGGTAGATATATTTCAGAATGCTACAATATTACTAGTAGTAATAGTATATTCGTCTTAGTCTTAGTTACTAGTACTATAATACTAGTACTAGTACTAATACTAGTATTAGTATTAGTACTAGTACTAGTACTAGTATTAGTATTAGTATTAGTATTAGTATTAGTATTAGTCTTTGTATGTGTATTAGTATTAGTATTAGTGTATTAGTATTAGTGTATTAGTATTAGTGTATTAGTATTAGTGTATTAGTATTAGTATTAGTATATAGTGTATAGTGTATAGTGTGTATTATAGTATAGTCGAAGTATAATACCAACATTATTTACGTAAAGTGTAAATGAAGTAGAAACACAGTATAAGGTATAATTATACTACCCAGGTATTAGTAACAATACAAGCAAAAGTAGCAGCAGTAGTAGTTGTAGTAGTAGTAGTAGAAGTAGTAGTAGTAGTAGTAGTAGTAGTAGTAGTAGTAGTAGTAGTAGTAATAGCAGTACTAGTACTAGTACTAGTACTGGTAACAGTAGTATTAGTAGGAATAGTAGTAATAGTAATAGTGATGGTAATAGTAATGGCACTAGTAATAGTAATAGTAAGGACAATAGTAATAGTGATAGTAATCGCAAGAGTAGTAGTAATAGAAATAGAAATAGCAATGGTAGTATTAACAGTAATAGGATACTAGTTGTAATAGTAATGGACAGTAATAGTACTAGTAATAGTATGAGTAATGGTAATAGTAGCAGTAATAGTACGAGTAATAGTAATTGTAATCACAATAGTACTAGTAGTAATGTTAGTTATGGTAACCGTAATGGCAATATTAGACTTTATCGTAATGTAGCAATAGTAATAGTACAAGTAACAGTAATCGTGATCGTATTAGTAATAGCATGTATACTAGTAGCGATGGTAACAGGAATAGTAACTGTCGTAATATTAGCAATAGTAGCAGTAGTGGCAACAATAGTAGTAGCAGTAGTAGTAGCAATAGCATGACAGCGACAGCAATCGTAATGGTTGTGCTCGAAATCCATGTATGCACGCATTGCTAAGATACATCTGCTTGCTCTTGGGGCGTAGCCCAGCTTATGATCGCAGAAATGGTTGTCATTCTGGAAACAACTGTTTCCGCAACATGGAGTTCTCGAAAGCATAAAAAATGAACACAGTCCGCTAAATGGTATGCACACAGAATGTAACAGTCTGTGAAATTAAGCGGCCGATCTATGCTGGCAAAGTACTTTTGAAACTGGGCAGTCGCATGAACGTATGATACTATACCCAAAAGCTCTCTGAAGCGAGACCCTTGAAACTACAACTTGATCCTGTCCCCGGGGCCCGATAGCTTTAAACCAGGATTGCTGAAAGCCACGGAGCCGCAGGTTCATGGGATTGTGGGCATGTTCGCAGTTAGGAGTTTTTCTTTCCCTTGACATTCATTAATTCACAGCACAAGCCGCAGAAGCTCCCGATCCTTAAACCGCTCGCCAAAACGCGGGGGCTAAAATTTGAGAGTTCAGAATTCGGGAAATGCAGGACAGCTCGTTAACGGAATCAAAGGCATCCTTCAGCGTCACGGCACCGCATGGCTCGCCACTAAAATACTAAATTGACTAGATTGACTAGGTCTATCAAACAGAGTAATGTGTTGTGAGGTTTCCTGTGCTATGGTAGCACAATGCAGTGCAGTTAGCAGCCGGGAAACTTGAGATTGCATGGACTAGAGCTGGGCTGTTCGATGCGCAAGTGAACATAAAGTAGTATAACATCTACCTTTTGGCACTCGCTCTCGGCAGGCAGTCAAAGTTTACATACAAAAGTTCATCGATACATACATGGGGATCTATTGCTGGGACCGCAAGTGCACAGTGCACAGAATACATTCTCAACCTGTAGTCAACTTGATATCGATATCAATGCACTTGCTCGCGTAGTCTGGGGTTTTAGCCGAGCGCATGTCATGCACATACGGGGTGCGTGAAAATTTGGGGAGGACGAGGGTGGGGGGGGGGGGCGGGGTGGCCGGGGTTAACCGTACCTCCTAAATTTCACTCAAAAAAAACCGATACCCAGAAAAAACAACATATCCTGGACTCCCATTTTCGACACAAACATAAACAGCCGCACTGGAAATCATACCCTACGTCGGTATCGGTTTTTAGTGACAAATCGTGGAATAGATGAAGTTTCTGTATCCCCCTACAGACAACATACATAAGATACGTGCATGTATATGTATGCAAAGTATGAACATATATGTGTGAACCGGTATTATATATATATATATATGTACACACATGAATATGCTAGACGCTTGTAGGCCCATTGATCCAGCTGCCGTTCGCGTCATAGAACAATTGCCTCGTTGACACCTACGCACATACGTCGCATTCCCATCAGATGTCCCAAGAGCCTTGCAACCCGGGAACAGGCAGGAACAAAACACACGAAGATGAGCTCAACATGCAACCTGTCCCGTGATGGAACACCGAGCGTCCCAGATCCCATGGGAAACTTTTCGGAATCTTCTATGTTCTATGGCTAAGCGCGGCAAACTCAAAAGTGAGACGTAGCTATGTTCATATAGTGGTTATTAAGTTTGCCTGGTTGGTCTGAAATCTTGATTGTTTCGTGGACGAGTGGCATTGGCTCGCGCCCTACACGCGTGGACCCTATGCCCTATGCCCAGGTTCTCTTCAGTTCGACGTGTAGCGAATTGTTCACAACGGGGGATTGCACCAAGGCTGTGGGTTACACAGAACGCTGGTTTCAGTAATGTAAGTAAAGGTGGTGTGGATTGCGACTTATCGGTTTATAAGCAAAGGCTGTGGGGTAAACAATTCGGAGATTTCATTGCTGCCGTGCACAAGCATCCCTTGAAGGTACTGTGTGTAAGCACGGGTACATCAACACCGAAGCTAGTCCAGCTTTAGAAGATATTTGTTGATTTTGGAGGCAGGATAGGGCTTTAATACAAGCTTGGTGCACGGACTATAATTGTACGGAATGCCCTAAACTAGTTTGTGCGGGTCGGAGTGTGTTGATTCGTTCTTTACAACAGATATCAGCCATTATGCACGATGGTATTTTGCTGCTGCTTGGAACAGGTACTGTGAGGACGATAGCAGACAGCCATATGGCAGGAACCGAATCATGAAGGGATTGTGGGGTTGGCAGCGGCGTGCACAGATGATGTTATGTGAGGTGCTCGGAATCATAGCACGTCGCACAGCGCGGAGTTTAGTTGCACTAGAATCCATCAAAAGTTTCAGGGCCTTGACGCAACTACATATATTATGATCCCCGATCTGAGCACCGGCTCGGATTGTGAGGATAGTCGGTGTAGCCAATGGTGTGGACTCCACGAAAAGTGCTCACCGGGCCTCATAGCACATAGGAAACCATACAGCTATTCTAGATTGAAATGCCGGTTTACTGACGCAAGATACCGTTGTATCGTGAAAACAGATCCGCGATAAATGCCATGCGCTGCAATCAGGACTGGGGCAGAGATGGTTCTAGAAAACAAGGATGTTACCGATTCTTACAGTACTACACAATTTGGGGCGAGAAACGAAAAGAAACTGATAAGAGCACCTTTATATTCGCCATGCTGACACAAAGCAGTCACATGCAGATGCGCGAGATAACTGCTCAAAGATGGTATTGGCTTGAAGGGATTAAGTGTGCCTGAGATGAGTACTACACGTTAGGACAATTTCATAACAGGGATAAAGTTTGGGCGTCGGAGACCGAAATTACTAGGCTTTAGCCATTACATCAACAATCCCGCAGATAAGTTAATTTGGACGTATGAGCATCTTAACGTCATGGCAAAATCGATGGATTGATGGCTGGAGGGTTTACTGGTTGCTGTCCCGAACCGACCATATATAGGAGCAGACAGAATGATTTGACGGCAGCACGGCTGACCAATTTTTCCCACCCGCCCAGCTGAAAACCAATTGGGCTGCTGGATAGGTTTCATTATAACCTTAATGCCCTAAACATTTCATTAATCCGCGAAGTACACTCTGTCTGAGCATTTGACATGGGCAAACGAGTACTTAAATCAAGACGGCGGCAAAGTAAATGGATAAACAAATGTTGCACGCTTCGTGCCTCTGGTGCGTCATGGGGGCCAGCTGACTGCAGTAGTGCACTAGTGGTTTGATGGAGAGGTCCTGGGTACTTAATCAGTCACAGCGGCAAACTGAAGGTTTTCATGAATGGATGAACCGCTTTCTATAGGGAACCGTACCGGTTTCGGTTGGGTAGCTCTGGCGCATGATAAAGGTTGCAAGAAGGGTGCTATCAAGCCGAAATGGAGGATCTGTGTGAAAAGCAGACGGCAAAATACCTACGTTTGCATTTCTGTGTGTATTTGTATGTATATTTACTTGTAGTCCTTGTGTATATGTATTTCAGGAGCCTATAGCCCTATATGTTCTGTATGTTTTCATGTACACACTAATACGTACTGATCGAAACCCTAGTGTATGCATGCCGGTGTGAGTACTGGACAAGCAAGCCCAGCGAGCCTTGAAAGATAGCCGTGGACATATCCGGGCCAGGCGATTTAGGCTATTAAATGAAAAAAGGACCCTGAAGGAGATAGCTATATATATATGTATATATATATATGTATACATACATGTATTGACACGATATGTACATGTACGGATCTTTCCAGGTCCTGGTTCGTCGAAATCACCACCCAAACCCAATAAGAAGCCTACAGCGATAGGGTTGCTGACCATCAGCTACATGAAACCGAATACGTACTAGGTCTGACGAGTGATGCCACTCCCGAGCAGCAATCGTTCTCTCCGTATCTGTCTCTTTGGATCGGGCCAGGTACCTTTCGAACTTGCTGAATTTGGCTCTGGGCGCATGCTGAGGGGCTGGGTAATAGCCCACCCGCGACTTGCCAACTTTTGAGGAGGCTTGGCGACGCGGTTCGGGTCTGGGGAGATCCTGGCCGAGCATCATGAAGCCCCCCTACCAAAAAATCATGAGCATCAGACTTTGCCAAAATCATGGTGGAATGTTGGTAAAGTGTGACACAAGTGCCTCTTTTTGGCATTGGCCGGCAACTCCATCCCCCCGCACATGGTTTTGCACCTGGATACGCAGCCCATCCTCCCAAGACCCCCAGACCCGCCCAGTTTGTGAGGTGGAGATCCAAGGATTCGGGAGGCCCTGGGGGCACTTGAAAGGACGAGACTGCGCGTGATTTAGCGTGATTTTGCGTGATTTCCGCGAATGCCTTTAAAAGGGCCAAAGCTCTTCCGCAAAACCGGCCGCGTGATTTCACGTGATTTCGCGTGATTTTGCGTGATTTTTGCGTGATTTTCGTTTGCCGTGCTCAGCCCGGGCAAAGGGTAGGGGTGGCAAAGCCACCGTTTAGGGAAATTCTTTGACCGAACGCGCGGCTGAGTTGTGATTTCGTGTAAGCCATCATGGATCAGGAAGGGCGAGGGTGTAATTGTGCTAGAGCAGGAAGCAGCATAGGAAGGTTGTGAGGATCTCTGGCAAAGCATAAGTTGCGGTTGGAGGGTATTTAAATGTGTTTACCTCTTTGCACCGAGTAGGTGGCTCGGTAAACGTTGCTCGAAACAGGCAACTGTAAGAATTTGCACAGAACTAGCTATGAAGAACGTCAACACGAATCCAGCTGCAGGCCAACCAATGCTTCCTTGCCCCGGCAGTGCAGAATCGAACCCACATCCAGCGAACCCCGGTAGCCGCGCAGACTAAAACTCCGAGTAGCGCAATGTCCGACAGCAATATACCCGTATGTGTGGAAAGCTTGCAACACATTCAAGACACGTGTCTGAACCTTGTTTCGAAGAAACTCATATTTGTGGTCTCTTGGCATCTCTCTCGCCCCCTCTCTCTGTTTATCACTCTCTGACTCGCTGTTTTTGTCGCTCTCTCTCTCTCTCTCTCTCTCTCTCTCTCTCTCTCTCTCTCTCTCGCTCGCTCCGTCGCATTCCCTGTGCATCCTGTAGCAGGCCTGTGTACCAACACTACATTACATACCCTACCATGCAGGCAGCAGTCCTCCGGTTGTGGTCAGTCGTTTTACTTTTTTCGAGCCCCGTATCTATGCACGCATGTATTGTGTTCGCGTGTACATACAGATACATATATATATATATATAATCATCTATATATGTATATGTGCATGTATACGGATATGGCACGCCCCACTCACCCCCCCTATCCAAATGATCCGTTCGCTTCATAGAGCCTCGTCCCGCATGGTCACTCAGACGACACTACACCGCACATTCACAAGAACAACCTTCCGTGAGCATTGCAACCGAGAAACAAAGCATGAACACGACACGATAATTAGGTTCAACATTGGGTCTGTCCCTTGAATGAAGCATTGAGAGTGGAAGATCTCGCGTATTTGTTTGGAGAACCACCCGTCTTCGACGCTGAAGCAGCGGGAACATCCATGTCAAATTGCGGAGGTGTTTCTGTTGCTATTGAATTTTCCCGGGTGGTCTATAACTCGTTTGTTTTGGTGGATGAATAGCTTGAAGGCTTGCTGGTTTTATGCTTTAGTGACTTTATTGGCTCGCACCCCGCATGCGCGGACCCTCTACCCCAGGTTCTGTTTACTTCGAGGCATTATACCGGAAGCACAGGCGACGTGGAGTGGAAACTCAAGGGCCTACAAAACAGAGCTGTGGCTTCACTGAGTTCACGGATGTCGTAATTAATGCCCAGAAATGATTTAAACAAGGATTTATGGGCAATAATTAAAGCCAACCCGAACCAGGACTTTGGAGATGTCCGGCGTTTGGGGAAGAACAGAAGGGGCTTAATGAAGGTTAAGGCAGGCAATATAAGAAATGCTCACTCCTAGAATGCGTGGGTAGAAACCTATGATAAGAGTCAAAGTGTGTTGTTCTATGTTGCTTCGCGCACTATGCGGACAATGTCGGGGAATTTTGCCACTGGCTATAACAGGTGCCGTGAGGACGATAGCAGGCTGAAGGGATGAATGATGGGGTTTGCATTGGCGGGAGCAGGAGATATTCTTCAAGGGCACGGACTCATAGCACCTCATACAACATGGATTTGATCGCACAGTGGATGTCAATATCACAAGTACAACGACTTAGATTCATGAGTTAGCTATGATTCCAGTATCTGGGTGCAAAGTCTGGTTGTGCGGATAGCCATTGCTTTGGACTCCACGAAAGCTGCTTAACAGGCTCATCACCCGGAACATAGAAGAACAACTCTGTGTTGACATGCCGCTGTGTCAAGCACGATTTTCCGTTGTATTGTGACAAACAGACATGCACCGGAATCTACTCCATGCAATAAGGATGATGCTAGATAATTAACCAGGATGTCGCCGATGTCCAAAAACACAAGAAGGGGAGCGTCAAACAGAACCTGTGCATTGTACCTTTGAGCAGGAAAGTAGGGAAGTTTTTGGAAACTCCGCGCCCTTCACATACAGATGAATGAGCTGAGTGATAGAAAGTTGTCTTGGTGAGAACCAGGGCTCCGGACTAGGATTACGTGTGTATGCCTGCGATGAAAACCTCCGTTACGCGAATTTGGGGCACAGGAAACCACCAGCACGTTCATAATCCCATCAACAAGTTCGTTTGGCCATATATACCGGTTTTACGGCCTTGCCTTGCCAATCATAATGGCACATTTGGTGGATTGACGGCTTCAGGGTTCAATGGCTGCGTTCCCGAACCGATAATAGGACTAGTAGGAGCCGAATGAAATTTCTCGAAAGATCTAAGCCTCGAACTACGCTCTGTCTGAGCATATGATACAGGCACACGAGTAAATTAAGAGAGTGCTGGTTACATGGGTGGAGTTCCTAGCCAGTCGTAAATCAAGAATGCAACGATCGGGAGGTAATGGCCTGATTGAACAAATAGAGCTGACTCTGTGAAGGCTTTGAAGCCGTATAGACCAATCATTGGCAAAAGGGATACACGTTTCGCGTCTCTGGTGCGTCATGGGACTGCGCTAGTGACTAGTGGATACATGGCGAGGGCCCGGGTACCTTATCAGTCATAGCGGCAGAATGAAAAATAGATCAGGGGATGAACGGCTTCGCGGTTTAGGGACCTGACCTGACTTGTTTCTTGCGGGTTGGTAGCTCTGGCGGCTAAAGGGTGCAAACGGGGCTTTGCCAACCCGAACGTGGTAGATCTTTGGGGTGGGAAGGCGAGCTCATACATAAGATGCATACTCATGTTTCAATGTATGTGTATTTATGTAAAAGTGTGTATAAACATATACATATATACGCACAGACTTAGGACCAGTGGATGACAATATAAGAATCAGACTGTACGAAGATACTAGAACTGACATGTGGATGGGGTTTAGCGTGATAACATTGGTCCTGATCAATGGCGACGACAACAACCATTAGTCTCGCCGGTGCAATTCTATTTGGTGAACTATTTTGAACTCGGGCAAGCCAGGTTCAGGGACACTCCCGTAGTTCATCCTCCACATATATACTATAGTTAGGCAAGTCAACTAGTCAGTGCAACATATTCCCGCAAGGCACTTGCATTCAACCCTAGAAAGGCAGGTGCTCAGAGTTGGCTTCGCCCCGGTGGGGTTCAATCTAATCAGCCATTCGATTGCTTCGGGGATTCTGATGCTGGCAAGCGCGGCTATCTCATCCGATGGTGGGAAAAAAGGCTTCTTGGCAAGGGTTTATAAGAACAGAAATTGAATTTTGAGTTTGTACAAACACCTTGAAAAGCTAGACCCTGCAGGCTCAACAACGTCTAAACCCTGCCCAGGCACAACAAGATAAAGCCTTGTACAAACGAGAACAGAGCCCAAGCCTGGTACTTCTCCTAGTTGAACGCTATCATTTTCTTCATAGGCATTCAATCTTTAGTCATCAATGTTTTTGGTTTTCCTTTTCTGACAACCTGAAACGTGAAAACCTAAAACCTTAAACTCGTGCTTTGAAGCCATACGAATGGCGATATCGCGGCCCTACGAGGCGAGAGCAATTGCTCTAGGATGTCGTGGGACAATTAAACGTAGGAGATAGTGCTTACTAGAGGCATTTACAATGCTACTAAATCGTCCACGCCACCTATTATTGCTTTCCTACCGTGGAAGCATGAGCTATTTAGGGAAGCATCCGCCATTTGATGGAATCATGCGCTAGTTTATGGAAGCAGCTTCCATTTTATGTCAGCAGCCGCCGCTTATGGATTATGAATGATTATGAGATAGCTACAGGAATCGCGAGCATACGCTCGGTAGGCATGTATATCTGTACTTGTCTCATCTTAATGCAAAAGATGCACTATCTGCAATCTTTGGATATACCGCGGTAGATAAATGTGGCGTAAATGTGCCGAACGACGTAAATGTGTGTGTACTCCATGTCGTGCTTGTCGTCGTAGTGATCATATAAACATATAGAGATATACATATCGTGACAAACATTATGCAAAAAACACATATGTGTGTACATATATATATACATATATATTTCACATTGATTTTGAAACCGTGTATAACATACACGCATATATGCACATATAAGATACAAGTGTGTTGGCAGATATACAGTGTATGATTGCATTGTTATGAATATCCAGTTATAAACAACAAACATATAGATGCGTCTTGTAGTACCAGCAGATATCCAAACTAGTATGTTATATTATATGCATGTATAAAGTACTTAGCATATAGTATATCGTATACAGTATGTAGTAAACAGTATACACTATATAGTGTTAGAACAAAGTTCTTAGTATAAAGTATAAAGTCTATAATAGATAGTATAAGTATATACAATATACATAAATCTATAGAGAGAGAGTATATATATATACATGTATACTTAGTGTATATATAGTTTTAGAACCGTGTATATAAAGAGCATATAGTATGTAGTATATCGTGAATAACAAACAGTTTATGTATAAGTATAAAGTATATCGCAAATAGTATATAGTGTAAACATGTATATACATATATATATATGTATATATATATATATACATCTATATCTATATGTATGTATTGTGAAATTTGCACATAGGTAGTGTAAAGAAAGAATATATACACAGTGCTTGAAGTATAAGTACATGGTATACGTAGATATAGTATGTGTATATATATAAATAAAGATAAAAAGTTTGGATATACAGCATTATGTGTATATATATATACACACACATACATCGTGCACATATACGATATGTATATATGTATGTATAATATATAATATATAATATAAGTAGTATATATACATATACATATACATAGAACGAGGTTACATGTACATATATACATATATACATATATACATATATACATATATACATATATATATATATGTATATGTTGTGTAGATATAGTAAAATATATAGTAACTAGTATAAACGTAGCATAAATATAGTATACATATAGTATAAACATAGTATATTAATAGTATAATGACCCCAATTATGGAACCATAAATGCCGCAAAACCAGGCTACGCAAATGTAGGCGAAATCCAAGGTCATCGACGCAAAGTAGTATCATGACCCAGGATTTTGAAGGCACACGCTAATGACCTCATATTTTGAAGGCGCCGGATCGGGAGGGTAGGGGAATATAGGGTTTCTACATCAGTAATTGCTATCATGATCTTGGGAAGTATCCCGAAGAACAGTACCTAGGACTCTTTTGGGAACCGGCCGAGGTTGAGACGTGGCTTTTCTTCGACGGCGTAGGGACCCAAGTGTTTTTCTAGGGTTCCTCGGGGGGCCGTTTGAGGTTTCGTTTAAGCGGTCCTAGACTTAGACGGTCCTGTAAGGGTTTTAGTGTTCAGGATCGGCTTCTTTAGGTTCACTATAGGGGCCTAAATAATTGCAAATATGATATTGGGGGTTCCTTGTTAGAGTATAGTATAATGGGCCCCAAAACCATTCTGATTATTATGTTCAGGATTGGTTTCTTTGGTTTCTTTAGGTTTAGAGTGTTTCGGCAGGGCTTACGAATTTGGGGCTTTGGCGCTTGGTGGTTCAGGTGTGGGTAAAGTGTACTGGTCACGTACAGGTTCTGATAAGGATACGAAAGGTGGGGGGTCGAACAGAGCTCTCACGGGGGTTTACGGTTTAGTGTTGAGGCTTAGGGTGTGCAAGAGGACCGATTGCAACAAGCACCTCCATGTTTAGAAGGTTGTTTGAACCTTTCGCATGTTGATTGATGTTGTCCTGAAGCCCCAGTACAACAGAATATGAAGCTCGAGTAAGTATCGAGAGGACATGTTCAATGTGAGAATATTAGTATTAGGTAGGCATCTCTGCATGTCTCTCCACAGAGCTTGAAACCGGAGCCCATATATAAAAGCCTAGTGCTGTCGGGACTCAGGAGAGTTAGCCGTAAGCCCTAAACTCCGTAAGCCCTAACTTAACCTGTAAACCCTCAACCCCAACCCCAAAGCCCCGCCCGCTAGACCCTGACCTCTTACTGCTGGACCCTCGACCCCGAATCTTAAAACCTAGGGCCAGTAAACTGCCCAGAACTCATAGACACCCAAAGCCTAATAGCCATCTGTAGCTCTCCAAACCCCATAACTATAACCCAGATCTTTCAATATCCTTCAATTTCGGAATACCCCCCTGATTCATATTAGGGATCCTACCAGCATTTAAGGTGTATTCCTTAATTGAGGAATCTTTTCAAATCTGAGGGTGTGCGTTTGGCCCCCGATTCCAGCCATGCCGCCGATTCTGCTTCGGCGAAGCCGCAGATGTCTCTGCAAGATGTTCCCAGGCTGGTTTGCGGTTTAGGGTTTAGGGGTTTGGGGTTTCGTGGGATAGGGTTCGGGTGTTTAGGGTCTCGGGTCTACGGGCTGGAAACCGACGGCCAAAATAACTTGCAATTGCTTCCACTCCTGGCCCCCAATTCAAGTACCCAGACCCCCGGGAGGATCTAGAAAGTAGATCCCCTGATTTGGGGCCCTATACTACTAAGGGTAGTTTATAGGAACCCCCACAAGGGGATTTAACTTTTGGATCCTCCCGGGGGTCTGGGCATAGCACAACCTTCCCCAAACTCATTTTCGAGGCCCATAGCCTTTTTGACTATATAAGCCCGCTGCGAAACTAGCCCGGGTTTAGGGTTTAGGGTTTAGGGGTTTAGGGTTTAGGGGTTTAGGGGTTTAGGGTTTAGGTTTGCCCCGCACAGGAAGTCTTTCAAAGAACATCTGGGGGCTTACGGAGCCCCCCAGAGGGACCAACGCTCCCTAGTGTGATTTTCAGGTGACCTTACCTGTGTAGTTTATCTCAATCCCGGGTACAATCGATATATTGGACCCTGCAAAACCCCACATCTACAAACGCACCATAGTACACCCTGTAAAGCTGCAGCAGAACAGTATAGCAACCCATAGCCCATGTAGAACCTTCGATGGAACCACCCACATCCCAAATCCTGAACCCTAGATATTAGGGTCCTTAAGAATTCCTTTCAAGTCAACCGTCAGCCCTATAAACGCTTTAGCCACACCCTACCCCTAAAGGAATCCCATTACTGTATCCTTATGAGAAACCATCTCATAGTACCCTGAAAAGGACCCCTATGTTCGTTCCCTTCAAATACCTTATTTTGGTACCCTTATGGTACCCTGTACCCCAATTTTCGTTCCCATATACCACCTCATTCAAGTGCTCTTATACCACCTTGCAAGGAACCTTACTTAGGCACCCTTAACGGAAACCTATCTTCATAGCCTCATAGTACTCTGAAAGGAACCTTTTCCGTGGTGCCCTTCCCAGAGCCTCCAAAACCCTTTAATTAAGGAATCTAACTTAAAGTATAGTAGGATCCATAATATGATTTAAGGTATATTCCTTAATTAAGGGGTTTTGGAGTCTCTGGGTTAAAGGAGCCCCGAAAAGGTCCAGTAGCCCAGGTACTCGACTGCACCGGACGTGGCTTCCCCGGCCACTGGGCGACACTGCACCGCCTCTCGGCGTGCAGGTTTTTTGGGGTTTAGTATAGGTTCTTAATATAGGGGCCTTATGGAGGCCTTACTTTTCAATTACCTATACTATACATTGATTTTTGTTGGGGGGGTGGGGGGTGTTCCTTACTACAACTATAGTATGATATAGCCCATTATTAAGGCGCCTACAGAAGCAGGATGGTTTAGGGCATTACGGTTAGGGAGTTACAGGGCCTGGGAGTTAGGGGAGAGCTTTGCCCTTTCGCCTTTTCGCCCGGATCCCAGTACCTATTCTACATCATATATTAGGTACGGCCCCCACTCAGTAATAGTTGAATCAGTTGAATCATATTCATAGTATAGATATAGTAGGACCTTAATAGTAGCCCTATTATAGACTCTTACGGTATGGGGGCCGTACCTAAATTATATGGTGGGTTTTTCTGGGCAATGGCTACGATAAGGCTTACGTAGGTTCACGTGACAGCATCCACCCTATGTAGTGACTCTTGTTGCCAAATTTAAATTAAGCTTGAGGACCCGAAGTCCTAAACCCTCGTGGAATCTGCAAAGCCTTTTAAGGAGATTTACTTAACCCGTAAAGGAAGTTTTCCGAAAACCCTAAACCCTAAGTCATGATGCGTCGAGGTTCGCTGGCTTCGGGAAGACGGGCGGAAGCTTCGGTTCTTGGCCGAAAGCTCCTGGAAAGATGGGTGGCTTGCCTGCCTAATGCGGTCCAGTATCCCAAAGGCTCCATGTAATATGAGGCCCGTTATGCTACAATTAGAATAAGGAACCACCAAAAGAGTCTTGGTAATGATTTAGGCTCCTACAGTACCCATATAGTAGGTACTTAGGCCTTAAAGTACCCATATAGGGACCCATTTAAGGCCTAAGTACCTACTATATGGGTATACTACATGGAGTCTTAGGGTATGTTCGGTGCCCAAGATGCTATGATAGGGAGTACTTGGACACCTGAGTAGAACAGCAAGCAACAGTTGACGTTCTTGGTGTACTAAAATAACATAGCCCCATGAGTCATCTAAATCGTCAACCTTTGTTGTCTCCGCAGAAAACTGGAAAACTGAGTGGGTTTTGAGGGTAAGGCTGGTGACTGACCCAAAAGCCTTCCATTGCGTTCGCAGGGCAGGGGCTCTCTAATGGCTACAAGGGTTCTTTCACGGTTTCACCGGAAGGATGGATTGTAGTACATGGCTTTTGGGTTTGGTTAAGTACAACAACATTGATGCAGACATGTATGTATACATGTACATATTATGTATACCTAGTATGTATATGGATCTAAGAGATACACATATATGTGACACTACGAAACACATGACTGATATTCAAAATGAATACGAAGCACTGTGTTTAATCCCGAAACGGCGAATTCTCCTAAACCCTAAACCCCTAAACCAGCCCTAAACACCCAAAATCTCCTAAACCCTACACCCCTAAACCGACCCTAAACTTTCATAAAAGCCAGAAATCCTCGAAAAGCGCGGAGGGGAATCAGAGCGCCGAAAAGTGCGAGGAGATGCCGAAGATCCTTTGGGCAAGGTGTTGAGCAGTTTTTGTTTTAGTGTTTAGGGTTTAGGGGTTTAGGGTTAAGGGTTCCTTTAGGGGACCCTGGGGTTTTAGGGTTTTAGGTTTTAGGGTTTAGGGGTTAGGGGTTTACCGTATAAGGCTCCTAAGAGGGTCTTGGGCTTTCTGGGGGAGGGTTTCGGCTTTGGGGGCTAGGGTCCGGGATCTCACTACAAGGGTCCAGGAGCCTTAAGGATAGGGTTTAGGGATTATAGGGTTGCGTTTCAGGGTTCACTTGTACGGTTTAGGGTTTAGGGTTCAGCTTTTGGTTTAGAGGCTTTTAGAGTTCTGTGTAAGGGTTCAGAGGTGATTGATAGTGTTCAAGGGTTCAGGGTTTAGGGGCTCCTATGGTTTTATATGGGTAGTTGTCAAAATTATGGCCCCTTTTTGGGTACCCTAAATACTAGGTGCCGTATTATAATAAGGACCCAAAAAGGGGACCGTAAACTTTGTCAACTACCCGTATGTTTTTTGGGTTATGCCGTTGCTTGTGTTTTGATGTGGTTTCTTAGGTTAGGGGGGATGTTAGGGCTTTTGCTAATCGGTACCGAAAGGATCGTTTTTTTTGCTGGGTATGGTTTTCGTTTGCTATGTTCGCTGATGTCTCTCTAGACAGGGATGTGTAGAAGTTTCACAGGTTTCTATTGCTCTTTTTGTTTAAACTCGTGTGCTTGTAGGTCTTCATTGTGGAGTATGCTTTAGAAGCTGCCCCCACCCTGTAATAGTGGTATAAGAGGAATATAATAGGGCCCTAATATAATCCTATATAATCCTTATGGTCACTATTACAGGGCGGGGGCAGCTTCTAAAGTATGCTGCAGGTTGGTTGCTGTCTTTTTTGGTCGGCTTGGGCTTTCATTTAAACCATTGAGAAGAGCATGCAGGAAAGAGGGTTTCGTGGGTTTTGGTGCGTTTCGGCTTGAGTTTAACAACCCCTACCCTAAGGGTCCAAGTATAAAATAACCATATACTCTCTCAAATTTTGAGCTACATAACTACTTGATTATTGGGTCCTTTGGACCCTTAGGGCTAACCCAAAACCCAGGGCCAGAACCCGAAAAACCCAAAAGCTTGAACCCTCTAACCCTAGAGCCCAAGCCCTAAGCCTAAGGGTCCATGTGCCCAAATAGTATGTACGCTGGCGTTAAAGTAATCCCTATTTAGGTACTTTGGGGCCAAAGTACATACTATTTGGGTACATGGACCCTTGTACTTGGAGGGGTAGGGGACTTAGTAAGTAGGTTATAAGTAGAGTTATAAGTACCCTAAAAGGAGTTACCCCAACTATAACCTTACTTATAAACGACTTACTAAGTCCCCTGCCCCTCCAAGTAGGGTATATCAGCCTCGCACCAAGGATCCTATTAGGAGAGACATCGCATCGTGTGTTACAGGGCTTCTGTCCTTATGGCTACGCAGCTGCAGCACGCGCTTTCTCCTGGTCTTTGAAGCGAATCCGGGCTGTTCAGCATTGCAGGGTTTGTAGGCCTTAGCCCTGAATAACCTACCTTTTTATGGTTCAGTACGATGATTTCCTTATGTAAGTCCTCAAAAGGTAGGTTCTTCAGGGTTAAGGGGGTTTAGGGTAGCTGATGTTTAGGGTTTTGGGGTTTAAGGGTTTGGGGTTGCGGGCTTAAGTTTTTGTTTGGTCTGCTTGCTTGTTGTCCACTCTGTTATATTATATCATAGTAAATTATATTATATGGCTACCCCACACCAAACCTTCTCCCTTCTCTTAAATCCTAACCCCAACCGAAGCTGAAGAGACGAGGAAGCGATCGTGGAGACAAGAAGCGTCGGAAGCTTTTGGAGGATGCGCTGGCTTGCGCTGCGATGGGGACGCTGGGTTCATCTTACCCAAAGGGTCCTAGGTACCGATATAGTAATTAGAATGTAGGGATTCCATATTAGGCATTACTATTATGACGTAGGGAGGTATCCCCCACCCTAAGCCCTACACCCCAAGACCTTAAACCGTCAGAAGATAGGGGGAATATGGACGACACTGATTAGTAGGATCCCTTTTGTCAGGACACTAAATTCAAGGTGCCGCAAGTTTTACAAGCAGCCCCGCTGCATAAATAAAAGGCACCTGCAGTATGTATGGCATATGCTTGTCAGATAAGCACTGAGCGGCAAACTTTTCCCGTTGGCCCTACTTGGAGGATCAGTGAACTTTGTAAATAAGGTTCTAAAGTAGTTTGTACAGAGAACGTACTTACAGACCTAATTAGTAATTAGCAGTATTCATTACTCTGCCGTATTATTGCGTCGGATAATCAAGATATGTATCCCTTTATCGTTCCCTGAACATGTTACAATAATACACTAATATACCCACTAAACCATATTCTAAGTGACCGTAATACGTAATTTAGAGAACTGCCCAGATTGAACCAGAACCCCAAGCCCTAAACCCATTTCGAGAAGGACCCAGATTGAATCAGAACCTTAAACCCTAAACCCAATCTAGAGAAGAACCCAGGTTGAATCAGATTGACAGTGCGCGGTTTTGGCTTGGTGCGAGCCTTCGGGGCAGGGTCTCCTTCAAGGGTCCGGTCCAGGGTTTAGGGCTTAGGGGCCTTGACGATTATTCGAAGCAGGGTTCCTTCAAAGGGCTCCTTCTAAACAATTCTATGAGAATTACTATAAGGGTTACTATAAGGGTGTTTAGGGTTTCTTTAAAGGGCTTCTTTTGCAGGGTCCCTTAAAGGGCTACATAAGGGTCCAAGCAGGGTTTAGGGTTTAGCGGTTGTCCCCTTAACCCTGAAAAACTCACCTTTTGCGGGCTCCTTATTATGATTTCCTTATATAAGTCTTAAAACAGGTAGGTTATTCGAGGTGAAAGCAACCTTTACTGAGGTCTTTCAGAGTTCAGAATTGAATCTACACTGCTAGTGCCAAGTAATGCAATTGTATCAATACCACTTGAGGACGACACCCTCGTACGACCTTCTCACATCACTGCAAACCCAAACCCGACCCTCATGACTCATAACCATACAAGACTATACCCAAACTCCTGAACTGATAAAACCTAATCCCTAAACCCTAACCCCCAAACCCCCCAACCCCCCAACCCCTGAACTTGTATAAGAGATAGGAATCCCTAAACCCTAACCCCCAAACCCCTCAACCCCTGAACTTATAAGGAGCCCGAATCCCTAAACCCTGAACTCACAAACCCCAACCCCTGAACTTGTATAAGAGATAGGAATCCCTAAACCCTAACCCCCAAACCCCTCAACCCCTGAACTTATAAGGAGCCCGAATCCCTAAACCCTGAACTCACAAACCCCAACCCCTGAACTTGTATAAGAGATAGGAATCCCTAAACCCTAACCCCCAAACCCCTCAACCCCTGAACTTATAAGGAGCCCGAATCCCTAAACCCTGAACTCACAAACCCCAACCCCTGAACTTGTATAAGAGATAGGAATCCCTAAACCCTAACCCCCAAACCCCTCAACCCCTGAACTTATAAGGAGCCCGAATCCCTAAACCCTGAACTCACAAACCCCAACCCCTGAACTTGTATAAGAGATAGGAATCCCTAAACCCTAACCCCCAAACCCCTCAACCCCTGAACTTATAAGGAGCCCGAATCCCTAAACCCTGAACTCACAAACCCCCCAGACCCCTGAACCCTCGCGCTGAGGAAAAGATGGTGGACCTGGAACTTCTTCTCCGACACTGGGCTCCCCAGTACTACCCACTCTACTATTTGCTTAAGAACCCCCCCCCAAAAAATATCCCTTACAGGGATAATATAGGGATTATTTATTTTTTGTTTTTTGGGGGTTCTTAAGCAAATAGTAGCATTTGGGTGGTTGTCAAAATTAGGGTCCCTTTATGGGTACCCTAAATAATAGGTGCCGTATCATATTAGGGACTGAGGTTCCCCAGTAGTTCCCTTTTGCACTCTTTGTTTCTTTCCCTTATAGGGTTTAGGGTTTAGGGTTTAGGGATTAGGGTTTAGGGTTTAGGATTTAGGGTTTAGGGTTTAGGATTTAGGGTTTAGGGTTTAGGGCGAAGATATTAATGCCAATTAGTAACGTGTTGTTAAGGGGCTACTGGGGAACCTAGGACACAAGATGGCAATCCATGGTTGCTCCTCTTGGCCTGGCAGAAGAGCTTCTCGGTGAGCCTGGGTTCAGGGTGTCTTAGGGTTCAGGGTGTGGTTTAGGGTTTAGGGTTTAGGGTTTAGGGTTTAGGGCCTACGAGGTCCCTCCAGATCTTTACTTGCAGAGGCAGGGGACTTAGTAAGTCGTTTATACATACCTTAACCTTGGGGGTTATTTGTAATAATTGGTAGAATGGGCCACAAAACCCTAATCGAATTAGATTATGGATCCCTTATAGAACCGGTCAAAGGTTCCGATTAACGGAACCCTATTCCGTTTATTCAGGCCCCTATCCTAAACCCCTTAAACCCCTAAACCCTAAACCCCTAAACTGTGAACCCCTAAACCTCTAAGGCCCAGAAAGAATCCAAACTTGAGATTTTTGTTCATCTCGGCTTTTGAGCCCCTGCAACTAAGGCTTACGCTCCTGCACAGAGGAGATCCGGGGAGGAGGCTTCAAGCTGGAAAGAGTGCTCTGGTTGCTGTTCTGTCTGTGCACGTTTGTAGGGTTCTACGAGGGTTGTGGAGTGCTTTGGTTGCTGTTCTGTGGCTTTTCGGGGTTCTGCGAGGGTTGTGGAGTGCTGTGATTGCTGTTCTGTGGTTTTTAGGGTTCTTTGAGGGTTGTGTAATCTCGAAGCCTAGTCAATCAGTCTCCCTGGTTATTCCTCAGGGTTCCTTTTTGCAGCTACACTACAAAGGAGCCCTAAAGCCCTACTCCATTCAAGACGGCCTTTACGTTATGTACGGGTTCAGAGTCCTGGGGCCTGGGGATCAGAGAGGCACAGAAGCGGAAGCTGTTGAGGCCCGGCCCTTGTCCTTGGAGGATCATGGGACTTAGTATGTAAGGTTATTAAGTACCTGAATGGGGGTTATAAGTGGCTATAAGTGTAGTTGCCCTAATTATAACCCTAGTTACTAAGTCCCATGATCCTCTAAGTAGAGCCACTGCTGTAAAGAGCTCGTTTCTCGGCGCCAGTGCTAGACACAAATGTCTTGCCCCACATCGGGTTGAAATCATTACAGCCCAGTTTTCCATGCAGTTACACAAAAACAAACAAGCACACACACACACACACACACACACGCATACATATAGATACACATATAAAAGTGTGTGTGTATATATATATACACATACGCACAAACATTCATACCTGCATGCAAACATGCATACATGCATGCATACATGACATGAATACATGCGTGCGCGCATCGACATGCATACACGTATGTATGCATGTATGTCTGCATTGATGCATGCATGCATGCATGTGGGTTGTACGCATGTACGCGCACACACACATAGAGAGAGAGAGAGAGAGATCTAACACATAGGTTGCCTGCCGTCGAGTAAAGGGGTAGTGCTCATGCACCCGCAGCGGGTAATGTCAACGGCTTGTCCGGTTGTTGGGCTTGGGTATAGACCTTGAACCCTCAACATAAACCTTGGAAATTCCGTAGCATGGTTTGCGGCGGCAACGCCTTTAACCGCGAGTGTGAAGCCCTATGGCCTTGCGATCAACTGAGGTGAAGATCTATACCTTGCCGAGTACCGCAAGCAGTTGGACCTTTCATTAGCACTTCGCTCCTTGCCGTTGCAAAGCATATTCTTTAGTAGTAGAGCAGGTCACCTAGGAGGAATCAATGTTGAAAGCCTGAATGCTTGCGACTCTTACTCCGTAAGGTTCTGGATTATAGCTATACTACAGTACAGTAGTAATATACCCCAAACGCAGGTTCTAACTATGAAGACTCCGGCTCTCGGACCTAACTTACGGAAGCTTGATGGGACTTTTAGTCTGTATATATATATATATATAGAGAGAGAGAGAGAGAGAGAGAGAGAGAGAGAGAGAGAGAGAGAGAAAGAGATCTTTGTAGGCAGAGAGTTGTAATCGGACCCTTAAAGAACCCCAAACCCTGAGCCCGAAACCGGCTCTGCCCCTAAGAAAGGCCCTTGGGTCCCTGATGAGGTGATGAGGAGTCCCAGGAATCTTTCCCGGAGCCTCACAGGAAACCCGAAACGAAGCTGTTTAGAGGACCTCTTCAAATCCAAGGGGTCCGAGGTGCTGTGATGGGGGATACTTCCTCAAGTCACATTGCAGTAGTGATTCCGCATATAGAAACCCTACATTCCCTACATTCTACCATAGAGTTACTTCGGACCCCTTGGGAAAACCCTAAACCCCAAAGCCCTAAACCTTGCAAGAGACCCTTACAGGAGCCTTGATGGTAACCCTTAGAGGAACCCTGGTTTCAAGGCATCCTTCTGGGTACCTACGGTTGATGATACAAATCCTGCATTACTCATAATAAGGAACATACCCCAATCCCCATAGTCGAGGGTCATTAAGGTAATGCAGGTTTTATATCATCAACCGTAGGACCCTTTAAAAAAACGCGCTTCCCTGCGCTGCTCAGGCTACCCTTTGCTTCGAAGCAGTCCTTCACTAGACCCGAAGCACTCGAAGTTGCGCTTCGCGGCCTTCGGTGTCCACACGACGACTCTGCTAGAGCCTCTAGGTGTTGATGGTTTCGCGCACATTCTCTCGAGGCGTTTAGGGCCCTTTTTCACTTATTGAGCTCACTTAGGAGGATCTTACTTAATAAGATTGCTCAGAGGCTTGAACAGATCAACCTAGGCCTATGTTCGCCTTGAAGAACGTGCTGCCAGAGTCCATGCACTTTGAGTTCACCCTGCTTCCTTGGCGTCGTATGGGGGACCGGTAATTAGGCAGCTAGGTATTGTTTCTTATCCGCTTTATAGGGGTGCGAGCCGTCAAAGTGTGCATCTAGTGTTGTTGAGTGTTCGTTTTCGTCTTGTGGATAAGATACCTCCGAGTTGTCAGGGCTTTCTTTCCTTTCAAGGTCCAAGAGAAGCTTTCGGCAGAGGTGTGAAGTCTGGAGAATCAGGCAGTCCTTATATACAACTTTACAACAGGCTCCGGCAGTTTGTCTAATTGCCTAATCCTGCCAAAACCTAGCTGTTTCAAGTGTCAGTACAGTATTGTATTCCTCATATCTCCCCTGGAAATTACCACTATGGGCTATTAGACCCTAAAGATCCCTATTCGGACCCTATTAAGGGTAGATTAAGGTACCCATAAGGTCTGATAGCCCATAGTGGTAAGGGGTGGTCCTTTTTGGTACACCTTGCTAGCATCTCGAAAGGGTTCCTAGGTACGGTTTTGGGGGGGATACTTCCTTAAACAACTTTCTTTCGGATGGCTTGGGTTCCGGAGCTCTGCGATCTTCCCCCAGCTGTCGGGGGCAATTCGGGCCCTCCTTAAATAAGAATAGTAATTCCTGATGTAGAAGCTTTGCATATTACTATATACAGGTACTAGCAAACCTTCAAGGAACCCTAAAACCCTAAACCTTTAAAAGGCACCCCTACATTCTACTATATGCCCTAAGGCTGTTGGACCCTTGTAGTGAAATCCCGAACCCTAGCCCCCAAAGCCGAAACCCTCCCCCACAAAGCCCACGACCCTCTTAGGAGCCTTAGGGTAGACTCTAGTACCCTAAACCCTAAACCCCTAAATCCCTAAACCTCTAAACCCCTAAACCCCTAAACCCTAAACCCCTAAATCCTAAACCCCTAGACCCCTAACCCCTAAACCCCTAAACCCTAAACCCTAAACCCCTAAACCCCTAAACCCTAAACCCCTAAACCCCTAAACGGACCCTTTGGGAGCTCAGGTTTGGTGCAACCCATCCGCCCTCGGAGAAGTTGACCGCCGAGGTCTCCCGGACAAAGCTACGTCCTGAACCCTTGTACCTAAGGTTAGGGGCCCAAAAAGCACCTAAGCACAAGCATTTGATGGGGAGATCCCTACCTTATGGGGCTTCATAATAAGTGGATTTGTATGGGATATCCCTATCCTAATTTTTGCTTATGTGCTTTTTTGGGCCACTATAAGGGTCCTGACAAGTACCCACAGGGTCCTATGTACTGTTATGGGGGGATACTTCCCTAAGTCAGAATAGCAATGCTTAATATGGAAACCCTACATTCTACTATATCGGTACATAGGACCCTCTGGGGTCTTCAAACGGTACATATTTCGGCCTGAAGGTAGTCGCAGGGGCTAGAATCCTCCCAAGTACAGTAAACCCCATAAAGTTGGAAACCTGATGAAGGCCGCATGATGCTGGGATTCCCTATACATTACTCTTAAGGGGTTGAAGCTGTTGGGTTTCCAACTTTTGGGCTTCTACTGTATATACTACATGGGTACATGGACCCTGAGGGTAATACCCTGAACCTGATCCTCTATAGAACCCGTACCCTAGACCCCGAACGCCAAGTAGACCCCGTGGTTGGCGGTTATGGTGTTGTCATGCTGCCGATCCTGGTATTCAGGGCTTACAGGTTTCGGATGCTGGATGATGTTTTGAAGCTCCCATACCTGAAACCATGTTTCCCCGATACAACTATGGTATGAAGCACCTTAAAGCCCGGGCCTGTCTAATCAGGCACTTGTAAACGTCCCCTCCGCAGCGTCGGTCGTCAAAGCGGCGAAACCCCTATACTAAACCAACATCCCCAAGCTCATAGTTTGTTTAAAACAATTTTTCTTAAACACCTAAACCTATAGTGTTTAAAAACCTATAAACTCAACGCCCGAAGCTCACAAACTCCCTCCGAAAACTCTGCAGCGCTATGCAACAGCCACTGACGGAGATCTCACCCCTGAGACATGCGGGGTGTTGACCCCCTGCACTTCCAAACGTCAGAAAGCCAGGCTTCCCATCGGAGTTCTGAACCATCCCAAGGAGAGGGCTTAGGGTCTTGGAGAAGCACAACTATTCTATGGTTAGGACCAAGATAAGAGGAATATGAACGCAAGGTTCAACAAAAGACGATTCAGGGTCGAGGCAAGCCCTTCAAACTCTAAACCACTGAAACCCATTAACCCTAAACCCCTAAACCCATAATCCCTGCAATCCCTAAACCCCTAAACCCCTAAACCCTAAACCCCTAAACCCTGAGCCTCAAACCGTAAACCATGCCCCTCAAACTCTCCAAACCGTTTTGTTTCCGGGATGCAGGGCTTTTCTCCCACAAGTGGTTTTTTCCCTGCATCCCAAGTCTGCTTCCCAGAAGCTCGATGCTTGGTTTGAACCGTATGGAACCCTTAATCAATAGGTTCCTGAGTATTACCATCGTGTCCTTTTTCCTTTTAGAGCTGCATAGTATGACAAAGGGTATTCTTATTGTTCAGGGGCCAACGAGGAACGTAACCCTAAACCCTAAACCCTAAACCCTGAACCCTAAACCCTAAACCCTAAGCCCTGAACCCTAAACCCTAAACCCTAAACCCTGAACCCTGAACCCTAAACCCTAAACCCTAAACCCTAAACCCTGAACCCTAAACCCTAAACCCTAAACCCTGAACCCTAAACCCTAAACCCTGAACCCTAAACCCTAAACCCTGAACCCTAAACCTAGAGTAACCCTGAACCAGGTCTGCTTCCCCGAAGCTCAACGTCTTCTCTGCCGGATGTCGTACTCTCCTGATCCCGACTGGCTCCTCGTCAGAAGCTGGTGTAATCCATTTATATAGCCCAAAGTAGATACCCTCCAGTGTTTTGTAGATTATTTCCAGCGTTTTTTGAAGGGTTCTACAAGGAGCTGCAGGTGTAATATCTGGTCTCGAATGATGATGATGATGATGATGATGATAATGAGGCTAGGTTTTTGCACGAGGGCATATGTAACCATAGTTTTGTCGGGATTGCACGGCCAAGCACCATGTCATCGTTCCCATTATAGTGCCATTGTATGATGCGCCCAGGACTCGGATTTACTTATGAAGGTCCTGATATTGTACAGGTTTACCATGGTCTCATACTAGAAATCTACCTTTTCAGAAATAGTTTGTTGTTTTCCGAACTGGTGTGTTTAGGAAATAGATGACGATTCGGGGACGATTAGCTGAATGCGAAATTCGATTGGGCTTCCGGTATCAAGAATACTTGCAAACAGACCCCGGAGTAACCGAAGGACGGTTTAGGAGGCTTGGCTTTGGGCCCCTAAACCCTAAAACCCTTCCTACACCTCTCCCTAAGGGTCCAAAGGGCACTATAGATATAGGAGTTTTTGTGGCTATTCAAGGGTAGATAGGGTGCTATCAGGGTTTACGGGGTCTTTCAAGGCGGCTTTGTAGCCTCAGTGACGACGTATTCAGGTTTGGGATAGTAGTAATGTGGGGGGATTTCGGGTTGTGTTTGATGAATATTAAGTACAAGCTAGATATGATCTCTAGGTTCACTGGAACCACAGCAAGCCTTACTTGGAGCTTTAGGGAAAGGGGTTCAGGGTTTGAGTCAGGGTGTAGGGTCTAAGACTAACCCACCAAAACCTACTTTTTGTAAGGTTCGCACTGGGAACCCACGAAGTGGTAGGTTTTGGCAGGTTAAACGGTAGTTCCAAACGAGATCAGGGTTTAAGGGGAGTGTCTGCTTCCGGCTCTAGGGCAAGGAGACCTGCACAGCTACCCCGAGGGTTCTGGTATGTCCTTGGGAGGGTCCCGCTTCTCCTGATGAGTGCCTTTGGCTCTCTTTCGGGGCTAAAGTCTTAGTTTTGAGGATGCCAGAAGTATCAGGACCTGTAAGGTATGAACGTCTTCTAAGTCAGGAGTCAGGACTGCGTGCTTTTGGTACTGATTTGCCGTTTACAGTGCTTGCAGGGTTGGGCTTAGGCTTAGAGTTCTGGATGATACATCTCATGTGTATCTTGGCTTCTTATTCTATGCCTTGGGCGTATCCGTTTTAGCTGTAGCTCGCGCTCTTTTTGCCGAGTCCCTGCCATCCGGAGGTGGACGAACTTGGTTGATGAGCGGCCCCTGCAGTGGGCTTTAGACGAACTTGCCAAAGTGCTGCTGGCAGATCCTTTCATCCGGCAATCCCACTGTCTCATCTGTGGTGGAGGCAACCACGGCAGTCGTTTCAAACTCCTCGTCAAGCCCCATGAAGAACGGCCCAAACCCCGAAACCCTGAACCGTGAACCCTAGACCCTAAACCCTGAGCTCTAAACCCTAAACCCGAAACCCGAAACCCTAAACCCCGAAGGGCAGACATAAAAGAGCTCAAAAAAAAACCCTAAACCCCAAACACCTAAACCGTGAACTGTTCGTGGAACCCTTAAAGGAGCCTCCTCTGAAGGAGCTCTGAAGGGAGACCTGGGCTTCTACTGGGCTCTCATGAAGGGGTTTAGGTTAAGTTACCATAACAAGGAAACAATATGGGAGTTTCCGAAAATTCGGGGTACCTTATTTTGGGGTCCTCATGATAAGGATCCTACTTTTTAGGCTACTAATTTAGGGTGCGAAAACTCCCATATCACTTATTATATGGGCATTTAAAATATCAAGAACCCAGCTTGTGGCATCTTAATTCCTGAAACCGCAGCCGAAACTCTAAACCCTCGAGGCAACTCGCCGACTCTATGCCTACTCTTGCACATGGTGACAGAGCTGCCTATGCTGATCACACTACAGGCACCCCTGGCATTCAGAATCTGGGCTTTATAGTTTGTTTTCGTTATGTCTTGTTTTAGGGTTGTACGGAGAAGCGGACAGGGAATTGGCGCCTCTTTGCGGCCCTTTTGTGTGGTTGTCAGATTTTGTTCCAAGGAATTTAGTGTGGCCTTTCCGGAGCCTCATTTGGGCTTGAACTCCATGGGGGGCTCTTGACAAGGTCTCTACATGGTTTTC
Organism: Symbiodinium sp. CCMP2592; assembly: GCA_905221615.1. Lineage (NCBI taxonomy): Eukaryota > Dinophyceae > Suessiales > Symbiodiniaceae > Symbiodinium > Symbiodinium sp. CCMP2592. The sequence continues at coordinate 886,478 of CAJNDT010006102.1, read as the reverse complement.
TTTTGAGAACAATTCAAGCTACCACCGTACGGAGAGCGTGTCAAGTACCAAGATACACAAGTACGAGATCAAGGAGGAAGCAGCAAAATGGATCCTGGGTACAATGTCTGTATCTGTCTAAATTGTATATACCTTTCCTTCTATTTATCCATGTATCTATCTGTCTCTTTGACCAGCGATCTATCTACCTATCTATCTAACCACCTATCTATCTATCTAGGATCTTCCGATCTGTAATGTTTGCATATGTGCATATCTGTATGTATGTATGTATGTATGTATGTATGTATGTGTGTAACAGAAACCTTTTCTGTAAAATATGTTGATGCGGGCCTGCTGGGGCAGGTTTTACATGGTTTGGATTGTCTTGGAGGGTCGGACGGGGAGCCAAAACCAGCTAAATCATCTAAACCAAACCATTTGAACTATCTAATCTAAACTATCTAAACCCCTTTGGTTTAGATAGTTTTGGTCCGGGCGGGGAGCCCAAACCAGCTAAACCATCTAAACCAGGGGGTTTAGATAGTTTAGATGGTTTAGAGGGTTCGGGGCAGTCCGGGCAGGCCGGTTTAGATAGTTTAGATGGTTTGGGGGGCCGGGCGGGGAACCCAAACCACGCGACTGAGCCGCCTACTTTCAGTACTCTGCTGTCACCCATTGATCCTGGGATTTTGGTGAGGCGGGCGGTAGGACTTTCCCATTCAAAAGACGCCGTAGGTTCTCTGTCTTGTTCATGATTCTGCAGCGCCCCTGCTGAGGTGCTTTTGCTGTGACCATCAGGAAACACTGAGGGCATCTCGCTGTCGCTGGGCAGTCTGCTACATGTGCTCTTCCTGGGTTTGCAACACCCACGCAATGGAGACGCCTGGTGACTTGTACCCTAATTACTTCATTGGTGGGTCTTCCCGCGCATCCTGCGACAATGGCGTGCGCACACTGGAGGCAGCTCAAAAGGAGCGGCTGATCAATTCCAGATTACAAGCCTGCAAACGGAAAGCAAGCCAAGTGGCGTTGCTGGATGGCTTGAAGCCACGACTTCGACAGCCAGTCTCGTTTTCTTTTGCGATTTCGCCATTGGCTTTTGACCCAGAGACTGCGCCGATTGTCGATGCTCAAAGCTCCTGCGCGCACACCCCAGAGACTTCAGAGTTCGTTTGGAGGCATCAGACCATACCTACTACATCGACAGCGTACAGACGAAGGGGTTAGTCACTGCAATGGTTCATGCTTTCTCTCAACCTTTTGACGCCGATGTGGTCATCAGCAAGATGATGAACGGCAGTAATTGGCCTCGGGCAAGATACCGCAGACGTGAGGTGTCCTTGACGTGGATGAGCCGTCTTAGTGCTCATTGTCCCGACCTGTTGCATTTGTGTTCCGGCCGCCCCAGAGATGATGGTCGCATCAGCAAAGTTCTGAGAGATATCGCCTGCTACCATGACATCTCAGACGAACTTGCACAGCTGACGTTGCCTCGTGATGCCATCACGGCCATGTGGAACGCTGCTGGGCGAGAGGCAGCCCACTATGGCAAAAGTATGCAATATCTGTTCGAAGCTCTCCTCAATGGCTACCCGGATCGGTGCCCACCTTCTTTCCAGAGGTTCGGATGCTGCAATCCTTCCTTCGTGACGTTACAGCAAATTCAACAGCTTGGCGAACCGAGTGGACTATTTTCGGGGACGCTGAGAGGATTGCTGGCTCCATCGATTTTTGTATGCGGTCCCGAGGAAGCATGATGTTGGTCGACTGGAAACGCACCTCTGGTTTGCCCGGAAAGTACCAGTCATACCAGGCCATGCGTCCACCAATCTCTCACATCGCGGACTGTGCAGGGATGCACTGCAGACTGCAGCGGAACGCTTGCCGACATATATTGGAGAAGTATTACAATCTCAGAGGTTCACGTATGTTAGTAGTGTGCTGTTACCGTGAACACTATCTGCAGGCCTTCGTAGACGATGTCCCCAGGCTTGAGAGAGAAATCGAAGACCTGCTGCATGCCTGGTATCACGTTAGCGGAAGTCAGGCGCAACTTCCAAACGCTCTGGCTAGTGTCGTCGGGCGCCTGCAAAGGGCAGGATAGGACTGTCTCACTAAGACTTTGCATATGCATGTGCGTGTACATACATACATACATACACACGTATGCATATCGGTATGTATGAGTGTAGGAACGTATGTGTGCCTTCCCGGGCGCATGTCATACATGCATGTGTATATATATATATATATATATATATGTGTGTGTGTGTGCGTGTTCATTTCTCTCGATGCACGTATGTAACTTCAACAATAGATACTTCGACTGCTGTGCTCAACCCGAACCCTAGACCCTAAACTCCCCAAACCTTCAACCCTAAATCCTTGATTAACCCTAAACCCCACACTTCCTGAACCCCGAAACCCCTAAACCCCTGCACCAGAACCCTAAATTTCTTACTAAATCCCTTACACCCGACACCCCGAAACCCCTAAACTCCCGCACCAGAACCCAGGAATGCCCGCCGACGAGGATCATCGAGCCCTGCTCGTCGCCCTGTTCCGCGAGGTCGTTCGACCTTCACCGGCAAGTCGAGGTTCTGGGGAACCAAACCCTACACCGGGGTTTAGGGTTTGAGTTTGGGGTTTTTGGATTTAGAGTTTAGGGTTTACGGGTTTTTGGCTTTAGTGTTTAGGGGTTTTGGGGATTTAGGGTTTAGTCGACAAAGGTTGCGTGTGTTCTTTCAGGGTCTTCTAGGTTTCCATGAAGCTTCTCATTGGATGTTTACAGACTTCTATGGGAGGTTTATACCTGGACCCCATAAGTGTGTAGAATAGTAGTTTTTATCGGTTTTGGGCCATTAGCTTGCCTATTTTTAGGGGTCTAGGTAGGCTCAAAGGTCCCGCAATGGCGCCTTTGTTGCAGTTTCCCGCTTCGCAGGGTTTAGGGTACCGGGTACCTGTTTGCGGAAGGGGGTACTTGGGTAGACAAAGCCACCTGGTTTCGGTCTCTAGCTGAAGATATTCCAAATTTGGTTGCGTGCTTTCGGGTTTGGCCGCCTGGTACATATGCTGCGGTTGATGATATGAATCCTGCATTACCGATAATGAGGATTCGGCCATATTTCCCACAGTCTTGGTAATGCAGGGTATACATCATCAACCCTAAACCCTAAACCCTAAAGCCCTATACATCCCATAAAGGAATCCCTTAAAGGTACCCTTATAGATCCTACTATTTATATCATCAACCACCACTTTGAGTATGTGTTGCTTTTGAATCCCTTCAGGCCGCACTGTGACAAGCACGAGTTTGATCTTTTTACAGCGTCAGGTGTCTTGGCCTTATCTGAGGACTTTGCAGCAATTTAGGGGCTAGGGTTTCGGGGCTTTTATTTAAAGAATTCGGAACAAGTCACGTTTTTGGGGCCGGAATTTGGAGCTATTCAGGGTTTAGGGTTTTCGGGTTTTTATTGAGGAATGTGGAACAAGCTATCGGCTTTGTCATGCGATTCTATGGGGGTTTCCGAAAATTGGGGGTACTGTACTTTACGGCCTTATAATAAGGATCCTACTATTTCCGGTGCTAGATTAAGGTCCCCTGTTTTCGGAAACAGGACAGAATTAGGGGGGTGAGCAACACTGCACAGAGTGAATACGATTCTGAGCAACTTGTGAAACGTTTTATAGGACCCTATTGAGACCCCAACAAACCCCATAGACAATCCTGTACAGCCCCTTCCTAATTAAAGACTCTGTCCAAGACTATGAAATTTTTTCACAACAAGAAAAACTTGCGACGCCCCTTCTCAAGCCTCCAGGTGTGGATCCAAACTGGCTGCCTGCTTCCTGTGGTGCGAAACCACAACCTCTATGCCGCAGAGGCTGCACTGAAGGCCGACCCTGATCCGGATGCTGGGCTTTTTTGGTAGTTCGTAGACCTTTTGAAGGAACTCTTATAGTAGCCCTGCCTCATGGAAACCGTTACAGGAACTCGTCAGACCCTTCCGGTGTTTCATAGAGTTTACAACAAAGTTCCACGGGTTATGCTCTTGCTCAGAAATCAAACCCTTAAAACCTGAATCTCTTCGCCCAAACCCCAACCCCCACAACTATACCCTGAACCCAAGAGCCACGGTTTAGGGTTCAGGGCTTTGGGTTTGCCAAGCCAGCACCCAGGATGCGAAGGAGGTGATCTTCTGGCAGAACCATATTGCTCTGAAGCCGGATGTCTCCATGTGCCTGTGGCGATACCTTAAGCAGCGGGTCCCTGATGAAGGCGACTTTCCCTTCAATATGGTCTTCAAGAATGCGACCAGGTGTCCCAGTAGTACCCTTTTGGGGTTTCCTTGTAGTTTTCAGGACAGACCCTAGTCAAGCGTGGTTACGCTAATTGTCCAAGTGCCTCATACTTCTATACTCCCCGAATACTATCCTAAGTACTGGGTCCTGTAGACCCTTAAATACAATCTTTTACACTCGTGATTAAGGGGTTGCTTCTCGACCGAGGTGCTCAGGCTGTAAAATACTCATATAGCAACTCCTCTTTAAGGAAGATGTGCACACTATATTTTTGCATCCAGCCTTAGGGCTCTCAAACCCAAAACTCTAAACATTCAGGGCTTGCTTCTCAACCTGTGTAGGAGCCCCTGTGAAGCCTACCTGGAGCCGAAAAGACCTACCTTTTTGGGGGTTCGTTATTATGGTTTCTATTTATAGTTGCCCAAAAGAGTAGGTCTTTTGGGCTACAGGTAAGTATATCATACATACTTGGAGGTGCATGGGTAGTTCTAAGTGGGGTTATAAGTCCCCTAATATGGGTTATCATTGTAGTTGCCCTAATTACGTATAACTCCACTTACAACTACCCATGAACCTCCAAGCAGGTACAAGGAGCCCTAAACCCTGAACCCTCAACGGTTTGCCTCTCAACTCAGGTTAAGAAGCTGCCTGGCAAAGCGCCAGGGCGCAAGGTCTATGGCTTGCCCGGGGATCTCGACGCGACGATGCTGGGGTCTTGTGTAAGGAGGTTAGTTTTAAGGTACCAGAATTTTAGGGTTCCTGTAAAGATGCTGTAAGAGTTTATTAAGAAGTGTTACGGGCTTAAGAAGGTAACGTAAGTTGCCATAATAATTAATAGGGACCGTGAGTAAATGATAGTAAATGCTATGTTTTGCTTATCACGGTAGTTCAAACCCTAAACCCTAAACCGCTTTAGCAAGAGCCCAGGATGGCGACCTATGCGGGGCTCAGCAGTCGCTTTGCAGCGGCGGTGCTTTTCCCTCACGATGTGGGCATGATCTCCTTCGACGATCTCTACGCCGTGGCACTCCCCATCTTCATGCCAGAACCAGAGCTCATAGCAACCATAGCTTATGCACAGCTGGCGAGCACCAGGAACTATCCCTGGTATCTCCTTCGTGAGCAGCACGCGAAGCTTCACTATGCACCTGGGCATATATAGTCCCTTGGGACATTGATGTTGTCTTTTATTGGGTCTAAAAGAGTGTCCCGTGCGCCATCGTGCTTTTAAAGCAGATTCATGCGATTAGTTAAGGGCCAACCTAGGCACGGGCCGATGATGTTGATCCCCCCTGGGATCCTGGATGGAATTGGCAAAACTGGCGCAACTCGAGCGCCGTTTACACGGGAACAGGCATGCCACTTACGTTGCAAGAAGATGCAAACTATTTGTACGTGCTTGTTTTGTGGTGCTATAAACCCGAAACCCTAAACCCTAAACCCTAAACCCTAAACCCTAAACTTATAAACCCTAAACCCCTAAACCCTGTAGCAATCATGAGGTCTTTGTTTGTTCAGTCCTGGGTATCAGGGAACCTCAAGACTCATAGAAACCTATGCAAAAATTTTAGAAGGGGCCCCCAGCCTGTAATAGCGGTATAGTGGGAATATAGTAGGGCCCTAATATAATCCTTATAGTGGCTATTTCAGGGTGGGGGGGCCCCTTCTATGGAAAACTATACTACGGAACCCTAAGCTTCACTCCAAAATACTCTCAATCCTTAACCCTTAGGCTCTAAGGACTCATATTTTAAGGCTTTTGGTCCCAAAGACCATACTATATAAGGCTTTGGGGCTATGTTAAGCCTGAGGGTAACGGCCCGCAGGTCCGAATATCCGCAAGCCCCCCTTTTCGAGCAAAGGCACTAGGAGCTGTACTCTCAAAGACAGGCTTGTAAGAGTACAATCCAAGTAAGAAAACCCTAAGCCCAAACCCCTAAACCCTAAGCCCTGCTCAACCGCAACAAAAAGCAGCAGAGGCTTGATGCGGGAAAGCTGCGGGAGGCAATTGCAACGGCGAACTATGTTCTGCCACCCGGTTTAGGAGGCTTCTCTTCTTAGGGACCCAAAAAGCACCTAAGCTTAAGCATTTTATAGGGATATCCCTACCTTATTGGGTTTCATTACAAGCGGGGTTATATGTGATATCCCTATATAACCTTATTTTTGCATATGTGCCTTTTTGGGGCCCTATCTTCGGGCTTCCCAGTCTTACAGGAACCCGTAAAGCCAGGAATCCAGGGTTCCCGTTTAGGATTACCATGAAGGTTGCTAAAAGGTTTTCTATGATGGTTTGGGGTTTAGGGTCTACCCACAGGGTCCAAAGTACCTATCTAGTAGACTGTAGGGGTTCTACGAGAGGAACTACTATTAAGATTTGGGGAAGTATCCTCCGTAACAGTACCTAGGACCCCTTTGGGTCAGGCTTCCCTCAACATTTCTCTTTTGGGGGCCCAAGGGTTTAAGTTCTCGATTCATGGGGATTGAGCGTATGGAGCTTATGTGGGCTATGGGGCCTCGGATTCGAGGTCAGAGACAAAGCTTTGTTGTCGTTGGCTCTACACTGTTTAGAGGGTTTGTAGGCCTCTTAGGGATAAGGCTTCTGCAATGTTGTGTTTGCCTGCTCTTGTCGGCGGAATCATTTGATTGCATTTGTTTGCCTACACCCTGCCTGCAGTCGCTGTTCGAGTGGTCTTTGGTTTCCTTGTTTTGCTTTTGAAGGATAGCACCCTAAACCCGAGTTCGAGATAAGTTTGTTCTTTGGCTTCTGCCAAGGCTACCTCACGTCTACCGCTTCTCCTCCATTACCGATGCTGGGCGCGTTTTACTCTGTGCATTTTTGGGTTTTGGTGTTTCTTGGGCTATGGTTTAGAGTTTTCGGTTTGGGTGTTGGGGTGTAGAGCTTTGCAGGTTTCTTGGGCCTATGTTGTGGTTGTACACGGATTTTTTGGTTTTACTGGTTTAAGGGGCTCGGGAACGTGATGCCAACAAGGCAAGCATGTGTCCATCAACATGTTTGAGGGTTGTTTCTCCCTTTTCAACTCAAGCCCCAAAAGTTATACCCCTGAGAAGACTGGACCAGTAATATAGAATAAATAATTGCCACCATGAATCCCTAAAGCCTGAACCCTAAACCCCTAAACCCTAAACCCCTAAACCCCTAAACCCTAAACCCTGCAAGAATCCTCAAGGGTTTCTTGCTTTATGAACGCACTCATAATCTCCTCCGAAAGTCTAATCATTAAGGCCATAGGCTCCCTTAAAGGCAAGCCTTACAGAACCCCGAAAACCCTATTCTCATGACTACGGCCCCTGTGTTAGGTATTCGTGCTTCGGACATTCTTTGGGTTGGAATCTGCTGTTTGTAGACCTCAAGGCTTTAAGGTTCAGGGCTTGGTCTTTGGGGTTACGTAGGGCTTCGGAATCTTGTGTGCCACAGTGTTTAAGCTTGTGATGTGGCCGTTGACTCCTGATTCATGGTCGATGGCCCGCATCCTGTGGAATCAAAACTGCTGTAGATGCAGACCAAGGGTAAAAGGAGGGACCCTTAATAAGCACTTCTAGGTGTATACCATTAATATAGCTATTATATACCCATTATATAGCCCCATTATAGGGACCCAGGGGTCCCCATTAAGGGTCCCTCCCTTTCCCCTTTGATTATGGAACTGAAGGAACTCAACAAATTTGGCAAACAAGTGCAAAGCCCTCGTGAACGCGTCTAAGCCCCTTTGAAAACACCTTACAGAAAGCCCGTACTGCTGATGGACAAAATCCTGCATTACCTTAAGGACCCGAAACCAGGGGAACTATGGTATATTCCTTATAATGGGTCATGCAGGATTTATTTCCCTAAACCCTAAAACCCTTATAGATCCCTTAAAGGAGCCCCTTAAAGGTACCCTTATTGATCCCTTTAAAGGAACCCTAGGATTTTGTCCATCAACAGTATCTCCCCCCATGCCTTGCTTTCACGGCTGTTTCGAAGCCCAGGTTCCGGAGTAGTACCCTTTTTGCCCTTTTTAGATTGGGGGTCTCCGAATTTAAAAATTGACTATTAGGAAGAAGTGTGCCCTTGTTATCAAGAAGTTATCTTGGAACCTCGAAGCCCAGGACCTGTTGCATCAGCTTGCTCACTTAAGTGCCGAAGACCTACTTCAGACACGTCGGGCGATGCGGCAATCAGCCATGGAGGCTTGGGAGGTCACCAAGGGCTTCTACCAAAGGGCTTCGCACTACTTGCTGGCTGATGACGCGGTTTAGGGCTTGGAGGTTTCAGGGTTTAATAAGCGGTTAGAGTGTTTGCTTAGGGGTATATACAGGGTTTCGGGCTCGGCATTTCGGGTTTTAGGATTTAGGGCTGACGACGCACCCCAGTGATCGGGTGCGCAGCAGCATCGATCGCTTTTCAAAAAGGTCACCTCGGCAGGCTGTGTAGAGGGTTTAGGCCAACCCAAAAACTTCCCGGTTTCACGGCTTATATACGAAGCCGGAAAAAACCCTAAGCCTAAACCCTAGATCCTAAACCCCAAACTCTAAACCCCCAATACCTAAACCCTAAACCCTAAACATCATAAGGTTTTCGGTGGTCAGGATGGTGTTCAGGGTCCGTCTGTTCCCGAAGGCCTCAACCACAGGTACCGCCGTTCTGAGGGCCTTGCCCCTTGTTACGAAACAAGGTACCTAGATGGGACAAGTTCTAAGGCCAAAGTATATAGTAGTTCTCTATAATAGGGTCCCTTTTAATTTAGGGTCCTGTTTATAAGGGTGCCATACTATATTGGGACTGAAAAAGGGACCCCTAATTTACAGAGCTTCCCATATAGTGTTGGGGGAATGGACCCTGAGGGGTGGGCTTGTCTCAAGCTTGTCGGATGTGACGATTTGGAGAGTTACGATGTGCAAGTGCATCCCAACACTCAAGCTGCACTCTCTATAAGTCTCTATAAGCCTCAACCCTAAGCCCCTAAGGTTTAATACCGAAAGGTTTAGGGTGCAGGGCTGTCATGACGATGTACAGGCACACAGCGCACACGCACGCACGCACAAACGCATTGAGGTACGGAGACGTTCATACAGCTTATCATGATCTTTGCGTTCAACGGTGCTTTTTTGTACCGCTGAACAGTTCATTGTCCGATTAATTACTTCCACCCATAATTACTTATGGCGTATAGTGTAATCACATCCGTTATACTTATGATACGGTGTATGATACCTAAGTAGTAATCGACCTAAACCCTTAAACCCCTCAACCCCTACGCCCCTAAACCCCTAAATCCCAAACCCCTAAACCCCCTATCAACCCAGAAATGAGGTCCTACTGTTGATGATATAAATCGTGCATTACCTTGAGGACCCTAATCTATGGGAGTTATGGTATATTCCTTATTATGGGTCATGCAGGATTTATATCATCAAGCGTACCTCCCAAAAGTCGAAAGCCCAGGACCTTTTTTCCCAAACCCCCGAAGCTCAAGAACTCTCCATCGCCGAAAGCCTGAAAGCCGAAACCTAGGGTTTACGGCTTTAGGGGTTTTGGGTTTAGGGGCTTAGGGGTTTAGGGGTTTAGGGTTAAGGGGTTTAGGGGTAAGGGTTTAGGGGTTCAGGGGTTTAGGGGTTAAGGTTTTAGGGGTTTAGGGTTTAGCGGGTCTATGGTTTAGGGGTTAAGGGGTTTAGGGTTTAGGGGTTGAGGTTTTAGGGGTTTAGGGTTTATATAGGGAACTCTGAGCCCGCGACCCCTTCTCACTTGCATGTACAGTTCTTTCTCGTTCCTCCCAGGGCCAACCACTGACACAGCTTTTCCTTGAAACCAAGCAAAGAATTGCCCTGAACGCTAAACCCTTAAACCCTTAAACCCTAAACCCTTAAACCCCAAACCCTCGAACCCCAAAATGAACCCTAAACCTTGCAAAGCCGGCAAAATCTCAAGAGCTAAGCCCTAAACAGCAGACACAGACTCATAAACCTCAAGACCCTAAACCCTATAGACCCCAAAAAGCCACATGTCCTACGCTGAAGAATCTCCAAGGTTTGCAATCTGTGTGACGGGTTCGTCAACTTCGTCTACGCCGGCGATTCGCAGGGCCGCGCCCTGTCTTGTTTTACGTCTTCAGGGGCTTTTGGGGGTTTGGGGCGTCGGGGTTAGGGCTTACAGGGTTTTATCGGTTACAGGTTTATAATTAGGATTAGTTACAGGACTTGGGTGTCAGGAGTTTAGGGTTCAGGGTTTGCAGGGGCCCGCGGTGGCCTAAGCGTGTAGATTGAAGGTTCAATTGTAGGGCTGCAGGGTGTAAAGGCTGCTGTGTGTTCCGGGGCATGGGATGTGGGTGTTAAGGGTTTATAAGCCTGCAATTGTCGGCTAAGGAGTTTTCAGGTAAAACAGAAACCCGGTAAACTCAAAGCCACAAAACATGAAAGCCAAAAATCCCTAAACCGCATAAGCTCTACAGCCGAAAACCCTGAATCCCCGACATCCTAAAGTTTAGGATGTCCTTAAGGGGGGGTGGTCCAAGGGGGGTAAAAAGTTGAAGCCCTAGGACCCGAAAGCCCTAGGACCCGAAAGACTGCCGGGCGGTGCAAGTAGAAGTTTGAAGAGGCTAGCTATATAGTATATATATATATATATAATTATATATATATATATGTATATATATATATATATATATATATATATTATGTAATATATGTTAGAACTTAAGTCCTGCATCATATCACTAGCCATCGAGTCAATCTCCGTTCCATTAGGAAGTCAGGAACAAGGGATTTAGAGCTCAGGGGGTTTGGAGTATAGGAACACTGATTAGGGTATAGGAACACTGAGGGATCCGGCCACTTAGCAGTTAGGACACTATCTTATAAGTACACACACTGTAAACGGCAATAGGCTGAGTAACTTGCCTACCAAGTCTCCGAAGCTTCTAAGCAATGTCTTCACAACTTAACGTCTGCCTAGGCCCTTCCTTAACCCTGAAGAACACCTTTTTAAGGACTTATCTAAGGAAATCATAATAGGGGACCAAAAAAGGGTAGGTTATTCAGGGTTAAGGTTTAACTTATGCACTGAAGTCCTAAATCTCTCGACCCTACACTCTCAATCCAAAACCTTCTCTCAACCCTAAACCGTCAAGCCCAAACCCCCTCTAGGACCCCACACCCTAAAACCAGAACCTCGAGTTCTGCCCCTGAGAAGTTAATCTGAGGTATCCGCTTCGGCGCGCTGCAGAGACACAAAGAGCTCTTGGAAAGGCCACACGGCTGGGGGCTGGACATTTTGGTTCAGAGTTTAAGGGGGCTGGACGTTGCGATGCTTTGGGTTGGGGGTTTCAGATGGGTATTCAGAAAGTAGGGTAGGTAATTATAAGTAAGGCACTTATAAAAGCCTTAGATAGATAAATGCATTCGTATGTATGTGTGCATGAGTCCATGTACATAACACATACATATACATATAAACACGCTCATATATATATACACATATATATATACAGAGAAGGAGATGGCTCCAGCCACCCTGCGATCGAACTGCCTTGAGCAGGTGTGAACAAACAAGTGGAGCACAACGTGGCAGGACTACCAGTCACTGTCCCTGCGAGGACCGGTTCCCTTGCGGAACCGGCCCTGAATCGAGCAGGTTTTTTTTGCCGTCCATTAAACTCAGGAATTCGAAGAAAAGGCAACAACAATAAGCAGCTGAGCCGTCGGAGGCCGGACGGGTCCCTAAACCTGCGGCGCTCCAGATCGAAGATATGCTGCGTCATGCCGGTCAGGCCCGGAAGAGTAGCCAGAAGAACAAGTTCCATCAGGAGGCTTTGATCTACCTATTGTCTCCATTGTAGTTCCTTTTTTTGGTTAACCAGTTTTATGGTTAGGATCCTATAATAGAGATTTTGGTTAACCCAAAAAAGGAACTACAATGGAGACTGTTGGTATTTGTCTCAGGGCCAGACTGAGCAAGATGAGGGCGTGTCTGAGGGCAAGCCGAGCAGGGAGGTTGAGCCTCAATCTGGCGGCCCACCCTGGAAGTGCGACTCCCGAAGTAACGGGATTTCTGCAGCATATAGTTCACCCTTGCTTTGGTATAAGTTCGAAGCCGTTTTGCAACTCCAGAATGACAGAGCCATAATGTGGGGCCTTGCTCGTTCAAAAAGGTAGGGCAGATTACCGGATAGAAGCCGAATTATCCAGGCGTCCATGTTAGCACAAACGGGCTAGTGGATACTAGTAGCGTTTTTCTCTTTGTTCCTTAAAACCCCATGTGGGCAGTTATCCAAGTTAGGGTCCTTTTGTAGCTCGTTTTTCTAAGGGTGTCGTGCTGTTTTGGGGCCTCTGTGGAGATCAGTACCCATTTCCCAAACCTTAAAGACCCCGAGTAGCCCCATACAACCCGAAAGGATCCTGAACAAATCTTCTAGGATGGGTAGGGTTCAGGGTTCAGGGTTCTTTAGGGTTTAGGGTTCAGGGTTTACGGTAAGTGCATGAACAAGCCCTATGACACCAAATTAACACACCCTCTACAACGCTTATGAAGTCCCTGCAAAACCCTTACAGACCCTGCAACACTCCAAGCTTGCAACCCTTAGGTCGACACTCCAAAAAGCCCTACATTTCGTTTGCATAACGCAGGTCTAGAAGTATAGGGGTAGTAAGGGTCAGCGGTATAAACACGGATATAGAATATGGAATTGTATCGGTACCTTAGCAGGTTAGGCACTCAGGCTTCGGGAATTCTGGTGGTTCCGAGTCGCTTTTTTGGTTGGTTATGTGGCTTTTCGGGGGGCCCATACGATCCATAACCCCATCTTGCTCAGATAAAGGTGCTGAGCTAGACGTTGTTGTAGGACCCTTTCTGGAATCCTTTGTGTCGCCTCTGATATGCCCATATATACTATTCAGTACTTATTGTTATTTCCACTTTTTGTTCATATATAGCTCAAGAGACGATTAAAAATCCTATTGTTATTATGGTTCTAAGGGGGGTATAGTATAGAACCCTTAATCGGGTCCGTTCCGGAGGACCTTTCAGAATCTCTTCAGAACTATCTTGCAGACCCTTCGGGCCTTCTGCCGGATCTGTATAGAATTCCCTTTAGAACTGTGGTTTCCGAAAATGGGGAGTACCTTATTAGGGTCCCCTATTGTCGGAAACTCCTCTCTTGCAGACCCTTCGTAGCATGCATTGCTTTGCTCTTCTCAGATACGGTGCCGGCCGCTATGCCGAGGGTGGAGAGGAGGGAATGCTTGGAGCTCGGCTTCTTCGGGAATCCGGGCTTAGGTGCTTTCTGATATTCTATGCGATGCCCTTAAAGGTTCTATAGTACCGTTCTAGGAAGGTCCTTTTCTTTAGAGTTCCAGCAAGGGCATGAGGGTGCTACTAAGTTGAGGGTTCTGCAAGGGTTCTGCAAGACGACAGGTAATTTGGGGTTTAGGGGTTTTCGGCATAGTCGTTCTGTGGTTCTCTTTACAGTAGAGCTTTCGTTTTGTGACACATTTTTTGGTTTCCTTGTATGAACTCGTAGAAGGTGGGCTGTGTAGTTTTGCATCGCAGCTTGCGTAGGAGTTTGTATGGTCGTGTACAGTCATCATGTTGTGTATCATATACCGTGTCTCTGTGCCCAAGCCCTCTGAGTAAAAGGTACTGCTACCGCTCATGGCTTAACGGTTTTGGTGTATTCTATAGGTTATCAGCCGTATTCGCTGACTTTGTCTCCGTGGTATTCTTACACTGGTATTCACACTGGTATATGAGCACTTCTCCCTCCCTGATCACAACTGAGAAGGGAGAGACAACCGAAGTGTCATCAGACGAGATGGACGACGAAACAAGAGATCGACTATTAGACGAGCAACTCGCAACGGCTGGCATGGGCCCCAGTGCACCGAGCTCAGGATCCCAAGCACTTGATAGGATCTTCGGTCCAAGAGGTCCTACCCTATCGCCTTTTGTCTCGAATCCGTCGGTCGACATCTCGAACGTACAGTATACATTATACAATGTTGTGAACCAAGGTGAGACAGCCGAACAGCAAAGAATGGCAATAGAGCGAACGGAGGCAGATGCCGAAAGAAGACACACAAGCATTCTGAACCAACAATCACAAGACAACCTTATGAGAATGGCTGGCATGGCTGAACAGGCTGAGCGCCTTCATGAGGTGAAGATGGCAGAATGCGAAGCACAGTTTGCGGAATTTGAGTTCAACGCATCCCAAAGGGAAAAGTTTTTGTTGAACGAAGTTGCAACATGCAGGAATGAAATGAATATCATGGAATCAGTTTTCCAACAACGACATCAATCGGAAATCGCTAAGCTCAGAACTACTCTGATCGCTGAGAGCGAACGCAACAAAGCACAACATCTTGATTTTCTTGGAATGCGATTCAAACAAGTCCTTGATGAAACCGAAGCGACTATGGAACAGCGTTTTATGAACGAAATCGCTGAAATGAGTGCACAAAACGACAGACTGCAGGATGAGCTGGCCGCCGCAGAACGAGCTCTAAGAATGGAAGCTGATGCGGATAAAGCGGGCAAACAACATGCCACGCCGAAGCCAGAACCAAATCCTGCCGTCCCATTCTCGAATCCATTTGAGATTCCCGAGAGCATGAAGGATCTCTTCGGAAGAACGCCGCGAGCTCAGGAAGCTACACAAGGGACTTCAGTACCACCTGGATTTGAGAGCAGAGAACCACAAAAGGAGAACTCTCCTAAAGCTGCCCAAACGGGCAAGCCGGAAACTGCTGATCCAGAAGGTGTTCCAAGGGTTGATTTCGGAGCTGAGGCATTGCTTAGGGCAGCGCGTTTGTAAACCCTAAGACCGAAGAGGAAGAGGGGAAACCAAAGGTGAAAGAAGCCGAAAGCATCAAGCTTCCCGAATACCCTAATCCAGAGACCTACCGATCATGGCGGATCTCGGTCCGCGAGATTGTGCGGGCTGCGAGCGATCGCCCGGATGAGGCATTTCGCTGGGTGCAGGAAGTATACGATAAAGAGGCTACCCTCAAGTCCTTGCACGATACTGGGAAGTTCTTAACATTGGACACGAAATTGTTGGCTGCACTTACCAGAGTCGCTAGAGGAGAGATTTCAAGGCAAGTTCTAAACTTCAAAGAAACAGAAGCCACAGGAGGACGCGCCGTCAGGGGAAGACAGGTGTTGTGGATGTTTCACCAACACTTTAAGACTAATGAAGAAGTCGGAAGCCTCTATAGCGTAGAAGACCTTCTAAAAGTGAAGTTGGTTGGGGACGATTTGGTTACCTTCCTTTACAACTTCGAGTCGGTGATTGCTGGAATGAGTCATGTTCCGGATGAGGTTACCTTGAGGGACATCTTGCTGAGGGAAATTCGGAAATCCCACCGCATCAAGTACGATCTTCAGTTGTGAATTCCTCGTCAATGCCATTAGGGAGCATCTGACTAGGGAGCGCATGCGCAAGAATCGTGATCGCATTGCTAAGTCGCATGGCGATAGATACGGAGCCCCAGCGTAATGTGGGTGTCGGTTTAATAGTGGGGTACCCCCCCCCCCCCGACCAAAAAAAAAAATCCTATTTAATATGGAACCGGTAGCCCCTGGCAGGGAATTGGGAGGTGCCGGGGTTTGGGGGCTGGCTTGGGTGCAGGGTCTGCGGTTCTGCGCGACTGCGCGGTCGGGGGTCGGGGGGGTCTGGGCCAGCGCCTGAAACCCTAAACCCTGAACCCTAAACCCTAACGAATCCTAAACTCCTAGACCCTATAACAAACCCTAAACCCTAAGCCCTAAACCCTTCCAAAGGGGGGTCGGTCCAGATTCGACCCAAAACTTAATTTTTATACAAACTTTAGTACTGGAGAGGCCTCTTTTGAGCTAGGGTCCAATCCCCGATTCGGCGGTTCACCCTAGCAGCCCCCCCCAATAATCAAGGTATAGTAGAATAGTAGTACAGTAGTAGTACAGTAGTAGTATAATAATACAGTAGCAGTAGTACAGTGGTAGTACAATAGTATTAGTACAGTAGTAGTACAAGAATAGTACAGTAGTACAATAGTAGCACATAGTAGTACAGTAGTAGTACAGTAGTAGTACGATTATAGTACCGTAGTACAATAATAGTACAGTAGTAGTACAGTAGTAGTACAATAATAGTGCAGTAGTACAATAGTAATACAACAATAGTACAGTGGTAGTACAATAGTAGTACAGTAGTAGTACGATAGCAGTACAGTGGTACAATAGTAGTACAGTAATCGTACAGTAGTAGTACAATAGTAGTACACTAGTAGTACAGTAGTAGTACCACAGCAGTACAGTAGTACAGTTGTAATACAGTAATAGTACAGAAATAGTACCAATAAGAAAAGCATAAAGCCAGTGAGTACATTCCCCCCAATAAGCAAAGCATAAAGCCAGCGCCTGAAACCCTAAACCCCGAACCCTAAACCCTAAAGAATCCTACACTCCTAAACCCTATAACAAACCCTGAACCCTAAGCCTTAAACCCTTCCAAAGGGGGTCGGTCCAGATTCGACCCAAAACTTAATTTTTTATACAAACTTTAGTACTGGAGAGGCCTCTTTTGAGCTAGGGTCCAATCCCCGATTCGGCGGTTCACCCTAGCAGCCCCCCCCAATAATCAAGGTATAGTAGAATAGTAGTACAGTAGTAGTACAGTAGTAGTATAATAATAGTGCAGTAGTACAATAGTAATACAACAGTAGTACAGTGGTAGTACAATAGTAGTACAGTAGTAGTACAATAATAGTACAGTAGTACAATAGTAGCACAATAGTAGTACAGTAGTAGTACAGTAGTAGTACGATTATAGTACCGTAGTACAATAATAGTACAGTAGTAGTACAGTAGTAGTACAATAATAGTGCAGTAGTACAATAGTAATACAACAATAGTACAGTGGTAGTACAATAGTAGTACAGTAGTAGTACGATAACAGTACAGTAGTACAATAGTAGTACAGTAATCGTACAGTAGTAGTACAATAAGTAGTAGTACACTAGTAGTACAGTAGTAGTACCACAGTAGTACAGTAGTACAGTAGTAATACAGTAATAGTACAGAAATAGTACCAATAAGCAAAGCATAAAGCCAGTGAGTACATTCCCCCCAATAAGCAAAGCATAAAGCCAGCGCCTGAAACCCTAAACCCCGAACCCTAAACCCTAAAGAATCCTACACTCCTAAACCCTATAACAAACCCTGAACCCTAAGCCTTAAACCCTTCCAAAGGGGGGTCGGTCCAGATTCGACCCAAAACTTAATTTTTTATACAAACTTTAGTACTGGAGAGGCCTCTTTTGAGCTAGGGTCCAATCCCCGATTCGGCGGTTCACCCTAGCAGCCCCCCCCAATAATCAAGGTATAGTAGAATAGTAGTACAGTAGTAGTACAGTGGTAGTACAGATTTTCATTCCTGACGCCCCAATAAGCGAAACAATTCTGCAAGGGATTTTCGGG
Organism: Symbiodinium sp. CCMP2592; assembly: GCA_905221615.1. Lineage (NCBI taxonomy): Eukaryota > Dinophyceae > Suessiales > Symbiodiniaceae > Symbiodinium > Symbiodinium sp. CCMP2592. Next base: position 868,738 of record CAJNDT010006102.1, on the reverse strand, counting down.
CTTCAGGGCCAGGGTTTTAGGGTTGGGTGGGGGTTTGGGTGGGGGTTCAGGTCGTGGCTGCCTTGAGATTGACCATCAGCAAATAGCACAGCCCCGCCACCAAAAAATCACCCCAGCCAAAAAAAAACGCATTAATTAGTTCACCCCAATTTTTTTGTCAGATTCGGAATTAGCCCCCGAGCCGACGCATTAAAGGAGCCTATATTCCTAAACCGACACCCACATTACGGATCGGAACGACGCCCCTCTTCACGAGGAGGCCGTGGTAGAAGCATGTCCCGAAGTAGCTCAAAATCCAGAACAAGCAGCAAAGGATCAAGCCAACGAACACCGCCGAGATCTCAGAGTCCCAAAACGCAACAGATTTGTTACGACTTCCAGAAAGGAAAATGCACAAGAGGCGACAAGTGTAAATTCCTCCACAAACCAAAGTCAAGATCCCCAAGTCCTCATCGAACACCCCAGAAGAAGATCAATGCCATTTGCACCTTTTGGAAGAAAGGTAAATGCACTAAAGGCAAAGACTGTAGGTTCCTGCATGAGGACAGGTCCAAACCAAGTGATGCCGCTCCTACCGAGCAGGCCGCCCCTGCAAAAAACGATGACAAGCCAAGGAGTCCGACCCCGGATCCGAAGGCAAAGAAGGAAAAGAAACACAGGGGCAGGTCTAAGAGTAAGGATAAGTCTGGCGGACGCACGGCAGCTTGTTGCATTTCGTATGCGCTGGCAGCTGTGCCCAATGGGCAAGGCATCAAGGGTAACGCTTCAGGAACTTTCAAGAAATTGAGGTTTAAAGAGAAGCCAAGCATTCGGGAGATTCCATCGGATGGTAAGGGTAAGAAGCATAGGACCAAACCGCGAACCTTCGAGGTCTGCTACTTGGATGCTGAAAGTTGCCCGAGGCCTCCAGTTCAGGACCTAAGCACGGCCATAAGAACAGCGAATGAGCTTGCCAGGATCATGTCCTGTATGCTCAATGGGATTGAAAGCCACTGTGAGTATGAGTGCACAAATGATTGTGAAGAGGGTGAGGTCCCAGTTGCAGTGTTGAAGTGCGAGCTGTGTTCGAGTGTGGAAAGAACAGCTTGCTCTAGCTTTAATGCGGGATTAGAATTCCTCGCCGATACTGGCAGTGAAGAAGACCTGATCAGTAGGCACGATCACTCCATCTACTACCCAGAGGCTCCCATCGAGAACGCTAGTAGGCCAGTCAACTTGATTACAGCTAATGGTCCAGTTCAAGGAATCAAGTCAACCAACATCCCAATGCCTGAACTGAAGCAAAACATTGAGTGCTACTTACTGGAAAGCACGCCACCGGTTTGTTCCGTTGGGAGAAGATGCATGGACGATGGATATGATTTCCATTGGCCTGCGGGCAAGGTTCCATACTTTGTAGCTCCCGATGGTAAAATCATCAAATGTAAGATGAAGGGTAGAGTCCCAGTAATCTCAAATGACGAATCGGTAGCAAGCCCAGCAAGCGCTGATGATTCCCAGAAATCTGCTGGAACTCAGGTGTTTAACGCCGGAACAGTCAAGGTTGAACTGGCGGCACCTGCGGAGGACGAGTCTTCGGGTTTCCAGTAGAAAGCCGTCCGAGAGGACCGGCCGGGGATGAAAGAGTCGTTCACAGCGACTCCGAGATAGAAGAAGCAATCAATGCCGCACCGCCAATTGCAATCAAGCCTAAAGATTTAGCCAAGCCAGGTTGGATCACAAGCAGTGAATTTGCCGCATCAAAGATCATCATTGGTCATCGGCCAAAGGCTTTGCGAGTACCCGCACCTCGTCATCCAAGGTTCGTGCTAAGGACCACTTGGATCTACAAGGACTCTGCTTGGAGCAAGATTGAGGATTCTGTTGACATCAGAAGTCTAAGGGTTAAAAACCAAAAGATTGATGGAGCGCCAATTCTGTCGATTACCGCATTCAAAAGACCCGAGGACGACCCCTTGATCGAGCCCGATAGTGACAAGGAAGAAGATGAGGGAAGGGAAATCTCGCAAGAAGCCCGGCTTCGCGCCGAGGCCGAAAGCATCCACCATCAGTTCTGCCATCGTCCTAAAAACCCATTCTGCAAGATGTGCCAAAAGGCGAAGATGCTCTCACCCCAAGCTCGAAGAAAGGGGGATCTTCGACCATAAGCAGCACCAAATATGGAGATCACGTTACGATTGACCATGTCGTGACTAAGGATTTGAGGGACTTTGGATTTCAGGATGAGAAGGTGGCGCTTGTTGTCAAAGATGTGTTTTCACAATTCAGATACGTGTATCCAAGCGCAACAAAATCAGCAGAACAAGTGCATGAGGACCTTCTGCACTTTTTCAGCACGCAGGATGAAGTCGGGGTTATTTACTCGGACAACGCGCCGGAGTTAGGGGCAGCTGTGAAGGAACTCCGATGTATAGGCACAACACCTCTAGAGAATACGTGGATGAAACTAAGGCCGTCATTGAACGGGAGATCCGTACTTTATTAGAGGGTACACGCTCGAACTTGGAGCAAGCCGGTCTACCAGAACGGTTTGGCCTTTAGCAGCTCAGCACCACTCCATTGCGCTCAATCTTACGAAGCGAGTGGATACTGGCGAGATCCCATGGGAGGCACGCTTTGGGGAACCCTTTGCGGGACTGATCGTTCCTTTCGGAGCTAAAGTCTTGTATTGGCACAACCCTAAGCAAAACGTTCCGGAGACTTCCAAGTTTTCGTCAACTGGAGTTGAAGGGATTTTCCTGGGATACCATATCCAACCAGGGTTTGTTTGGAAGAAGGAGTATTTGGTTGCACCAGTCAAAGACGCACAATTTGCCATTGAGGACGGAAATCTCAAGGTCATTAGGGCTAAGCGCGTTGAGTTGATCAAGGGGAGTTTCGTTTTCCCACTTCAGTCGGAAAGCATTAAGGATCGCGAGTCACATGAGGTTCCACGGTTGGATGATCAGAACATCCATGCGATGAAGAAAAGGAACGGGGACTTCGTGAGGCAGGCGAGCTCCTTGATGAGATCGGTTTATCTGAACCCGAACCCGATGACGATCAACGCCCACCGAAAGGGGAGGCCGCGAGCAAGCCTAGTGAGCCCTCATCTGGTTCCAAGGGTGAACTGTTTGATCCCACGAAATATCCTGATGGTAGACCGGCTCCAAAAGACCTGATGTCCCGTCTGAATTCTGGCACATGTATTCCGCACAACAACGAAAAGAGGAAATCGAACGATGGGAGAAGAAGGTTGCGCGGGAGGAAGCTAGATTAAAAGAAGAACGAGAGAAAGAAGCTCCCGCGATGCCCGTTCTCCTTGGACATCGAGAACCTCATCGACCGAGGACGCCTGAGGATTGGAAGAGGTTGCACGGTTTATTTCTGGATAAGCTAGAGCAAACTTGCGAGGATCTTTTCGCTGTGGTTGCCAAGCTTATCAACCAGAATGATGTTGCCAAAAAACCCTGAAGCTCAGGCTGCTATGGACAAAGAACGGAAGAAACTTCTTGACAAAGGGTGTTGGCTTGAGAAACAGGTTCGTGAGTACGATGACGTCTTGTCTGAAACCAAGGCAAAAGGCGAAAAGGCTCACTTCGGGAACGTGTTCGAGATTTGTAGCCTTAAGGGTTCCGAGTTGCAGGATGGTAATCCGCTTAAGTACTACAAGGGACGCTCTATGTTCCAGGGGAACCAGGTTCGAGATGAAAATGCGGATCACGCGATCTTCGCCGAACTGGGTTCTAGCCCTGCAAGTATGGAAGCGGGTAAAATCATCGATGTGTTCGGAAGCCAACCAGGCTATGCAAAACAGCAAGCCGATGCTCGACAAGCATATACTCAAGCTTTGTTTAAAGGGATTGCGACTTGGGTTCGGCTTCCCAAGAATCGCCGACCGCCCGAGTGGCGCAACTTTCGCGACCCAGTTTGTCCCCTCAGACTATGGACATCCTGATAGCGGCGGCATCTGCATGGGAACGACACTGCACTGCTCAGTTGAAGAGCATAGGGTGGATCCCGGTTCTTCCAGATATATGGCAAAGTATCTTTTACCATCCGGAATTAGATCTCCTCCTCGTCGTCTACGTCGACGATTTCAATATGGCAGGACCAAAGGACAATCTTGCTAAGGGATGGGAGGGGATTGGGAAGGTTTTGGATATGGATCCTTCGGAACCATTTGGGAGATACTTTGGTTGCAATCATCGTGAGCAGAGCGGTGTTATGCTTGACTAGCGCACACCCCTTTGCCTATGTCTTCGACAACAAGATTGCAGCACCAGCAGCCGGAGGAAACTCCAGGCCGAATAGAACAGAAGATTATTGGGAGGTTGATCCGGATGCTGCGCTTGCAATCAGACATCACAGGTACCCCAGAAAGCGTTTGTATGTACCTAGTGAAGATGACATGAGGCAGTTTCCCACTCTGGGAACAGAACGCATCACAGAGTTTGAGAATGGAGATCAGATACAGGATGATTCCAATCAGGGGGGTCCTGCTAGGCGAAACGAGTGGTGGACGGGCAAAACAATCTTCTCTATCATGCCAAGGACGGCAGACGACTTTAAGCTCGCTGCTGCCGCCCGAAAGGGCAGGCCGATGAGAAGCAAATCAGACGCTAAGCGCGAAGCTCAGCAGTCTAGATTTAAGAGCACTGATACGATCATCAAGGAACCCGTGCCCGCTATGACTAAGCCTGTCAACGTTGTTACGTATGACATAAAGGACTTCCTGATCTCCTGTGTCGACAAGTACTGTGAATTAGCTAAAGTTTCTCGTGATTCCCTGAAGTTTGCAGCAACGCCATTTCATGAGAACAGAGTAGCCAAACCTGTGGAAGGCAACGAACCCCAGGGAAGGTTGCAACCGATTGCCAGTCGGGTCCTCATGAAGGTGTTGTTTGCAGCTCGCATGGCAAGGTGGGACTTACTTCGGTGTACTCAATCACTTGCTTCAAGGGTTACGAAGTGGTCAAGAGACTGCGATGTCGGTTTACATCGTCTGATCTGCTACATCAATTCGAGTTTGGACATCACGATGCAGGGTTTTATTGGCGATAAGATTTCGGATTGTAAGTTGTGGCTCTTCTGTGACGCCGATTGGGCAGGAGAATTTGATTCCAAGTCCACATCAGGATGCGCACTGTACTTGGTTGGGCCCAACACTTACTACCCGTTGAACGCTTTCTCAAAGAAACAAACCAGCATCACGACGTCTAGTACCGAAAGTGAAGTGGTTTCAGCGAATCACGGCATCAGAGCACAAGGCCTGCCTAGTTTGAGCTTGTGGTGTTACCTTTGGGGAGAGGTTACCGCTAATGCAGCCGATCGAAAGACCAGGCCGCCGGCGGAATCACCTAAGGCCACGGAAACAATAGTTGCAAGGATTGACCCGGAGCTTGATAAAATCAGGTATGGCGAACTCAGCCATGAAGGCCGCTCTGTCGCGGATATCAATGGCTTGGATGTTCACCTTTCTGAAAAGTTTCAGGTTCAGTTCTTAGAAGATAACCAAGCTACTATCACCATCATTGCCAAGGGTGACAGTGAAAAGCTTCGCCACACTGATAGGACGCAACAACTTTCGTTCGCATGGATGAAGCAACAGTTTGAAAAGGGTCATTTCAAGATGATCAACGTTGATACCAAGGAGCAGGTCGCAGACATCTTCACAAAGCCGTTTGCGGAACGTGGTAAGTGGGAACATGCTCTTAGGCTCATTAACCATGTGCCTGATATGCAGAATGCGAAGCCGGCTGAGAAGCCAGGCCGCGCCCCAACACCACAGGAAGTTCAAAGCAAACGCTCCAAAGCAGCTGCTGCTATTCAGGAGGTTGAGATGGTTGCTTCAGAACTTTCCCGCCTGAAGGAGTATGGCTGTGATGCATTGGAAAGGTTGTGTGAGGAGATCGCATCAAATCATACAGCTAGGAAATCCAAGCGACCTCGCATTGCATCAAAGAAACAAGGCTATTACCCAGTGTACGGAACATGGACACACGGTGGAATGCAAGGTGGTACCAAAAGCACTACAAGGTATCCCGCAGTTGCCAGGTACTTGAATGAGTTTGTGAGAGCTCATTCTCCTGACTCAGGTTTCACATGGAGCTCAGTGGTGATTAGCAAGGACAACATAGCAAAAGTTCATGCTGATTCCCATAACTTAAAGGGTTCTAGGAACTTGATGGTTAGCTTTGGTGACCACAAAGGGGGTCGATTGTGGGTTGAAGATCAGAATGTTCCGGACACTAAGGCGCAGTTCCAGAAAGACGCTCAAGGACGATCCCTCAAAGGGGATGTGCAGGACACCCATAGCAAACCCATTGTCTTTGATCCATCTAAGCAACACTGCGTGTTGCCTTATACCGGAAAACGGTTTTCTATCACCGCATATACCTCTCGTGGATTCCCCAAGCTTTCCGCAACTGATCTTGAAACCCTCAACAAACACGGCTTTAGGCTCGGGTCAGCGGCGGCCGCTCCTGCAGACGCCCGGCTCGCGCCGAGGCCGACTGACTTTTGCAGGGTTTTGCTTGATTTTGGGAACGATAGTGAAACCACCTTGTCAGGAAATGATTCCTGTCGTGTTATCCCTGTCCCGAACAACCTTGAAACAATGAATCCGAAAGCTATGTCAAAAATCGCTAACAATCTTCGTGCCCTCTGCGACGAGGGGGGAAGCACTAAACCGATTCTCTACTTTGCATCGCTGCCGGACCACGAATGGAACAAATGTCTGAAATCGTTGATGTCGTTATGCCGATTAACTAAACGACTTAGGCCTCACCTCCTGCTGGAAGCATCGACCAACAATCCGATGTGGTGTTTGCCTGCTGTTGTGAAGTTGGTACACGATTTCGGTCTTGAGAAGCACAAGAGCGGTTCGCTTACGTTTGCATCGTCTTTTCGATTGAAGCGGCTGCTGCTCGAAGCTACCCAGGACTGTGGACGACTAAGGACATCGAAAACCAAGGTTTCGGTATTGCATGCTGATTGGCAAGTGCATACCACTAAGGATAATGATGGACCTAAGGTACATGAAGGATTGGCATGCGCAGCTTGGTCATCGCTTTATTGTACAACTAAAGCCCAGCTAACGCTGAGGCCGGGTCCTAGTCCCGTGGTAGCAGCTGAGAGTAGAAGAGCGATGGCGACCTACGAAGAGCAGTTGGCCGAGTTTTGGGGCCGCCAGCTCTGGGCGGCCGTCATTTCTCACGAGTCGATAGGCTTCCAAGAGTCGATTGACGAAGGAGAGTTGCGAGCACTTTTCCAGTACATGCCGGTGCAAGTGGCTTCTCACAACTGCTTTGAAACGGATCGATATCCAGGACTCAACCGAGTGGCAGCACTGACGCAGTCTGGCATGTCGCAGCTAAAGCCCGATGAAAATCGAGGCCGAAAGCGAGTGCTCATCCTTCTCTCCGACTCCACGACCGTTTTCGTCGCTGGCAAGAGAACGAGGACAGACCTTTCCTCGGATTTGAAGGCAGCGAGCTCGGGGGTCTATCTGCAGTACAGGGAGATAATTTATGAACCCCTGTGGGGCAAAACATTGTCTGAACTGCGGGAGAGGGCCCAGATCCTCTGTGACCAGACGGCTATGCGCTACTCTGGTGACCCAGAGCTGCTGGTGGACGTGCAGATTGTCTGGATGGCGAATGAGATCGTCGGCAGATATGGCATTTTCTGCAGCCCTGGCGTTCCGACGTGGTGGGACAATCAATCGCCCATAGAAGCCCGCGGAGACTGGCAGAAGATCTGTCGGAGAGTATGCCAGAACCTTGAAGCGCTTGCAGACCTGCAGCGCCGTTCTCCATATGTGGGTTCTATTGTGATCTGCACAGGGATTCGCAGCTTCGTCTACGGGTTGCCAAAGCAGTTTGATGAATGCATTGCGCGATTCAAGGACGAAGCGGTCCGTAGAGGACTCGCCGCCTGTGACATCCACCCCTTTCTTGGAGATCTGGCACTCTACAACGACAATGTCCACTTCCGCGAGGACTCCGAGTCTCGTCGTCGCATGGTATCCGGACTGGCGCATATTATGCAAATTCAGATTGCTGAAAGGTATGCTGCCAAGGCCATCGCCAAGATGGGAGAGGATGCTTTCAAGACGTTGCTTGCCGAGAACTACTTTGATTCTCGAGGCCGATATGCTGTGGACAATCAGGTCCTTCAGATTACATTGTCAAGAATGTCCCGGAGCAAGCAGGTGAAGGCGGAACCGACAGAGGAAGACCCTTGGGATGATGCGTATTGGGAGGAGAAGCGTGACGAAAGTCACGCCGAACTGCCTGCGCCTGAGGTTCCCGACTTCCTCAAGGAGATGAAGATCCAGAATGTCGTCAGCGTCGCACCTGGTGTTTTCGCGACAGAAGCTGAGATCAATTCGCCGGATTGGAACAAAGCCCCACCTAAGGTGGAGGCCGTTACCCCGGCGAGTACAGCAGCTTCGTCCTCAGGTGACATTCGACCTATGCCGATGGATGCATCCATTTATGGTGGTAGTATCCTGTCTGGCGAATCCGGCACTGAACATGCTGCCAAGAAAGCCCGCCTCGCAAAGGCTGTGGCTGACCAGAAGCGGCTGACCAAGATTGCAGTGCAGGGATCGCGCGGAATGAGGTTCATCAATGACACCTACGACCCCGCTGAAATGCTCGGCATCAAGTTGTTCGATTACTGGAATGAATGCCCCTCGAGAGAGGAGGCCGCCCAGTATATCGAAGTGTTCCAGAAGGACATGACCCCTGGCTTGCATTATCCCCAGTGCCCTCACAAGATGGTCACGTTTGTCACGGGATTGATCAGGGGCAACTTCGAGAACAAAGGCGAGCAATTCAAGATGCACTCATGGGACGGACCGTGGGTCCTAGCCATGGAAGTACTTGAGGTGGCGAACAGGTGCAGGCCTGGAAGCGACGTTGGTTTAGGAATTCTCCTCGACATGATCGCCACCGACAACAAACAGCGTCTTATGTTTCGCGGGCCAATGGATACTGCTGCCGATGCGATTGGCCAACCAGCCTTTCCGGTGTACGTCGGGTGCACGCAGGGCCACTCCAGCAATCTGCAGATTGACAATGCCTCCATTGCGAAGGCTTATCTGACTCTGCAGCGCACTGAGGAGATGGTTGATGCCGCCCGAGAGGGCAGGCCGTTGATCCCGATCGACAAGGCGCCTCCCAGACTTTATCATCGAACGACCCATGATGCGGCGTTCGCGATTCTGGAAGATCGTTTGTTGCCTGGATTCGGAGGTTCTGAGAAGGCGCATTGTTACTTTGCGCCGCTGCCGCTTGAAGAGCAAAAGGTACGCTCAGGACTCCGAGCAAGTGCTCCGATTGAAATCGTCTTCGATACCCGGGAAGTCCTCGAAGCTGGCTGCGACTTGTTCCTTACAGAGTCTGATGGCCTGCTATGCTCTGAGGCAGTACCTGGTTCGACCATTTTGTTCATCAATGATACGCTAAAGGACGTCACACTTTGGTCTCGCACAGGAGGCACGGTTCCCCCTGATGAGGCAGAGCAAGGTGAAAGCCCAGCTAACGCTGAGGCCGACGTTGCCATTATCTTTGATGAGCCAGAGGTCGAGGAGACGGTTCAGGACAATTTCGCACCGCCTATTGATGAAGAGTTTGGTACCCTTCCAGCTGAGGAAACAACCTTGCCGCCCATTCCTGATGTTGCTGAGGTACTTGAAGGTTCGTTGGCAATCACAGATGCCCCTGCAGAGACTGATAATGCGGAAGCACCTGGTAATGAGCAATAATGCCCTCCGTAGAGGAGAGGCCGCTTGTTGAGCCGGGAACCATCATTGCCCAACCGGGACCACCAATTCGAACCATGTACATTGGTGATGGAATTGCGACAAAGGTTACACTGAATGCTGAGGGTGTACCCGTCGAAGCAGTCCAGGAGCCGGTGGGAAGGCCAGAACCCGTGCTTTATGCTGGGAGTGAGGCCAAGCCAAACGCCGCGTTCTTGGAAAAGATCAAATGCTACCACTGCAAGGCCGAGTGTCTTCAGGGCCAAAGGATTTGCTCCCAGTGTGGTGGGCCAGTTCGACCAGGCCAACTGAAGGCACAGGGCAGAAGGACGCTGTTGGCACGAGGGCGTGAAGCTCTGCTTCAGGAGATGGGTGATGCTGCCGAGCGAGTGGGGGCAAAGCCAGACCTTCAAAGCGCATCGAAAGATGTCGCCGGTCGTGGCATGAACTCACTTGAAGGCGAAGTGATTCGAAAGGCCAAAGTGGCAAAGCAGAGAGCCGTGAAGAAGGGCTATACTGACTGCGTGGCGAGGTTCAATCAAGACAATGAATACGCGATCAGTATGACCAAGGAGGGATGCACACGCAGAACGACTCGAGTCCTCGACTGCCTCTGCTACGCCTACCTGCCAAACCCCGGACGCTCTCGATCCCAAAGGATGCTGGCTATTGGATCCTCCAGAACTGCGTCAACTACGCATGAGGCTCACACAGATGCGGTCCCAGAGTGCCGTATTGTTTTCTTTACTGGAGACGACGGCATTGGCGGCAAGTTATGCGCAGCGGGACTAACGTCCACGCCGGAGGATACGCCAGTAGCGTTCACGTGGTACGGAGCCATCCTTTCCTTTCAGGATTTCGCTTTCAATATCGCCAAGCAGAAGGAAGGAATCCGTCTTCAAACTTTTGGCCATAGCAAGGTGGACCTCCTGAACAATGATCCTGGTGCAGTCGGCACTGATCTACAGACCATTTTGGCTAAGGATCTGCACTACATGGTGGAAACGGTTGAGGAGACCACTAAGAAGGCCCAGCAGAGTCGCGCAGCCCAGCCAAAGTATGCCCAGCAGCATCCGCCAGGTGGTGGCAAGGGCTCAACATACGCCCGTGCTTCGGAAGCGAAGGGAAAAGGCAAAAGCCCGGCTAACGCCGAGGCCGCCAATCGCGCAGCTCGCGACTGGGACTGGGATGATCAATCCTGGTGGCAAAGTTGGTCATCGTCGTCCTGGGGATCATGGCGCGGTCAGAACTGGGACAACCAGGACTGGCGTGAGTGGCGCAATCGTGGATGGCGTTGGAACTGATATGCCGACCCAGTAGTCTGATTCTTTCGAGTAAGAGGGATGTTCACCCGGCCTGTGATATTTTTCAACTGGCTGTGCGGCGAACTCCTATTGTCCTTACTCCGCGCTGAAACAGCGTCTCGCATTTGAAGAAAAGCTTGCATGCAGTTTTCGCACCCTTCCTCGAGGCACTTGGCAGTCACATGTACTTTTGCTGAAACAATCTGATGACGCGGGAGGCAATTCCACGCCGATCGTCAAACTCCGAGCCGAAGCGCTCTTCCACCTGCAGGCGAAGGTATCCTGTATTTTTGAATGCGGTGACCGTGCCTTTAGGTGAGGGGGGTGTAGTTTTGCATCGCAGCTTGCGTAGGAGTTTGTATGGTCGTGTAATTACAGTCATCATGTTGTGTATCATATACTGTGACTTTGTGCCCAAGCCCTCTGAGTAAAAGGTAGTGCTACCGCTCATGGCTTAACGGTTTTGGTGTATTCTATAGGCTGTTGGGGGTTAAAGTATGAAAACCTAGACCCTAAAGCCCAAACCTTGCAACTCACGAAACCTCCGGTTAGGGCTCAGGGCTCAGGGGTTTACGGTCTCCCTAACCCAGAGACTCCAATATCCCGTAATAAAGGAATATACTTGAAATCATATTCGGGATCCTGCTAGAATTTTACAGAATATTCCTTAAATCTTATAAGGGATCATCATATAGAGGATCCTACGATAATTTAAGGAGTATTCCCTAAATAAGTGATATTGAAAGTCTCTGGGAAGTCTAAACCCGACCCTGCGAGACCTGCTGAGGTCCACAGTCGTGGTGATACAGGATAGCCAGGCAGGGAGGAGAGACCAAGAGCCTATTTTGATTTAGTAAGGCTTATAGGGTTTAGACCCCTTTGAATAAGTAAGGTTTATGGGGCTTAGACCCCTTTTCATTAAGTAAGGTTTAGGGTTATTTTAAATTAAGTGAGGTTTAGGGCTTAGACCCCTGAAATTATAGGGGGGTGGGGAATATAAGTGTTTAAACGGCATTAAGGAGAGCCCAAGAAATCTTTTGATTCAGGAATAGGGTTTTGGGTTGAGGGCTTAGGGTAGCCCCTGCGATTATAGGGGTCTTGAATATTATGTTAACTCTCGTATTCCACCCTTATTGCAGCCTTAATCCCACCTTAATTCCCGCATTCCACCCGTATTCCTGCCCTAATCCCACCTTAATTCCTAGCAAATAATTTCACCCTTCATCATGCCTTAATTTCCGTGTTCTGCTCTGGTTGCAACCTTTCCCTACCTTAATTTCCTTAATTATTTCACTCTTAACCCTACCTGTATGCTACCTTAATGCCCTGATTCCACCCAACACTGCAATCCCCAAACCCTCACGAGCACCAATCCACACATCAAGTCCTTGACAAAGCATACGCAGCTTTGTGGTATAGGTGCTCGACCTAGATGGTCGTAGCAGTACTGCTGCAAGTGCTTTGTTCACGCAAGGCGGCTGCTTCTACCACACGCCAACTGACCAGTACTTCATGAGTCTGGGCTTCCGAAAATGGGCGGCGCTTGGGTTGGAGCTGAGCAGACGAACAAATGGCCACCAGGACTACCTCATGCTGGAGGCGTCTTCTTCTGACCACCCGTATTGGATATGGCCACCCGTATTGGATGTTCGACGTGGAAATTGTGCTTATTGAAAGTACATATTAAGGCTTAAGGAATGTTGTATACCCAGAGGCTCCATACAGAGACCAAGACCCCTTTTGATTAAGTAAGGTTTAGGGTTTAGACCGGCCTATAGGGGGTGGGGAGTATAAGTGCTTAAGGTATATTAATGTTCCTTAACTATGAATAGACTTTAATGAGCCCAACACCCCTGAGTCTAAGAATATTAGAGGAATATGCCATAAATCCACAGGGCTTAAGGGATATATGTTAAACCATAACATGGTGAACATAACTGTTAAACATGATACGAAGGGCCCTATCATCTAAGAAATCTTCACTTGGGGTTCTTCTGGTTGGCTCTTAGGACTTTGACTTTTTGGTTTTCTATATGAACTATGAATAAGGAGGCTAAAAGTTTAACATTTAGGAGGGGTTCAGAAGTCAGCCAAGTTTATAAGGGTCCATGTACCCATGTAGAGATACATGAGCCCCAAAGTACCTATATAGGGACTACATTAAGGCCAATGTATATACTATATGAGTACATGGACCCTTAAACTATAGAACCCTTATAGATCCCTTATAGATCCCTTATAGAACCCTTATAGCAACCCTTAAAGTACCCTTAAAGGACCCTAAACCCTAAACCCTAAGCCGGGGGCCTTGGGGTTCTGGTGGCTTGCTGTTGAGGCTCGGAGGCTTGGCGCTACACCCTACCTGGACCCTAAGAAACCCAGATTTGCCCAAGGGCCCAGCTACCTAATTGTCATATTATAGCCTCCAAAATATCAGCCTACATAACAACTATCCTTAAGGGCCCAACTACCTAATTATAATATTATAGTCTCCAAAATATCAGCCTACATAGCTACTATATCCTGCACGCCAGTACCTAATTATTGGGTCCTTGGGACCCTTAGAGTTCAGAGGGTTCAGGGTTTAGGGGCTCACCTGGACCCTAGAACACCTACCTTGTTAGGGTTACTTATTATGATTCTGACTAGGATGCCCAGTAGTACCCTTATTCCCTTTTTGTAGTCCTAGGTTCCTTATACAGTTACTCAATACCAAAAAGAGTGGCCTTTTTATTCTTAGGTTACTGGGTATCCTGGCTGATTTCTGTATATCAGTAGACCTGCCCTAAACGCTAGCCGCCTGACCAGTTGGTGGCATTGTTCAATAGGGTTCCTGATCATAGCCCTGCTGTAGTATAGTCCCAAACCCATCTGCATTTATTCAGGCCCTTATATGCCTGAGACCCTCAAGCATGCCTCCGTCTAAGCCCAGGGCTTTTAAGCCCAGCTCAGTTCCCAAAGGGATCTTCCAGAAATCAGGCATTCCATATCTTCCACCATATCTTCCACTGTACCCAATGTTCTTGAAATCAGACTAGGGATCCCACGGCTGATGATCTAAATCCTGCATCACCCATAATAAGGAATACACAGTAATTCCCGAAATCTAGGGTCATTAAGGTAATGCAGGATTCATATCATCAACCGTAGGGATCCCATCATACTTTCAACCTGGACTTCGGGAAAGGGGCACTATAACCCGACGGGTCCAAGTACCTATGCTCTCATAAATATTGAGTTACATAACTACTATCCTAAAGCCAAGTACCTGATTGTTGGGTCCTTTGGACCCTTAGGGTAAGGGTTACCTTAAGGCTCCTGGACCCTTGTAGTGAGATCCCGGACCCTAGCCTCCAAAGGCGAAACCCTCCCCCAGAAAGCCCGCGACCCTCTTAGGAGCCTTAGGGCGGTGAAGAAGCGAGCATAAGGTATACCTTAAACCATCTTAAACTACCTTTCTGAGGACATATACGGACAGGTCTTTCGGGGTCTAAGGGACCATGCGCCCAGACAGTCTACACTTGTGCCCGAAAGTACCTAATTTGAGACTACATTGAGGCCGAAGCGTATGATACATGACTATGTGACAAGGTGGATCCTTAGGGTATAGAGACTAGAAGTCATAATGTGAAGGTTTAGGGCTCAGGGTTTAGGTTCCTCAATCCAGGGGTCTTGGGCTGCCTGGCAAATGTGCAGCTGCAGTGTGAGGGAACCGCATTCTACTCCTGTTCGAAGTATTCAGGCCCGTGCTTCAAGCACGGCTAATGCTTTCAAACCTTCATGGTAAGCCTCTATCTTAGATAGCCAATGGGGGAACTTTAAGCTTTTTGGCCTTATATATTTGGTCTATCTTAGAAAGTTTAAACTTTTTTGGGCCCGGTTATTGAAGGAGAGAGCTATAGAGGCCTTCAAAGGAAGACAATTCTAATGATTCGCTAGATTCAATCCCAGCTTCCAGGTCTTTGTGCGCTCCAGCGCCGCTTTGCGTGTGCTGGCTGTAATGGACCCTCCGTGGAGGCATTCTGGGAACGTCTTAGTCTCATAGGGAGCCTTAGGGGTGTAGGGGGGAGGGGTGTAGGGGACTATATTTCCTTAAATAGGCCTTATTAGTCCTTATTATGGGCCTTAAGGCCCCCTACCCCCCCTCCCCCTTACACCCCTAAGGATCCCTATGATAGTCTGTCCTGTCGAACATCGGGTTTAGGGTGCAGGGCTTCGGGGTTTTGGAGTTTACGGTTGTAGCTTTTAGGGGCTAAGGCCTTTAACACCTCCTGCAAGGGTGTGCGGGTTGTGTTGAGGGTTTCTGTCAACGACGTTCCTGACGAGTTAGCTCCCTAGTCTCAGGGTTGCCCTAAGGCTCCATGTACCCACATAGTATATACTTAGGCCTCAAAGGGGTTCCTATACAGGTACTTTCAGGCCTAAGTATATACTATTAGGCTACATGGAGGCTTAGGGTTGGTAGCCGCAGTTCACATGGGTTCCCCAGCAGTACCCCGCTTGCCCTTTTCATTTTGGGGGTCCCCGTAAACCCTAAACCCTAAAACCCTAAACCCCTAAACCCCTTAACCCTAAACCCTCTAAACCCTAAAATCCTACCTACCTTCATCCCCCCCTTTTGAGGCCTCCGAAAGTCCTGAATACCAGGCCAAAGGGTACCTATAGTCTCCATTGTAGTTCCCTTTTTTGGGGCTACCTTAGTGGGATCCTTAGTTCCTTTTTGGGGTTACCTTAGTAGGATCCTTAGTATATAATTGGCTAAACCCAAAAAAAGGAACTACAATGGAGACTATAGGTACCATTCATTTTCAGGGGGACACTGGGCATTCTCGTCACACAGGAAGCCGGTGCTGCATTGGAGTGCCTGGCAGGATGCCTCGACTTGAGATACATCCACAATTGGAGCTCGACATGCAGTCGGTCATGGCATAATCGTCGCCAGAGGCGTGCAGACAAGCACTTCTGCAGAGACCCCCAAGACTCTAAGCCCTATTATAAGATCATGGGACTTAGTAACTAGGTTATAATTAGGGTAACTATACTTATAACCAGTTATAACCCCATTAAGGTACTTATAACCTTACTTACTAAGTCCCATGATCCTCCAAGTATGTGCCTCTTTGACCCTCCAAACTTATTCAGACACTTCTTCAACCTCGACCCTGCTTGAACTCCTCCACGGTTTTGCCCCAAGCTAAGCAACCTCAGCCAAAAAAGACAGCACTGAACTTTCTAGAAAAAGTATAAAGCACCTATAGTACAATAAGACGACTCATCGTAAGGAACCTGCAACCATAAATCCCTAAACCATAAAGTTTCAGGCAGACGCCGGGGTTGAGGAGTAAAAACTGATGGTCGAGGATGCCAGTGCAGTTGAGCTAGGGCTAATAAGGATTTAGGTGTGTATAGGATTTAAGTTTCAGTGTATAGGGTTTCGGGGCTTCAGGGTTTTAGGGGCCTACGGTTTAGGGTGTAGTTTACCTGTATCCCCAAACCCTAGAAAAGAGTAGGCTTAATCGGAGGACATAACACGTAAAACATAGGTCTTGGGATCTCCAGGTAGGTTTACATGGGTTAAAGTGTGTACTATAAGGCTTCTGGACCCTTGTAGTGCATTGTAGTGAGATCCCCGACCCTGGCCCCCAAAGCCGAAACCCTCCCCCAGAAAGCCCAAGACCCTCTTAGGAGCCTCCCTAAACCCTAAAACCTAAAACCCTAAAACCCTAGGGTCCCCTAAAGGAACCCTTAACCCCAAACCCCTAAACCCCTAACCCCTAAACCCTAAGTCTTTGGAGGGCGTATGAGCTTAGAGGGGCTCTATGGTTCAGAGTTTAGGGTTTAGGGTTGAGGGTTTAGGGTTGAGGGTTTAGGGTTGAGGGTTTAGGGTTGAGGGTTTAGGGTTGAGGGTTTAGGGTTGAGGGTTTAGGGTTGAGGGTTCAGGGTTCAGGGTTTAGGGTTGAGGGTTTAGGGTTGAGGGTTTAGGGTTTAGGGTTGAGGGTTTAGGGTTGAGGGTTTAGGGTTGAGGGTTTAGGGGTTAGGGTTTAGGGTTTAGGGTTTAGGGTTTAGGGTTCAGAGTTACCCTACGGGCCCAAAGGACCTAGTAATCAGGTACCTGGGCTTAGGGTAGTAGCTTTGTAGATACCATTTCGGAGAGTATAGGATTATTAGGTACTTGGACCCTTAGGGTTAGTGCCCAGGTTCAAAGGCAGGTATCATAAGGGCATGAAGTGCTGCGAGCTTCATTATTGGCTTCTTCAATGCCTAAACCCTAAACCCTCAACCCTAAACCCTAAACCCTAAACCCTCAACCCTCAACCCTAAACCCTAAACCCTAAACCCTATTCAAGCTTCAGGGGTCGATGTTCTTATAGCCACAGAAAGGCTCAAAAACCTGAGCCTAAGCTCTACCAGGCCCTACCAGGACCCCCCAACAACCCTCTAATAGACCCTAACCTAGAGGCTCCATATATACTACCATTATGGAATTAGGCCCCAAAAGACCATCCTCATTATGGCTTTGGGGTCTTAAATCCATAATAGTAGTATATATGGAGCCTCTGGGTAAATACCCCTTGTTCAAAGAGCTCCAGTAAAGGGCCATTGGGGGGGTCCTGGTAAACCCAAACCTTGGACTCTGGGCCCAGAGCAAGGTGATGGGCCTGGGCTGCCATGCATCTTAGGGTTTAAGGTTTAGGTTTAGGGTTTAGGGTTTTAGGGTTCAGGTTTAGAGTTTAGGGCTTATTAAGGTTTAGGGGTTTAGGGTTTGAGGTTTAGGGGTTTAGGGTTTAGCGGGGTAGGAATTGGTAGGAAGCCCCTTAAATACGGGACAAGGGCTGGGGGTTTATAGCTGAGTAGTCTCAGATTTATGAATTCAGGAGTCTGGGATTTTCTACAAGTGTCTTACGGATTCTTTGCGTGTGCCTCTTTGTCCAGCTGATGGTTTCTTTGTGTTCTTGTTTGGGTCTCCAATAATTAGACCTTTGCATCGGAACGTCATATCCCATATAGCCCAAGGTACTGATATGGCGGATATTCCCCCAAATCATAATCATGACCTAGAGTATAGAGACCCTACATTCTACTACGTTTTTTACTTTGGCCCTGTGGGTATTCAGGGTTCCAGGCTGTTTGCGATCTTCTACCTGATTCCGACGCCGCTGCGTGACTTCGTGCTCGGCAGCCCAGGACGATGTGGGTAGTTGAGGGTGCCGTACTTTTTGGGGAACCTTAAAAAGGGACCCTAATTTAGAGAAGTATGTGGATGCCGGATTGTCTCGGGCTTATTTGCGGGTGAGGTTTGAGGCCTGTGCGGTGTATATACTCAAAAGTCAATATATACTAGGCTATGCACATACGCACTACTTCCGAAAATGCCAGCATGATTCTGTTTTGCCGGACCATCATAGGCACACTCTGCGCGGGAGCCTAAATCCCGTCATCTCTACACGCTAACCTCTAAGCCCCAAAACCTCGGCTTATCATGGGCTCCTTTGCTGTGGTCCGAGTCACAGAAGGCGAAAAAGTGATGACATCTGTGATAAATGAGAGCCGTGGTTTGGGAGATGCGTGTCTGCATGACAGCTCAGATTCCACCAAGCAATGTAATTAGAATCTACTCCTGAAATGCATGATAGTACTGTATGGACCGTATTACAAATTGAAGGCATATTCCTTGATTGAAGGGTTCTGGGAATCTGGAAGATCTAGATGTTTTGAGGCCACGGGCTTTCAATTGGCTCAAGACTGGAACCTAAAATATTTTGGTGTTGAATGTTAGGGTCTGCTTCCTTGTGGTACCTACGTCTGCAAGGGGGATGCCTAAACCCTAAACCCTAAACCCAGGCCCCAAAACTGTGCCCCTCCAAGGTACCGCGTGGTGGGGCACAACAGATACGCCATCTTCGGCCGGAAGGACCGGCATCAGGGTTCAGGGATCCCAAAGGGTCCTATATGTACCGTTAGGGGGGGGAAGTCATACTAATAGTAATTCCCAATATGGAAACCCTACATTCTACTATATCAGTACATAGGACCCTTTGGGGATCAGGGTCGCTGCGTAGAGTCATAACGGGTGATGGGGATTCTTTCGGATGCTACGGTTGATGATATAAATCCTGCATTACCCACAGTAAGGAATATGTACCATTATTCCCATAGTTTAGGGTCCCGAAGGTAGTGCAGGATTTATATCATCAACCGTATTATACAGTTATGTCGGCTACCCATATGCACCTTCTTGGAAGAGACACGCCAGCACCAAGCCGCAGCCTTGTTGCTGCAGCTTCAATGAGAAGAGAACGAGAGTAGAAGAACCAAGGCTCTGCTCTCGGACTCTGCGGGCTTCAAGGAGCCAGAGCGTGCCGCGGCCTTGGGACAGAAATACGAAATATGATTGATGTGAAAATGCTGCACCAGGGCGTGAAGCGCCGTGCTGCGGATTCATATCTGAATCAAACGGGCTTGCAAGTACCACTCAAGTTGTTGCCCCGTGAGCTCTGCATTACAAGCCTGGTCTCGCTCGCGACTTGTGATGTATGCCTGATTGGCCAAAGTCTCCTGTGCATGCACTGTGTCTAAGCTAAATCGCAGAGTTAGAAGTCACAGATAAGTTATTCAGTTGTTGATTGCTTTTCACTTGCAAACCCTAGCCGCCCTAACCCTAATTCCAAAATCCTAAGGCCTCACTTGGGATTCTCACCCTGATCATGAATTCCAAAATCCTGAGCCCTCACAAGTATCATTTCACGGGATCACGTACCAGCCCCTATAGATCTTTCAAGCAGCCCTCACCACGGACTCCCAATCCCTCAGCCTACCTCCCTAAATGAGCCCTTACCTTCAACAGCTAAACCCTAAAACACGTTTGTCCATAGAGTGTATATATATATATATATATCTATATATACATACACATAGAACCTTCGTAATTAACGCCTGATAGCGAAGCCTTTAACGCAACCATTGAGGCCCTCCAACATGCTAATACTAACCGACACAATCCAAACGCGAGTACCTACTTAAAGTAGTAAGGTGGGAGGGAGGCTCAGGGGGTTTAGGGGTTTTAGGATGTAGGGGTTTACCCTAAGGGTCCAAAGGACCCAATAATCAGGTACTTGGGTTTAGGATAGTAGTTATGTAGCTCAATATCTGGCCCTTTAATGGAGCTCTTATGGTCCTGAATAGTGGGTATTTAGGGTATATTAGAGGGTAGTTGGGGGGTCCTGGTACTTCAGGTAGTAAGGTATAGTGCTGGTGGGCAGGAGCAGTGCATGACCCCCAGTGGCGACTTCAAAAGGAGGCCTGATGGGACCCCACGCGATGCGGCCTGTTTTTGCTCGGCAGAGTAGGGGCACTTAGATTCGGGCTTTCCTGTTCACCTTAAACCTCGAACCCCTCATCAGGTTCGTAAGGACCCCGCAACAGACGCAGATCTGGTTCCGGCCTTCTGCAAGAACAAAGGGTTTCTTTACGGATTCCTTACAGGAGCGGATTCGCGGCCTAGAATCTGCAAGAGGGTCAGGGCGTTGGAATTCAGGGTTTAAGGCTTGGGATTAGGGTTTTCGGAAGCCCTCGACCCCAAACCCTAAACCCCTCTCTTTCTTGCTTTCTCGCCTTCCCGACCTACCTTTTCAGGGTTCCTTATTATGATTTCCTTATATAAGTCCTTAACAAGGTAGGTTATTCCGGCTTAAGGTAAGCATCCATCCCTTGTGGCTGTCGGCAGCGGATAGGTTCCTGGAATACAATGCAGCGGATGAGGAGGAAGTCCATCCCATCTTCAAGTGAAGAGTTGGGTTTACCTAGAGTCTCCATTGTAGTTCCTGTTTGTGGTTAACGAGCTTTATGGCTAGGATCCTATAATCACGATACAACGGAGACTATAGATAGGGTTCAGTGTAGTTCAGCGTTTGGGTTTCGGGCTTAGGATTTCTTGACTGGGCCCGGCCCTAAAATCCATTCATAAGCTTGCGAGATCTTTCTTGAACATACAACTTGCCATTGTATCGTAGAGTAGTTAGCCGGTCAAGGCCGGAACTATACACTCTGTTACCCGACTGCTTAAAAATCACCGCGAACCCTTCAAGGCTTGTAACCCTCAGACACATAACAGTTAAGAAGACAGGGCTGTTTGAGCAAAGATTCGGTCAACATGGTCCTATGGAGGTGACGAACAACCTAAAGAAATGCGACAGGAAATGACACAGAATAAGATATGCTTCTTTTTCCGTTGACTACATTGGTTTCTCCAGGTGAAGTCTTAGATCAACGGCTTAGCTGCGCTTTGTGACCGTTTGCCTTGGTTGCTCGAAGTGCAGGGGTTGAGTCGTATCATATAGGAGCCTAAACAATGAGAGAATGGGGCTTTGGGGCCCATATTGCTATATTCATAATCAGGAACCACCAAAATAGTATGGGTGAATAGTTGCCCCGATCTTCGCCCCCCATAGCCCAGGCGAACCCCAGGCCGAGTCGCAAGAAAGTAAACAAATTCCAAGCCGAAGCCCACAGATCCCCTGCTTTGGAAATGTGGTACCTTGATTTAGGGTTTAGGGTTTAGGGTTTAGGGTAGTAGAGTAGGTAACCTTTGACCTTTTTGGGGTAGTATAGTCCCTATATAATCCCTATATAGCCAAAAAAGGTTGACCTTTAGTTCTTCATGATACCCGACAAGTACGTAAATCACTCCAGATTTAGTGTATTTTTAAGGGTTTTCTTGGGTTCAGAGGTTGTAGTTCAGATTGAAGGGGCTTCCTGAAACCCAGCTAATGATCAGACCCCCCCCCACTTCACAGAGTACCTCACACCGGAGTTGCATGCTCAGTGAGCCAGTCGGCGAAAGACCTCGAACGAGTGATGGGGGGGCAGTTTTCAGCTCGACGGTTCCGGGGTTCAACCTGAATATGGTCCTTCCGAGTCCCGCGACCGCTGGGCTTCTTAGCAGTGGTACCCCAGACCCAGAACTGCAAATTCAACCTATAAACCCTATATCCAGCCGTATCCTATTATGGGCTAAAAAATAGGGCGGCTTGCCACACGGGTTCACCATTTCCGGGATCTGTAAAATTACTGTCCGGTTACAAGCACCATGCCCGCGCTGCACTGATTTCAACTCCCCAAAGTGGGTTTCTGTCAAAGTCATGGTCCCTTTGGGGAACCCTATACAGTTCTACTCTTAACACAGCACCCTATAGGCTGGAAGAGACCCTAATTTGGACAACCACCCACATGAAAACTGCCCGCGTCGCTCACTGCTGCACGTCGCAGACAAAAAGAACGGAAGCCATCCTGTGGCTTTGCCATTTGTTTGAGGGTTTCCTGGTTGCCCCCTTAATTAGGGTTCCATAAAGGTCGTATGAAAGAGTTAGGGCAGCAGGTTTTGGCGATTAGCGCCTAAGGGGGCTCTAGGGCTTTGGTGTGTAGTCTCGAAGGAAACATGACAGGGCCTTTGTTTGTGAGACGCTGGATGCAGGGTTTCGGATTTGGGTTTTGCGAAATAAGGGCCTCGGCTCCAGGCGATGTTTTCGTTTTTGACTCGCAGGGTTGCATTTGCAGTTGAGCATGCGACCGTTATTTATTGGGACGGGAAATTCAGCACCTTCATCTGGAGTGAGAAGGAGATGCAATGTAGGGGCCTTAGTACTTACCTATACTATTTTGAGGGTTCCTTTTTATGATGATAGTATAATGGGCCCCAAGACCCTATTCTAATTTTTAAGGCCCTTATAGTATCGTATTGTAGTTGAGGCTGCTTACCTGCAATGCACCCTGCCCTAAGGCACCCATGTAATGTAGAGGCCTTAATAATTAGAATAGGGTTTTGGGGTTTCCTTATTTGTAGTTCTAGTCTAGCATAATATACCCCCCAACCACATTCTAATTATCAAGGCCCCTACGGTAGAATTTGGGGTTTAGGGTTTTGGGGTTTGGGGTGTTTGGCTTTGGTTTCGAGTTTCCTTTTCCTTGGGTTGAACCTCTGAGCCTAGAACTGTATAGGCACACGAACCGACTATACATGTGCCGTTGCCTACTAAACCTACTTTGTTTCGGGGCCCCAGAACACCCTAAACTCTAAACCAAACGTTTTTTGCAAGCTAAACTGCAGAAAAGTAAGGTAGACCCTGACCCCGTAGACCTTCAACCCGATTCGGCAGGAGATTCTTTGGTCCTCCTTGGCTGACTTTTCCCCTGAGTCCCAAGACCCTAAGCCCTAAGTTCCTGTAATAGAGACCTGAAGGGTCCAAGTACCCAATTGTCACATACTCTCAAAAACAGTAACCTACTTACCGGGTATCCCAAACCCGAGTGCCTAACTATTGGGTCCTTTGGACCTTTTAGGAGAGGATGAAATACTGTAATACTAGTATCACTTAACAAAAGCCCGCAACATGAACAGTTCATCCTGCCTGCCTCTACAGGAGTGTCTGCCGGCCATGGCCTATAGCAGGGTCCCAAACAGAATTTCATGCGACCGACAAGGGACGTTGCACAAAGGCCTTCCCTTTTACGGGCGAGCAGAGAGCCATCGTGCAAGCCCCAAGTTCATCACATCGCAACCTCAAATGCTGAGACTTAACACCCCTGGGAGAAGAGCGGCTTAGGAATCAGGCCGGGACAGTACCGTCGATTGGACACAGCTTTGCATGGCTGCGGCACCTCCGGTCTCCGCAGATCTCCGTCTACGTGGCCCGTCATGAGAAGTCGCATGAGTCGCTTCCTTCATTGCTCGGAATAGTATATACAGCAGGAGCAGTAGCTGCAGCAGTAGGAACAGCAATAGCAGTCATCTCATCGTGGTGGTGGTGATCTAGTCGGGCAGGCAGTCAGTCAGTTACTTAGTGAGTTAATCCTTTCCCCCGAACTTTAAAAATAAGGGGCCCTAATATAGTGCCTCTAAATAGTAGGATCCTTATTATAGGGATCTGATATAGTACCTCTATAAATTCCCGCCCTCCCCCTAATGTAGAAATTGATTTCGGAGGGCCTAGGTTGTGTATTTGGAGCGGCTTGGGGTTCGGGGCCTCCGTGGATGAGTCGGATTGACAGCAACACTTAAAGTATCATGGGACTTAGTAACTAGGGTTATAATTAGGGTAACTATACTTATAACTACTTATAACCCCAATTAAGGTACTTATAACCTTACTTACTAAGTCCCACGATCTTCCAAGTAATGATGACACAGTCAGACAGTGACAAGTAATTAAACAACGACCGTTTCCTACGCAGCCGTTCTCTAAACCTTGAGCCCTAAACCCTAAAGGCCTAAGCCCAAAAGCCCTAAGCTCGAGACCTTCGATCAGCCCTAAGCCCCTAAACCCTAAAGTTTAGGATTTAGGGGCTTAGGGCTTAGGGCTGAGACCCCTAAAGCTCTGCTCCTTTCTGATGAGTACTGCTGTAGTCTTGGCTCTATTAAACTAATACAATCCTTGGCCCCTCCTAATGTTGTTTACCGCGAGATTCCGGTGGCCGGGAGTTTTATGTGGGGGGTCACTGTTAGGGGGAAGGGATTAGTTAGTTAGTTAGTTAGCTAGCTAGTTAGTTAGTTAGCTAGGCGCTTAGTTAATTAGTTAGTTAACTGGCTGGTTGGTTAGTTATTTGGTTAGTGTAAACTTAGTTAACTTGCTTGTGGTTATGTGTCTGTTTATTTGTTTGTTTATTTGTGTGTTTGTTTGCTTGCTTGTTTGTTGATCGTGACATAGTCACACAATTGCCGGGCTATGATCACTGTAGCACAGACTACGCAAAGCGTAAAGTGAACATCACAATGCTTGTTGGTTGATTTGTTGTTTGTCCCTTCCCTAGAGGCTCCATATATACTACCATTATGGAATTAGGCCCCAAAAGACCATCCTCATTATGGCTTTGGGGGCTTAAATCCATAATAGTAGTATATATGGAGCCTCTGGGTTCTTCAGACATGGCAGATCGACTCCAGCCTTTCGAGGAGGCCTCACGTCACGTTTTCGGACGGAGACCCGGGAGTGCCATCCTGGAAAAGCCAACCCCACAGGGTCCAAAGTACCTTTATGGTAGAATGTAGGGTTTCTATATTAGGAATTACTATTATGATTTGGGGAAGTGTTCCACATAACAGTACCTAGGACCCTTTGGGACAACTTGTCAGGACAGGGCTTCTGATTCTAGGTCTTGGTCTTGCAGTTTGGGAGGCAGGATCCTTGTGGTTTGTGTCAACCCTACCCAGAGTCAGAACACAAAGGTCGGAACCTTCCTCCCTTCATCCTACACCCCCTAGCTGTAATGAGAACACGATTGAGATCTCCCTCTAGTCTCCAATGCAGTTCCACATTTTGGCGAACCAGTCTCTATGCTGTTCAATGTGTTGTCTAGGTAGTGCATCCTTCAAGATGTAGGTGATGGACCTGTAGAGCCCCTGGAATCAATGCACCCGGCATCTGATTCCTGCAGCATTCTAAACGTTTTACAACTATATGTCCAAATCCTAAATCCGTCAAGCCAAACCAAACTTATGAATTTTGATTTACACGATATATGGGAGTTTACGAAAATAGGGGACCCTGATCTAGTACCCTAAGTAGTAGGATCCGTATTATAAGGACTCCGAAATAAGGTACCCCTAATTTTCGGAAACTCCCATATGGAAAGCAAGCCACTACAAAACACTATAGCCCAAAGGGTCCAAAGTACCTTTATGGTAGCATGTAGGGTTTCTATATTAGGAATTACTATTATGATTTGGGGAAGTGTTCCCCATAACTAACAGTACCTAGGACCCTTTGGGTAGAGCCCGGAAGCTCCAGCCCCTCGAAACCCCAAAGCCTTGCGAGCGCGTAGACGGAGTATGATCTGCTTACAATAAACTACGGTTGATGATATAAATCCTGCATTACCTTAAGGGTCCTAAACTATGGGAATTATGGCATATTCCTTATTATGGGTAATGCAGGATTTAGATCATCAACAGCAGGACCTGGAGTAGGCCCCTATTCCTTTTTTTAGGGTTCCTTTAAAGGGATCTACCTAGGGTTCCTTCAAAGGGATCTCTAAGGGTCCACGTATTTCCTTTCAAGTTAGGACCTGGAGTAGGCCCTTATTCCCTTTTTTAGGGTTCAGGTCCCTTATATATGCCCCTTTAAACCAAAAAGGGCACCCTCTTTATTCCTAGGTTACTCTTGGGTTTAGTAAAGCAAACCCCCAAAACGCCGGACATCCTTAGTTGCCTTGAGTAAATGCTTGGGAAGTCTGGGACACCCTAAAGCCGTTAAACCGTAAAGACCCTAAACCCGAGCTTCTAAAGCCCAAATTAAACCTTAACGCCGTAGAAACCCTAAACCTTACACCCAAAAGCCCTTACGGTAAACCTGAAACCCCAAAGCCTTTAAGCCGCAAAAATGTAAAAGCCGCGTTTCCCTTTTCCCCAGCCCCCAAACCCTAAAGCCCTAAACCCTAAACCCCTAAACCCCTAAACCCCTGTAACCCTTGCAAGCCATTAAGGCGCCTGCACCACTGCAGCCTCGCTAGCGGGACGCCAGGGCCGCTGGGGTGAGGCCCAGCAGAGTTTCGGGCTTTACCCTACTCGGAGGGTCGGGGGACTTAGTAAGTAGGTAGTAAGTAGACTTATAAGTACCCGAAAAGGGACCCTAATTGGGGTTATGGTACTTATAACTCTACAAAATAACCAGTTACTAAGTCCCCCGACCCTCCAAGTAGGGCCCCATAGTAGTTCCTTTGTGGGGTTCATCTTTAGAGTCTTATGAGGTAATCCCAGAGAGGAACTACTATGGGGCCCATAGGTAAGGCCTGGCATTTTGGGACTTCTGAGGGCTTTAGGGGTACGGTTTTAGGGTTTACGGATTAGGGCTTTAGGGTCTAGGGGTCATCAGGTTCAGGGGCTTCACTGTCAGGGCTTAGAGTTTTGGTGGGAGGGGTGTTCTTGAGACGCTAACAACAGCCCTTGTGGTACCCCCGGCCCTAAACCCATTTTAGCGCCCTTGTGGTTATCAAGCTTACCTAAAGCTCTAGCTGTTGTTGTTTCGCAATTTGTTGTAGTGTTTGCATACTGCCTCTTCACTATACCCTGACCCGGCTGGATCACCTGTACGGACCCATGATCAAGTTTTTTCAACCCTTCCAAAGCCCCTATATATCTCCTATGAGGCCACTTTGCTTGATTTACTTGGGGGCCCAGAATACTTAGTAAGTAGGTTATAAGTAGAGTCATAAGTACCCTAAATGCCAAGTATGATGTCGGCCCTGCGATGGGCCACGGATTTCCTCGATCCGGACCGGACGACCCAGCTCGTGTAGCCGAGAAGATGGTCGATCGGACTGGGGAGATCCGCAGCGAAGCCATGATTCCCTTTTCTGCCAAACCCAAGAGTCCTATGCACCTATTCATAGTATAGAAGCTATATAGAGTTTCTACCTTCAATTCGGAGCTACTAGCATGATTTCGGTAAGCACCCCCCCCCGACAACAGTACATAGGACTCTTTGGGAAAGCAGGCTGTGAACCATGGCCGCACAGCACAACGGCCCTGTGATGCATGCTTGCAGGTTCGTGAGTAGCCACGAGTACCGGGTATTAGTTAGTGCTAGAAGTATCTTGATAGTGGCTTTACATCTCACCTATAGCCAGAGATGCCTGAGTTGGAGAGCCCTTACACAACCCTAGATACAAAACTCGAACTCCTTCCAAAAAACTACCGTGGGCTTGCACGTGCCTAGACCTGTAAATGTTGGTCGTTGCTCGTGGCAGTCAGTTTTTTGGGTTACAGTAGAAGCCAGAAAGTTGGAATATCATTATCGTAACCCCTTCAAGGTAAATTATAGGGGATCCTCCCATTAATCCATATTCCAACTTTCCGGAGTTCCCTTTAGTTGGTAGAATTAGAGCATGACCGAACCACGCCCCCGAAGCCCAAAGCCCCAAAGAACGCGAACTTTAGAGGCCTGAAGCAGTTCAGCCCTTTGTTGCAATCATTTCCGGGTCCCCAGACCCTAAACCGTCTACCCTATATATACCCTACCCTGCACTTGTAAACCCTGAACCCTACACCCTAAACCCAACCTGCAAAACACATTCTGGTGGAGGCCTTGGTTCTTCTCTCTGCATTGGAAACGCAACTTCAAGCCAACGCCGCTGTGCAGAATAATGTCTACAGTGTAAGCACCAGAAAGCTGGAACATGGAGTAAGGATGATTAGTGCTGGATGACCTATACTTCAGGGCATGTGGATGACGATGTTCCAACTGTCTGGGTTTACATGAACTCGCGGAAGCCCAGTTACATAGGTGTCGGGCTGTTGTTCTTTAAACCTTATCGTAGCCTTAAAGCCTTATGGGGCACCTACACTCGGTAATATACTGCAGAGGTCACTGGCTTCGTAGGGTTGGGGCAACGAGCACAGGCTTCCGGTTTGCAACGGTAACGATTCATCACCTGCATGCACATGTTGGGAATGATATAGGTGCCTTATAACAAATACCTACTATTTTGGGCGATTCCTTATCATAATTGTAGTATAATGGGCCCCGAACCGTATTCTAATTAGTAAGGCCCCTATATTAAGACTCTTCCAGCGTATTCGTCTTCGGGCTTTTGTGTCTGCAGTGGCCTTCGAATTCTGACTCCTTCCTAGGATGCCCAGTAGGACCCTTATTCCCTTTTTGTAGTCCTAGGTTTCTTATTAAGTTACCCAGTACCAAACAGGGAGCACTTTTTATTCTTAGGTTACTGGGCATCCTAGCTTGGGATTGTGGCGCTATGGGGCTATGCCAAGACGGCAGTCGCCACCAAGGTGCGACAATACACGGCCCTTGTCAAGGTTCTTGTCGCCCGTGGGGAACCACCCCACACCCTAGCCAAGCCGCAAACTCCGAAACCTTCAATAAACCCGAAAAAAGGCAGCAGAAGCCCTCGAGTCCCAATTAAACCCCAAACCCGTAAATCCCAGGACCCGAGGAACCGCTGTTGGAACCCTTAAGCAATAAAGAAGCCGAGAAACCGTGAAACAAGCCCGAAATCTCAAGAATCCTAAGCAGTGAACCTTGCCCAGGTCATCACTTACAACGCCACCCTCAGTGCCCTCGAGAAAAGCGGGTGCTGGCAAAGAGCTGCTGCTCTCAAAGAATCACTGCAGGCCCAAAACTCAATGGTTGAAACCCTGGGCCCCTAGTGTGGGCCCTTAACCTTGGGGTCCTTATACACGTAGTAAACCCCCTGAAAAAGGCCTGAGGGTCCATATTCGGGGCCCATACTTCCAACTTTGGAAGAGAGAGAGAGAGAGAGAGAGAGAGAGAGAGGGAGTGAGGGAGATCGACAAGCAAACATGACAACATACACCCCCAAATACAAGGGCCTGCAGTGCGGGGGTGACCCTGTTTAAGATCTAGGCATAAGTCCCCGGAGAGTCCCCCTTACCCAAGGGGTCCTAAGTAAGTATAACATAGCAGAATGGAAGGTTTCTATTTTATCAGGAATAGTTATTATGATTTGGGGGAATATCACCCATAACAGCGCCTAGGCCCCCTTATTAAGTGAAACAGACCATCCCAGCAATGGTTTTGGTGGTTTCCGAATTTCAAGCAGTATGTGTGGACCTTGTTGCGCCAGGTTTGGTTAACGGTTCGTGCCTATAGTCGTGGAAAGTGGGGTTGACATAGGGTAACCGGTAATTATAGTCGTGCCTTACCCATGAGCCTTCAAGTAGTCGAGCTAATCAGGCCTCTACATCATTACCTACATTGTTTTAACGCAGTTCCACGGGAGCTCGTAACTCGGGATGTAAATGCGGCATCTACGGCCCTAAACCCTAAACCCTATAGACCCGTACCTGCTGATATCCCCAATTACGGCACCCATGTAACCCTTCGCATGTGAGTTTCGACTCGTCGGGCTACTACAAAATGCAGACCCCTGATCGCAAAGGGTCCAAAGTACCTATATGGTAGAATGTAGGGTTTTTATAGAAGGAATTCATATTTCCATTTGGGAAGGTATCCCCATAACAGTCCATAGGACCCTTTGCAGATGAGTCCATTCTAAGGTTAGAAGTATAGGCCCCTAATATGGGCCCTTAGGCCTTTTTGAGTTCTAGGGACCCTTAAGAGTCTATATAGGGTATATAGTAGATATTTAGGGATCCCAAGGCAAAGGGCCCAATATAGGGGCCCATGGTTTCAACCGTTGAGTCCACGGGGTCTCCAACTCGAAGTAGTTCCCTCGCAGCCCCAAATGCTAAGCCCCGCAACTCCGAAATCCCGAAGCCACTACTTGGAGGTTCATGGGTAGTTATAAGTGGAGTTATAAGTAGTAGGGTCACCATAATTATAACCCATATGCGGGGACTTATCACCCCACTTGTAAGTACCCATGAACCTCCAAGTAAACCTCCTGAACCGTCGTAAGCCCTTTCAGGGAAACCCCAAACCCCCTACACCCCTTACTTCACGCCCTACGCCATCTAGCATGCCAACCCCCAAGGGTCCGTATTTTGGTAGGTCACTACTTGGGAGAGTATATGATTATTAGGTACTGGACCCTTACTAGGCTTTGGAGTACCATACTTCAATACTTTTTTGGGACCGGTTACTTAACGGGAACCAACTATGAAATAGAAGTGTTTATACTTGTGTGGATGGACAATATCCTGCATGACCCCGTACAAGGAATATACCATAATTCCCATAGTTTAGGGTCCTTAAGGTCGTGCAGGATTTTGTCCATCAACTGTTTCTTCTCCCTGGTTACTTCAATTCCCAGCTTACGGAACTGTTGCAGGCCAGAAACCTCCAGCCCAGCGTTCGAACCCTTGGGTCGGTGCTGAGCTCTTGCATCCCGGCAAAAAGGGGGGCCCTAAAGCTCCAAAGGAGCTGAGAACCCTAGAGGGAACTCCAGAAAGTTGGAATATGGTTTCATGGTAGGATACCCTATGATTTACCATAGAAGGGTTAGGATAATCATATTCCAACTTTCTGGCTTTTACCTTAGAGGGTTCTTACATGGGAGTTTCTGAAGATTAGGGGACCTTGCTTTGGGCTCCATATAATGAGATCCTATTATTTAGGGTGCTATATTAGGGTCCCCTATTTTCGGAAACTCCCATATGGGCCTTGTAAAGGATGCATGGGATCCTGAAGGTTTATGAAGGGTTGTTCAAGGACTTAAACCAGGACAGGTATTTGGGCTTAGGATAGTAGTTTTAGGTTCGTATGTGGGGGAGCTGCATGGTCATTTTTAATATGGCAATGATTCTTCTTGTTATTCTGTACTTGGATCCTTGGGCGGGCGGGTTATAATAATTTGGGGTTCCAAATTAGAAGGATTCAGCAGTTCTGGACGAGTTTCCTTCAAAAGGCCAAAGGACTGAGTAAGGCAGTTGTGTGTACTTTAAGGCTCAGGGCTCAGGGTTCCTCTAGTCTAAACTTTCTAGAAAACTTCAGTGTTCCTTCAAAGGAACTGTTTCAAAACAAACCCCTGAAGTAACTCTTTTCAACCTACTATTAATGATTCGTGTCCTTCAATTCTGCGCAGTATTCGTCTGTGAAGCGATCCGCTCCTTCCTAGCTTTCCCTAAGGGTCCATGTACCTAACTAGGGGTTCCTTTAAGGGTACTTTAAAGGTTGCTATAAGGGTTCTATAAGGGTTCTATAAGGGATCTAAAAGGGATCTATAAGGGTTCTATAGTTTAAGGGTCCATGTACCTAAATAGTATATACATTGGGTACATTGGACCCAAAGTATATACTATTTGGGTACATGGACCCTCAGGGTTTCGTAGCTTGGCATCCGGAGACTGCGTGGCCCACCGTGGCAAATCTCGCTTAAATGGACGTGGCCGCACAGGGTCCAGGGTTGAGGGTATAGGGCAGAGTTTCGGTGCAGGTTTGGGGGTTCGGGGTCCCGGGCGTTCAAGAACCAACAGGCTTTCAATCATTTGCAAGTGATCTCTCGTTTATATTTACTTGAGTTCTGGGCATCTTGGACTTTCCTGTGCAGGTTGGTCGCTGGAGTTTGGTGTAAGGCCGGCTGGCAGGGGAGGTTAAGAAGAGCCTTCCAACTGAACCACAAGTGCTGTGCATGTTCTCGTCTGCAGATTACAATCCGAGCCCATCAACTCCTAGTGCAGTGGCAGCGCTGCGGTGCCATGGAGTGGAGTTCTCTGCAGCAAGCGCGTTCTCAAAACGAGGATGCAACGGAGCTGGGTAAAGAAGCAGTGTCAGAGATAGCAAGATCCTACGTTGAGAGCCTGACTCATGGCCTTGTGAGGTCTTCCATCCAAGCACAGGGCGAAACGGCTGCAGCGCATGAGGAAGCAGAGTACAGCTTGACGGACCGGAATCATCTCCAGAACTTCTTGGTGGAGGCCAACATCCGACCGGTGCGTTTGGAATATCTCTTCAAGCTTGCGGATTGTGGTCGTATCTGGCCACGGCGCCAGGAGGCAGAGGGCGAAGAGTTCGAGGATGAAGATGGCACGATGCGCACGGCATTGGTGACGATGGAGGAACTGCAGGATCCCAAAATAGCCCGTTTTGAGGTTACTTAGGGGTACTTAGAAATACTTTGTAATTTTTGGTTATTATAATCCCTAAGAAACAGCTGAACATTATAGTTTTTGCCAGGGTTCTAAGTTCAGTATAGGTTAACCCGGCGATATTATCTGTGTCGCATGTGTGGGAGTCTCAGCAGCATCCCGACCCATGGGGATGGCAGCTGCGAAGTCTCTTGGGGTTTGTTGAAAGCAACTGGGTTGTCCTTTGGGATCTTTTTTAATTTCCCTTACTACTTTGTAGAGAACCATAAGAGTCAATAATTTTCAAAGGGCTTAAAGGACAACTCAGGCAATTTTGGGTCTCGTGAAAAGCTCAAGTTCTTTGCAGAACACGTTCGTGTTCACTACTGGGTATTCATTGATTTCGTGTGCCTGCATCAGTACAAGCGCAGCGAAGAGGAACAGCAGTTCTTCGGGAGAGCAATGAGGTCCATGCATTTGCTGTATGCCCATCGGCACATCGGTCACGTGATTCGCTTGGAGGAGCTGACCCCGGAGAGCGAGAAGTCACTCGAGGGTTCTATAGACATGTACTGTGAGGCGACTGGAAAGTTTGAAGCAAGGCCTCTAAGCGACTTGGTCCTGAACAGCACGCCTTACTCCGAAAGGGGGTGGTGTGTTGCTGAAGTTCAGTGGATGAGCACGAAAGACGAGGTGTTTGGCTGCTCTCCCATGCCGCCAGCAGTTTTTCAGGAGCGGGTGGCGCGTGGCGAGCAGGGACTTGCAAATGGGTTGCGCCTGAAATTTACACACCGCTCTGATGCAAAGTTGGTAAGTCGCCTGCAGGAGGATGTCTTCCTACAGCATGCCAGGCAACGCAAAAGACTTGATGCAATGTCCTTGCCCCAGTGCGAGGTGTCGATTTTGGCGGCTGCACTGCCACATTTCGTGAACCTGGAACTGCTTACCATTTCATCCGATGAAGAAGACTTCGGGCATAGCATTCTGGAGTTAGCACATGGCCTTGAACGTCTTTGTCCCCAGAAGTTGCGGGTCTTGCAGGTGATGGGGGATGGGATTACGGATGCCGATGCTGCAGCTCTTGCCACGGCAGCCATCAGCTGCAAGGAGTTGTCCAAACTTGGCATACAAAGTGACATCATCGGAGATGCCGGGGCCGAAGCTTTGGCTGCAGCAGTTCTGGACTGCGAAAAGTTGACCGAATTCGCTCTCGACGGGTGTTACAGGATCGCGGACACCGGCGTAGCAGCTCTGGCAGCAGCGAGCTTCGCAGCCCCACGTGTAAAGTTCGCAATGGGGGGACATGTTTCGCAGCTAGCGAATAGGCTACATCACAAGTGGGGCAATCGTACTTGCGGCGTGAACTGGGATTGTCCCCCTGGTTTTGCTAGGTTTGTTTAAAGTAACCTATGCAGTGGAGCATCGTTTGTACATAAGCCACGCTCGAGAATCAAAACGAAGGGCATGCCGAAGGCATGGCCAGAGCAGACCATTGATAGCGCCTCTGGAGTGAAGCATCGTTTGGGCACCAGACCCGTTTGTTATGCAGAGCCGAAGGCATTCCGTCAACGCAATCAGAATTGTGCCTCGCCCATGCACAAAGCTTCAACTTGGACACGATGTACTGAGGACTCGCCTCATGCCCTAACTCTTACACCGACACCGTAAACCGCCGCACGATCCTGCACCCCACATCTTGAACTCTAATGAATTCAGCCCCATAAGAGTAGAGCCCCAACTTTCACCCAAGCCCCAAACCGCAAAACCCTAAACCCAAAAAACCCTAAACCCCAAACCCTCAAACCTGAACTCAGATGCTTTGCCTGGCTTTGTAACCCCAGGTAGCAAAGCAGGACAATGGTTTCTTGCGGAGGTGCGAGCGGGCCCAGAGCCTTGTGTGTGTGTGTGTGTGTTTTTTTATGTGTGACGGTTCCTTTATAGTGCTGTCGAAGGGATCTTCGACAAAAATCAATGTTTGACTGGCCTCTTTAGGGAGGGGAGCAGGGTGGGGGGGGGGAGTGCAGTTTTTGTAGAGGACCCATATGGGCTTTCAGGATTCCTTGACAAACGCTTTCTTGAGGGCTTCGTTTGTGGGCTCTGAACCCTAAACCCTACCCTAAACCCCTAAACCCTAAACCCTAAACCAAAAACCCTAAACCCCTAAACCCTAAACCCCTAAACCCTAAACCCCTAGTCCCTAAACCCCTAAACCCCTAAATCCTAAACCCTACTCCCTTCAGACGTTCCTGTAGGGCAACATGAGCCATACCTTGGGTACGGCCCCCACCCAGTAACAGTTGGATAATATTCATAATATAGATATATTAGGCCCTTAATAGTAGCCCTATTATAGACTGTTACTGTATGGGGGCCGTACCCAAGCCATACCTGGCATCCGAGGCCAACCATGAAGGCCTAGGATGCCCAGTAGTACCCTAATTCCCTTTTTGTAGTCCTAGGTTCCTTATAAAGTTACCCAATACCAAACAGAGAGGCCTCTTTATTCTTAGGATACTGTGTATCCTAGAATACGGTTGGTGGTAAAAGATCCTGCATTTCCGTTTCTTTGAAGGGATCTATAAGGGTAGCTTTAAGGGGCTCTTTTTAAGGGATGTGTAGGGTTTAGGGTTGATGGTAAAAGATCCTGCATTCCTTAAGGACGAAATGAACCCTAAAAGGGTTTAAGGTTCATATACCATATAGAGATTCATAGTATATATGGGTACAGGGCCACTACTTTTAAGGGTCATTTGGTCCTGCAGGTTACCTTAATTAATGACCCTAGACTATGGATGTCTGGTAATTGTATTCCTTCTTATGGGTAATGCAGGATTTATATCATCAACCGTCTGGAAGTACCGTTTATATGCCCCCCATTTTCAGCCCGCAAGGACCAGGATAACTGCCTTTGCTGGGGGTCTTCTGGATAACGGATCTTAAACGGGCCAGGGCCATCCATCACATCCTCAGTCACTACACGAGTCGGATTGCCAGGTGTCGCTGCAAGATTCTTTTGCAAGCGGGTTTCGTTGCAGCCTGGTCCTGCTGAACAGCGCTGCTTGGACGGCGCCAAGATGATGGCGGTGCTAGCGATGGCGAAGATACATGTGCTACGATGGTCCGGTGAACATGATGATGATGATGATGATGTTGGTGCTGATGATGATTATGGTGGTGGTACTTGCTTCTGCTGGTGTTGCTGACGATGGCGAGGTTCGTCATGGTGGTGATGGAGAGAACGGCGATGATGCTAGAGGGGGTGACTCAACCGAATGCGACGCCGAACAGTTGGACCTCATGAGCCTGAATCACTTGACAATGGCACCTGTTGTGGACAAATCTTCGTACAGCTGTTGTTCCGCTGTCTGTATGTGTGAAGCTCTCAAAGATCTATCGGAAAGCTTGGGTCACCCGGTCGCACAGTGTGTGACGAACTTCGGATGGCTAGACTTGGTTACTATAGGGGCCTTAATAGTTACCTATACCATTTTGCAGGATCCTTATTATAAGTATAGTATAATGGGCCCCACAACCCTATTCTAATGATTAAGGCTTCTTTTTTTAGGCTCTGTGCTTCCATGGTGTGTTTTTTTGGGTTTTGTTCAGTGGCATTCTGGTTCTAGTTCGGCCGTAAACCCTACACGGCGCTGTACCCCAAAGCGGCTTCACACCCAGAACGATCCTTACTATGCACCTCTAGTTAATGTTATAGCATATCCCCGGCCCCCAAGCCCTATTCTCATTATCAAGGTACGGCCATGTAAGCCCCCGAATTATATTGCCTTCCTCCTGGTATCGCCAAGGCGGCCAATGCCCATGCACGTGTAGGGCATTGGCAGAGTGCCAGTCGGATGTCACCAAGCGGCAGTTTGTTTTGGGCATCGGCTAAGGATGTCTTGGTGATTTAGATTTTCGGGTTTCGCAGCATGAGTACGACGTAAACATAGGGTTGCAAAGTACATAGTGCTCGTGCCGTTACCGCTGATCGCCATCTTTGGCAGTACTCCTAGCTATGTGGGTGGTTGTCAAAAATTATGGTCCCTTTTGGGGTCCTTGTTATAGTACGGCACCTCATATTTAGGGTTCCCAAAAAGGGACCCGATTTTTGTCAACTACCCATGTTGGTAGTTTTTGCTATTGATGTAAGTCAAGGCTGCCTCTTCTAGACGGGATATGATCTACGACAGTTTGCAACTCCGAGCCCTAGCCCTAAACTTCCTGCAATTCTAAATCTTGAGCTCTACGAGAACCCATCTGCTTCAGAAAGACCTGGCTTAAACGTCCTCACGGTTCCGGGCTTGAGCGTTTTAGTTCCAGAGAATGAGAGAGCGTACGGCTTCAGAGTCTAAGGGTTGTGGGCTGTGGTTTTAAGGGCTCAGAGTTCAGTGAGTCACGGTTTGGGGATTTATTGGTCGTCCCAAAGGGTCCAAGTATCATCATGGTGTATACTTAGACCCCCAAAATGCTCTATAAGTATATACCAGAATGATACGTGGACCCTTTGGGTCAGTCACGGTTTGGGGATTTATTGGTCGTGTCTGTATCGGTTCAAGTTTATGTTTTTCGGGATTGCAGGCCGCCGCGCGGGTTTAGGGTTTAGGATTTAGGGGTTTAGGGCTCAAGAGTTTAACCCTTAGGCTCTAAGGACTCATATTCTAATGCTTTGGGCCCAAAGACCATACTATATAAGGCTTTTGGGCTATTTTGAGCCTTAGGGTAAGGGTTCAAAGCTGTTAGGGTGGGTTGCGTGTTCGGAAGAGCTATGTGCAAGTAGTTTAGGGTTCAGGGCATGCCATCCCGTGGCGCACTCAAGAATCGCAATTATAATAGGGACCCAAAACGGGACCATAATTTTGACAACCACCCATATATGTATGTGTATATGTAGATGTAGATGTATAGATAGACAGATAGAAAGGTATACACATCAAGAACCTACATTTCTAATAATCTGATTTTGCAGACATCTATCTATAAAGATTAGGACATCATTTGGATCTCAGTTCAGTCCTACGGTTGATGAGATAAATCCTGCATTACCTTAAGGACCCTAAACTATAGGAATTATGGTATACGGTATATTCCTTATTATGGGTAATGCAGGGTTTTCATCATCAACCCTAGGCCCCATTTTGGGATCGAGCTCTTGAAGCGCTATCGTCTCACGACCTGACCCCGCTAACGCCGGTGCTGCTGAAGATTCTCATGGGTGGTTTAGGGTTTAGGGTTTTGATAGAGTTATAATTAACATGGGTTTAGGGTTTAGGGTTTAGGGCTTAAGACTCACAATGTGTGTGTGGTTGTCAAAATTATGGTCCCTTTTTGGGTCCTTATTATGATACGGCAGCTAATATTTAGGGTACCTGAAAAGGGACCTTAATTTTGACAACCACCCGCATGAACCCAGATCTTCCAAAATCCCACTGTTAAGGTCATGTACCTGCAACTCTATGGTAGGATCCTTAATATGATTTATGGTACCAGATCTTGCAAAACCCCTCCTTTAAGGTAATGTACCTGGAACTCTATGGCAGCATCCTTAATATCATGCATGGTAATTAGTACCCTTATAGATCCCTTACAGGCCCCTTTAAGGAACCCGGTAGACGAACCCACCCAAAATAGTACAAGCAATTATGATAATTATCTTCCTAAATTGGGCCCATCCAAGGGTAAAAGGAGGGACCCTTAATAAGGACCCCTAGGTATATACCCTTAATATAGCTATTATATACCCATTATATAGCCCATTATAGGGACCCAGGGGTCCCCATTAAGGGTCCCTCCTTTTCCCCTTTGAGCCGGCAGACCCCCGGCGTGTCGAGGCTTTGTTCGGTGTCTCGGAAGCAGCTCCAAGCGGATTGTGTCACGGGCAACACAGCGCTGGGGGCCTGTGAGGCCGGGGGCTGTAGGTTTCTGTTTGGGCAGTTCTCAAAATAGGATGCCTTTCTTTTTGTAGTATATTTTTCCTGACCCAAGCCCTAAACCTTAGCCTGCAAAAGCATATTTTTCTGGCAGGTTCTTGCTATAAGCCTTAAGAATTCTGCAAGTTGAAGAAGCGGCCCTACACAAAAAGTAGGTTTGAAAGCTGCAGGCAAGTCTCTACATTCAGTGCTGTTAGGCTAGCTGTTAGGGTGCTTTTTCGATTAATATTCGTATACCTTAAGGCTCCTGGACCCTTGAATCAGATCCCGGACCCTAGCCACAAAGCCGAAGCCCTCCCCCAGAAAGCCCAAGACCCTCTTTGGAGCCTTAGGGTAGTACAAACCCAAGTGATGCTGAAGCATGTTCTTCAAGCGGTTCCAAGGTGGCTTGAGCGAAGGGGTTCTGTCTCCAATCGCAGGGCTTGAAGAAGGTGCTAACAGTCTTCCCCAGGGTTCTCTTCGAATTATTAACCCCACCCCCCAATACTATCTCCTTTTTGTGCAGATGCACATTGATGGCCTGAGTCTCCGAAAAGCTCGAGTTTTCTCTGTTAAGCACCTTTCGAAGGGTAGTGGTTAGTAACCCCAAGGGTCCAAGTACCTACTGTAATAATCATGTACTCTCCCGAATAGGAACCTACATAACTACTATCCTAAACTCAAGTACCTTATTATTGGATCCTTTGGACCCTTGGGGTAACGGCGGTGCATAGTACGTACAGTCTCCATTGTAGTTCCTTTTTTTGGTTAACCAGTTTTGTGGTTAGTTAGGATCCTATAATTGAGATTTGGTTAACCAAAAAAAGAACTACAACGGAGACTATAGGTAGTGATGGCGGTCATGACTATTACACCAGCTGCTGTGCCACGAGGACCACTACTCTACTCCTTCTGATATTCTTCCGTTCCCAAAGGGTCCTATGTACCGATATAGTAGAACGCAGGGTTTCCATATTAGGCATTATGATGACTTAGGGAAGTATCCCCCATAACAGTACATAGGGCCCTTTGGGGTTATGTATCTCCTTTGCCTCACTTTGGCCCCTTGCAACTGCGCTCATAAAGTCCCAGAATCCTCCAAGTAGGTATCCCCTTGCCCTTGTCTTCCGATTTTTCATTGTCATTCAAGCCGAAGGTCTGCATTGTAGATCTTTTGGGGGGCTACCTTTAAAGGATCACAAATAGCTAGTTGCATTGTCATTCAAGCCTACCTAAACCCTAAACCTTAACCCCTATAAACCCTAAACCCTAAACCCTGTAAGCCCTAAACCTATAAACCCAATAAGCGCTAAACTCTGAACCCGATAAAGCCCGAAACCCTATAAAATCTATAAACCCAATAAACCCTATAAACCCTATAAACCCAAAACCCTGAACCCTGAACCGAGTTGCATGGTCATTCAGCGCCTCCCTACACCCTATAATCCTATAAACCCTATAAACCCAATATACCGTAAACCTTAAACCGAGTTGCATGGTCATTCAGCGCCTCTCTGAAAGGCCCTTAACCCTATAAACCCTACAAACCCCAAACCCTGAACCCTAAACCCCTATACCCCTAAACCCCTAAACCCCTAAACCCTAAACCCTAAACATGGCTCTCTGAAAGGAGGCCGGGCGATGGACCTTTGCACTCGAACTGATCTCCAGCCTGGAATCGTTGCAGATCCAAGGCCCGGGGAGGATCCTCAAGGGTCGGTTTAGGGTTTAGGGGTATAGGGTTTAGGGGTTTAGGGTTTAGGGGTTTAGGAGTTTAGGAGTTTAGGGTTTAGGGGTATAGGGGTATAGGATTTAGGGTTTAGGGTTTAGGGGTTTAGGGTTTAGGGGTATAGGATTTAGGGTTTAGGATTTAGGGGTTTAGGGGTTTAGGGTTTAGGGGTTTAGGAGTTTAGGGTTTAGGGGTTTAGGGTTTAGGGGTTTAGGGTTTAGGAGTTTAGGGTTTAGGGGTATAGGGTTTAGGAATTAGGGGTTTAGGGGTTTAGGGTTTAGGTTTTAGGGGTATAGGATTTAGGGTTTAGGGTTTAGGGGTTTAGGGGTTTAGGAGTTTAGGGTTTACGGGTGTTAGGGGATTAGGGTTTAGGGGTTTAGGGTTTAGGGGTATAGGAGTCTAGGGTTTAGGGTTTAGGGGTTTAGGGTTTAGGTTCATTCTCCCCGGATTGGATCCCAAAGGGTCCTATGCACTGTTATGGGGGATACTTCCCAAAGTCATAACAGCAATGCCTAGTATGGAAAAGCCCTACATTCTACTATGTCGGTACATAGGACACACTTTGGGCATGGGATGCTTAGCTAGGGTGTGGGATTCTGAGGTCCAGGGTTTAGGGTGAGGCTTTAGGATTTTAAGGTTTGGGGTTTAGGGTTTAGGGTTTAGGATTTTAAGGTTTGGGGTTTAGGGTTTAGGGTTTAGGGATTAGGGATTAGGGTTTAGGGTTTAGGGTTTAGGGTTAGGCTTTAGGATTTCAAGATTTGGGGTTTAGGGCCGGATATTTAGGATTGAAGGGTCAAGGGTTTCGGGATTCGTCGGACATCAGCGAGGCGGTCCCGTAGTTGCGGCTAGGTCCTTTAAGGGATCTATAGGGCTCCTTAAAGGGATCTATGGGGTTTAGGGTATAGGGTCTACTTGGAGGGGCAGGGGACTTAGTAAAACTCTTTTTAGGTAGGGTTATAATTTGGGTAACTCCATCTAGGGTACTTATAAGTCTACTTATAACCTACATACTAAGTCCCCTGTGCTTGAGCCAATGGACATGTCAGTCTCTTACTGAAATCGGACTCCAAACCCGAAAATCCTAATCCCAAGAAGCCCTAGCCCCAAACCTCCAAAACTCCATCATCCCGTGGAGAGAGGTCCGGCAGACCTCATAGGCGCTCTCCGCGCACCTCGAAAAGCCTAGAAGTTCTTTTAATATGACGCAAGATGTACCTTAACCCTGAATAACCTACCTTCTTAGGGCTCCTTATTATGATTTCCTTACATAAGTCCTTAAAAAGGTAGGTTATTCCGGCTTAAGGTATGGTTTAGGATTTAGCGCCAAGGGCTTGAAATTCAACGACATCCTGAAACACAAGAGCTTGAAGTCTCAGACAGCCCCCCTTCTCAAGGAGTTTAAAACGGAAAGCACTCTTGGGAACCAGGTTTATGGGGTTCAGGTCTAAACCCCTAAACCCGAAACCCCTAAACCCTAAACCCTAGACCCGGCACCCCAAGCCCTCAGCCCGCATCCTGACTGATAGGGACAGCTACGACTTTGAACACGGCCATCAGCGCTGCCGAGTGGCTCGGCATACAGAA
Organism: Symbiodinium sp. CCMP2592; assembly: GCA_905221615.1. Classification (NCBI taxonomy): domain Eukaryota; class Dinophyceae; order Suessiales; family Symbiodiniaceae; genus Symbiodinium; species Symbiodinium sp. CCMP2592. The sequence continues at coordinate 826,971 of CAJNDT010006102.1, read as the reverse complement.
GCAAGAAGCTGGAAGCCAGGAACAGGGTCATTCCTGCTGAGGTAGTACCTTCCCTTGGGCAGACTGTCCTAAATCTATTATAGGTGTACATATGGACCCTGCTACCCAAAACCCTTCTGGCACAACCCCTACAGCTATAACAGTAGTATATGTGGACTGTCTTGGTTCGGGACTCGTGACCTGGGGTTTGGGGCTTGCTGCCGCAGTTTGGGTCCCTTTTAGAATACGGCACCTAGTATTTAAGGTACCCCAAAAGGGACCATAATTTTGACAACCACCCATATACTATCTGGGCACATGGACCCTTTAAGGATGGTATCATCTGTTCAACGAGAATCCTCCGCCTTCAATCCTGAACCAGAATCTATTAGCACGAGGTTTACAGTAATCAGTAGAAGCCCAAAAGTTGAAAACCCAATAGCCTCAATCCACAAGAATAATGTATAGGGAAATCCCAGCACTATTGGGCCTTAGTCCCGTTTCCAACCGGTTTACTGTATGATCTAGAGTTGAAGCCCTTCGCACCTACAGCCCAAAGGTTGAGCTTCAGGTTGAGGTTTAAGTTTTTGTTAAGACCCTCCAAGATTTTGTTTTTTTGGGGGGTTAGGCTTCTGTTTCAGGATTCAAGGTTTAGGGTTTAAGATCAGGGTTTAGGTTTTATAGGGTGCAGGACAAGCCTGCAACTCATGTCTGTATCGAGGCCAGCCCAATTCGACTCAGCCTACGTCCTGTACCTCAAAATACCAACTGCGTTTTTTCCAAAGAAAGAAAGAACATTAGGAGCCCAGTTACCTGTATGGGATGTTACTGTGCATTGGTTTTAGGGCTTGGAGAACCAAGACAGGAATGATCCCCTTCCTTTATGTTGGCAACTGTTCTCCTAGTTGTAAAGTCCAAATCCGCAACCCCGACTGGTAAGCCTCGAAGCCCTATGCGCTAAACCCTAAACTCGAAACCCGGAACCCTAAACCCTATGCCCTAAACCCTAAACTCGAAACCCGAAACCGTAAACCCTATGCCCTAAACCCTAAACTCGAAACCCGAAACCCTAAACCCTAAGCCCTAAACCCTACACCCCTAAGGCCCCGGCCCTGAGCCCGTAAAGCGAACCCACACAGGAGCCCTTGAAGGAAGCATAACGTGGAAGGAATCCGTAATGGAGCTGAAGCCTAGGAAAGGTCTTCATTGGCCTTGGTCGCTGCAACTCTTCGAGCACGGCGAGTCACAGGAAGCCCTGCAGAAGGTTTAGGGCTTCAGGGTTTCTAGGTTGTTGGTGTTTCGCTGGGGTTCGGGACTAGAGCTTTTTTTGTCTAGAAGCTTTAAGGCAGCATATGCGGTTACATAAATACCAGGTTTAGACGGGTTTGGTAAAGGCTTATAGGGCTTTTTGAAGAGGGGTTTGACTTTGTTTAAAGGTGGAAAGTTGTATGGCCTATGGGTACGCCAACCAGCCCCCAGTCCTTTCAAGCCAAAAGTCTAAACCCCAAGCCCCACATACCGGAAAACCCGAAAAAGGCCCTCTACAGATTTCATCCGGCCCTCTAAAGACCTGACGAACAACGACAGTCTGACGCCTCAACCCAGATACCCCAATATTCGGAAACTCGAAGCAAGGAGCCCGCTGTGGGGTGAAGGGTTTCGAAATTGCGACGTCGGGATGCTGGGATTGGGGCTGTTAGCATCTGGGGCCGTCTATAGGGTTTCAGGATGTAGAGAGAGAGCACTTTAAATCCAAGCCTTCAACCCAAAATCCCAAACCCTACCTCAAACCGACGCCTTAACCAAAAATGCAATCCCAAAGGGTCCAAAGTAGCTTTATGGTAGCAGTAGGGTTTCTATATTAGGAATTACTATTATGACTTGGGGAAGTATTCCCCATAACGTACCTAGAACCCTTTGGGAATAAGTTGCCAGGATGCAGTCACCTTTAATGCGACTGTCACTGCCTTCGAGAAGAGCGGGGAATGGCAGAAGGCCACAAACCATGGGCCTTTATTGGGTTTTCCAAAGGGTCCAAGTATCATTCTGGTATATACTTATAGGGCATTTTGGGGGTCTAAGTATATACCATGATGATACTTAGACCCTTTGGGTTTGGGCTTTGGGGTTTGGGGAAAGTGTAGCCTACCATAGCCGAGCGCAAAGAGCGCTCTAACGCCGCAAAGCTTGACTACCAGTTCTCTTGGGTTTTTGTGGAAGCGTGTTCAAGGTCGGATTTGAAAAGAGAGTTTAGGATTTCTGGTTTTGGTGCACGTAGAGCGACCCGATGTGGTTTTTGAAGCATCGACCTAAAGCTTATGCGTGCATTACGTTTATTGTGTCAAGCACGCGGTGCCCTAAAGCCCCAGAAACCAAGGCTCCATGTAGGCATATCGTATATACTTAGGCCTCAACGTACCTATATAGGAACCCCTTTGAGGCCTAAGTATATACTATATGGCTACATGGAGCCTTTTGGAGAAACCAAGGTGGACCCCCAGAGCACGGAGAGCTCACCATCTTTCCCTAAACCCTAAACCCTAAACCGTAAACCCTAAACCCTAAACCCTAAACCCTAAACCCTAAACCCTAAACCGTTTCGTTCTGGCGGCTGACTACGAGGGCGAGCTCCGGCAGAGTAGGGAACCTTTTAGGGTTCCTTTTAAAGGGATCTTCAAGGGCTACAATAAGGGCGATTAGAAGGATTCTAATGTAGGGGCCTTAGTAACCTAGTAGTAGAGTAGGTAACCTTAATCTTTTTGGGTAGTAAAATACCCGTATAATCCCTGTATGCCCGAAACGGTTAACCTTTAGTTACCCATGTTAAGTAGGCCTTAAAGCCCTGAAAAAAAGCAAGCATCAAGCGGCTGCCTCCTCCTCCTCCTCCCCTCCCAAAGGGCCCAAGTATCATCATGGTATAATATACTTAGACCCCCAAAATGCCCTATAAGTATATACCAGAATGATACTTGGACCCTTTGGGTCTGTTGTCCAAGGTACCTTTATTAATTGGTGCGTTTAGGTAAAGCTCTGCTCCCAACCCCCTCAGCTGGGGGCCTTGAGCCCTTGCAGCCCCGCAACTACCCCCCCCCTATAATGCCAAAATTACATATGTTTACTATACTTTAGTCTCCTTAATATTTATTTTTAACATTCGTTCATGAAAACCCAAGAGAATATTCGAAATAAGAGTTTTATTATGGTTCTAAGGAGGGTACAGTTTTAGTCATCATGGTGGGCAAGATGCAGTTGAGAGCCAAAGCGGCGACCCAACGACCCATCTCCAAGTACAAAGCTTATGGGGCCTAAACAATTATACAAGTACCAGGTAACAAGTACCAGGTAGATAAATACATACATAAATAGATATAAATATAAATACAAAATAAATATGAAGCCCCTGCATTACACAAAGCTGGCGTTGTTGTTTGGTTTTGCTGTGTAGGAGTTCTCTCCACTTTGCAGGCGCTGCACCTGCTGGACGAGATGCATGAGGTACTACAGGGGCCGAAATAATTACCAAAACGATTTTGCGTGTACCTTAGTGATTATAAGGTATTGGGCCCCAAACCCTATTCCTCATTAATGCCCCTATATTACTGCTCAAGCCCCGGCCGGTTCACTGCACACCCGACGCCCACGACCTAAACCCTAAATCGCTGACTCTCAACCCCTAAACACTAAACCCTAAGCCCTACACCCCTAAACCCCGAAACCCTAAACCCCGAAAGCCTGAACCCAACACCTCTAAACCCTCAACCGCCTCCCCCCCTAAATCCTAAACCCCTGAACCCTAAACCCCTGAACCCTAAACCCCATAGAACCCTTATGGATCCCTTTAAAGGAACCCCTATAGATCCCTTTAAGGAACCCCTGAACCCCTTCATCCCCAAGCCGTTTTTGGCGAGGACTCGCACTTGCGAAGCGACGTCGTCGCCTTCAACGCTGCAATCAGCGCTGCTGAGAAAGGAGGCCCGGGGACCCCAGCAATACTACCCAAAGGGTCCAAGTATCATGCTGGTATACTACTATTTGCTTAAGAAACCCCCGAAAAATAAAAATAATAATCCCTATATTACCCCCATAAGGAATATATTTTTTATTTTTTGGGGGTTCTTCAGCAAATAGTAGTATATACTTATAGGGCATTTGGGGGGTCTAAGTATATACCATGATGATACTTGGACCCTTCGGGCTACAAGGGTTCCAGCTTCGGGTTTTTTGGGGTTTTAGGGTTTAGGGTTTTAGGGTTTAGGGTTTAGGAGTTTGGGGTTTAGGGCTTGGGGTTTAGGGTTTTAGGGTTTTGGGGTTTAGGGTTTAGGGGTTGGGGTTTAGGAGTTTTGGTTCCTTCTTTAAGGGTGTAGGGGTATGCGTCTCCTGTAAGGGGTTCTTCAGTACCCTAAAAGGGACCATGTACCCTAAAAGGGTTCCTTTGTGGGACTCTTTACGAGTTCTCTAGGGGTACCGCAAGGGTCTGGGAAAAAGGGCACCATGAACCAAACAGTCTATACTTTGGCCTTACAGCAGTCCCTATACGTATTTCGGGCCCAAAGTATTATATGCTATTTGGGCACATGGACACTCAGGGATAGACGCGTGCCAGACTGTTCCTTAGGGTTCCTCATAAACGTAAGCGAAAACAGAGTTCCTGCGTATTTATAAGGTTAGCTGATTACGTATATGTACATCTATATATATATATATATATATATGTCGATAGATATACTGCAAAACCCATGCCGAATGATTCAGGCCCACAAGTAAAGGTCCCTCATCAAGGATATGCATAAGTAAACAAGTGCTGGGGCACCTCCCTTCATAGTCCCAGTACCGGAAAGGTCCACCGAAGCCTTCAGACTCTAACCCCAAACCCGAAAGCAAAAGTAGGTAAAATAATGGCCCAAAACCGATAAAAGGCTACTATTCTACACACTTTGGGGGTCCAGGTAAACCCTAGACCGTGGCGCACAGCGTTCTCCCTTCAAGAAGCTGAGAGTGAAACGTTCGAACTTAGTTTTTACGGCTTAGGCCTTCGGACACAGGAGCCCACAGGGTCCAAAGTACCTATACACTACTGTTGATGATATAAATCCTGCATTATATGGACCTGGACTATGGAAGTTATGGTATATTCCTTATACTGGGCCATGCAGGATTTTTATCATCAACCGTAGAATGTGGGGTTTCTACCTTGGGAAGTCTATTGTGGTTTGTGAAGTATTCTCCACAACCGTACCTAGCAGACCTAGCACCCTTCCCTGAGGGTCCATGTACCCATATAGCAAATACCTTGGGCCCAATGTACCTATTTTGGGAGTACTTTGAGGCCAGTGCATATACTATATGAATACATGGATCTACTGTTGATGATATAAATCCTGCATGAGCCATAATAAGGAATATACCATAATTCCCATAGTCTAGGGTCATTAAGGTAATGCAGGATTTATATCATCAACCGTAGGACCCTGTGGGGAGGGCAGACGACCCACCTGCAAGGAATCTTGTCACAGGAGCGATGTTTCTGGCTCAGGGGTTGACATGATGATTTCCCTAAGGGTCCAAAGGACCCCTAAATTCGGGTCCCTTTAAAGGTTTATTCGGGTTCCTTTAGAGGGCTCTATAAGGGGCTTAGAGGATTCTATAGTAGGGTTTTAAGGGTCCACAGGACCTAAGAATCAGGTGACTTGGGTTTAGGGTAGTAGTTTTGTACGTTACGGTTTTCGGAGAGTATATGATGATTAGGTACTTGGACCCTTAGGGTTTCATTTGTATTGACACATGAGATATACATCTTGAGACGCGAGGGGCTGATCTGGCTTTACGACGGATTCCAAGTGGCCTACTGAATGATCGTGTGCGGAATCCGCTGGCGGCTCACACATTGACTCGGCCTTGCGTGGAGGGTCGGGGGACTTAGTAAGTAGGTAGTAAGTAGACTTGTAAGTACCCTAAAAGGGACCCTATTTGGGGTTATGGTACTTATAGCTCCGTAAAGTAACCAGTTACCAAGTCCCCCGACCCTCCAAGTACCCTGAACCGTAAACCCTCAACCCAATCGGAGCCGGACCAGAGCGCAGGGTCGCGGCTGTGGTAAGCCACGCACCACTGTGGAGCCCGTCTTTCGGCACGGAAGACCTGAGATCATGTACCATCCCAAAGGGTCCAAGTATCATCATGGTATATACTTAGAAATGCCCTATATAAGTATATTACAGAATGATACTTGCACCCTTTGGGCATGAGATGGTGGCGTCTTGTGGTTTGTCGGCCCTCATCGACTGCCCAAGCCGCTGATGGAGTTTCGGCAAGCCTTGCAGCCACAGAGCGCTTGCGATACATCGGCTTCTGTTTGACAGAAACCCACTTCAAGAAGCTGCAGGAAGTCATCGTGTTCCGTGTCCTGAACGAGATGGCCCGCCCGAGTAGCAAGGTTCACGAGAGCAAGTTGGTTGAGACCTGCGGTTGATGATATAAATCCTGCATTACCCATAGTAAGGAACACAATATACCATAATCCCCGTAGTTTAGGGTCCTTAAGGTAATGCATGATGTATATCATCAACCGTTGTGAGCTGCCTCGGGATCGTCAAGCACAACACCCGCCCCAACCGCAGTGCCTCAGGCCGGCCTAGACCCTAAACCCTAAGGCTCGGGATCTCACTGCAAGGGTCCAGGAGCCTTATAAGGTAAACCCTAAACCGCTAAACCCTAAATTTACTAAACCCTAACCATGGCAGTTCGGGGATCGGGTCAGGAATATAGCAGACCTGAGAGTTTCGAGCTGCTGTAAAGTGGGGGGATGTTGAGACCATGACCCTAAGTGTCCAAGTGCCTAATAATCACATACTCTTCAAAATAGTGACCTAGATAACTATTCTCCCAAACCCAAGTACCTGATTATTGGGTGCTTTGGACCCTTAGGGTGATATCGTCTCAAAGACATCTGGCAGATGGGCCATGCAGGAGACAGAAGCTTAGGAGGTCTTGTGGATATTCTCGTTCACGTCATTTTGTGCTGTGGTATAGCCCTCTAAGCACGCTTCCACGTGAACGTTCTTGCTTTCCATTAAGTGCAGGCTTCTCTGCTCTTTAGGGCACCACTCAAGTTGTTGTGGTCCCTGAAGCGCTGGAGTATTTCTTGTAGGTTCTAGAAGATTGGCTCATAAATCTATACGGCAACGAGGGCTCGAACAACTGTCAGAACCGTGCAGTTTACGCTGACCTATGCGTGTGAACACATCATGGTGACATTTGAGTACCTGCAACACAGCTATCGTACATGCACTGATCATGCAGTCTTGAGACCTGCAAGGCTGAATGAATCATTGCACGTAGTATCTTCTCATAGTTCCCAGAAGTTTACAAGTATGGTACCAGACAACTTAAACCCTACTCTGATTGTTATAAACGCTGCTAAAGTAGGAGCTTGGTCATTTAATGTGCACCGGCATACGCATCATGACGTTATTTAAAGCTTAAAGCCGAGTTAACGGAACCGTTTTAAAGGAACTCTATTCTAATGACCACCTTAAGGCTCCTGGACCCTCGTAGTGAGATCCCGGACCCCAGCCCCCAAAGCCGAAACCCTCCCCCAGAAAGCCCAAGACCCTCTTTGGAGCCTCAGGGTAAACCAAAAACCCGACACTATTATGCTCCTCAGCAACCCCTTTGAAGGCCCGCAAACCCTAAACCCGAAAACCCTAGACCCAAACCCCCCAAACCCCTGAAGCCCAAGCTCTACTCTCTGCTGTGTATATTGCAGAGGTCGCTGGCAGGTGGCATTGTGGCTGCTGCAGCGCCTTGAGGCCGTGGCTCGAGTTTTCGGGATTAGGGCTGATACTATAGGGGCCGAAATAATTACCTATACTATTTTGGGGGGTTCCTTATGATATTTAAAGTATAATATGCCCCAAAGCACTATTCTAATTATTAAGGCCCCTATATTAGGCTTATAGGGTTTGGGGTTCAGGGGCTTTCGCATTCATTTGAAGAAGTCCACACACCGGTACATTACCAAGCTCTTCACTTATCGGCAGGGGTCGGTCTGCCATTTGAGCAAAAACGTATACTCTCGCCTTACCCAAATGTGGTAGGGGCCCTAAATGTTTTTTTGGAGTATTCCTTAATTTGGCTATATTGGTATATTGTATTGGAAGATCCGGGTAATCATCGGCTGCAGCCCTTAACGATCCCATTTTCTACAAATGATCCCATGCAGAACCGTTGAAAGGAACCCTCCCCAACCCTGATCCCCCCAAATCCTAGGCCATGAACCCAAATCCCTGAATCCTAAACCCTAATTAAATCCTAAACCCTAAATCCTAAACCCTAAACCCTAAATCCTAAACCCTAAACCCTAAACCTTGAAAGTGGCCCTGTAGCCCCCAGGAGTCGAGGCTGCGGGCGACGCTGGTCACCTACAACGCAGCCGCCCGGAGACAGTTGGGTAGTTGTCAAAATTATGGTCCCTTTTTGGGGTCCTTAGGGTTCCTTTAAAGGGATCTAGAAGGCCTCTATAGGGTTCCTTTAAGGGATCTATAGGGTAGTTGTCAAAATTATGGTCCCTTTTTGGGTACCCGAAATATTAGGTGCCGTATTCTAATCGGGACCCAAAAAGGGACCCTAATATTGACAACCACCCAGTTAATTATAAGGTAATCCCCAAACAGGAACTATTATGGGGCCTATGATGGCCCACGGGTACAGTTTTTCATTTAGGGCATGTTAGAATTCGAGGGTTTTTTTTCGCTTGAAAGGTTCCTTGAAGAGTTCCTTTGAGGGGTTGGGGTTTAGTTGTCAGGAATCAGGCAGTGTCCTGAAACCTATAGTGTTTAACACCGGATCCTCAAGCTTGCTCTTTAATGGGTTAGTGCAGGGGTCATAACCTATTGTTTTGGATTTGACGGCACAAGAGCCTAAATGCTAAGAGATTAGGATTAGGACACTTCCTAGACCCCGAACGTTGTATTCTTTTGGATAAACCCTATGGGTCGTCACAATTGCTCCATGCCTACAGTTGAACTGATTTTAAAGGCCGCAAACTCCTAAACGTGCGCGACCAACCTTGAGCGTCTTCACAAGCGATACATAGGCAAAGTGGTTTCCAGACCTTCCAAAATCCTTTAAATAAGGAATATACCTTAATTCATAATAGGATCCCTAGTATAATTTCAGGTATATTCCTTAATTATGGGATTTTGGAAGGGCTGGGTTTCTTCCTGTTTAGAAGCGCCAGGCTTTCGCCGCTAGGGTTTTGGGTCGTCACGAACGGTTCAGCCACTATGGGCTATTAAACCTTATGGGTACCTTAATCTACCCTTAATAGGGTCCGAATAGGGATCTTTAGGGTCTAATAGCCCATAGTGGAGAGCTCAAGCGGTTTCTTCTGGCTTGGAAGCGGGATGTCTGTAGAAACGCGCACGATTCACTGAGTTCATGGCTGGGATCCTGCAATACATTAGGGTTTAGAGCCTCAATCCTATAAGCCGCAAAACCTCAACCCTGACTCTTAAACCCGAAACCCCGAATCGTAGACCCTAAACCCATTTAAATCCTAAGCCCTGCGGCCTTAAAACGAAAAACCCTAAAGCCTTCCTCTCGTACCGATGGTTTCACCTGGAGGCTCTATGAGGCTTCTAGGTACCCAAAGGGTCCACAGTAGCTATATAGTAGAATGTAGGGTTTCTATAGTAGGAATTCATATTATGATTTGGGAAGGTATCCCCCATAACAGTACATAGGATCCTTTGGGGTAGGAAGACTGTAGGGTTTGGGGGGGCTTAGGTTTTAGGATTTTTGGTTGGGGTACTCCCAGGCTTTTTATAAGTATGCTATATGGATGCTAGAAGGGTTATAGAGGTTCCAAAGGGGTACTCCCAGGCTTTTTATAAGTATGCTATATGGATGCTAGAAGGGTTATAGAGGTTCCAAAAGGATACAATCTGGATTCTAGAATTAGAAGGATCCTGGATGGAGATACTGCGAGGGTTGACACTGCTTGCTACAGGAGTTTGCCGATGTGTACTTGGTGGCCGTTTCGGGGATTTTTAATTTTTTGGTGTTTTGTGGGGTTCATTGCATACAACCAACTGCAGCCTTCAGGCTCGAGGGGTCAGACCAGGCATCAATCCAACCAGGTGTTTCCAGTGGAAACACCTGGTTGGAGTTGATGCCTGTCGGGGGATGCACGGACATCCCTCACCCCTGCAAGATGTCTGTGGTCCCACCACCGACATCTTGCAGGGGTGAAGGATGTGCGTGCATGAACCCCGACCGAGGCCCCAGCGTGCATGGATAGAGACATCCATCACCCCCGCAAGATGTCTGTGGTCCCACCACTGACATCTTGCGGGGGTGAGGGATGCCCGTGCATCCCCGACCGAGGCCCCAGCGTGCATGCACAGACCCAGAACAATGCACCAGGCTCGGTCAGACCCCAGCATGCATGCACAGACCAATGCACGAGGCTCGGTCAGACCCAGAACAATGCACCAGGCTGGGTCAGACCCCAGCATGCATGCACAGACCCAGAACAATGCACCAGGCTCGGTCAGACCCCAGCATGCATGCACAGACCAATGCACGAGGCTCGGTCAGACCCAGAACAATGCACCAGGCTGGGTCAGACCCCAGCATGCATGCACAGACCCAGAACAATGCACCAGGCTCGGTCAGACCCCAGCATGCAGGTCCAGGCTCAGTCAGTCAGACTACAGTAGGTGGTGGCTCCAAGGCTCCCAGGCTGCCAGGCTCAAGGCCCACCCCTAACCCGTGCCGCCATGTCTTCATGGACTTCGTCGTGATCACTCTTCGGCTGTGGCCGCAGCCGCAGCCGCAGCCTCAGGGGGGGGGGGGGGCAGGACGAGAGCAAAAATCATGTTATAGCATGACATGCAATGACAGTCAGCTGCTTTGACTTGCGATTCCTGTCACGGCGGCTCCCAGGCACTTTAGGCTCCCAGGCACTTTAGGCTCCCAGGTTTCAGTCAGTTCCACTGAGGTTTTGAACGCCTGCCGACGGCCGCCGCGGCTCTGCGAAGACAAGCCGCCAGTTTTGCATTTACCCATGGAGTGTTGCATGCATGCCTTGAGTGTTTGCCGTGCACCACATGCAATCAGAGTCAGCTGCTTTGACTTGCGAGTGTTGCCACTGGAGTGTTTGCCGAGCACCACATGCAATGACAGTCAGCTGCTTTCAGTTTAGGCTCCCAGGCACTTTAGGCTCCCAGGTTTCAGTCAGTTCCACTGAGGTTTGAACACCTGCCGACGGCCGCCGCGGCTCTTCGAAGACAAGCCGCTCTCTCTCTCTCACACGGACTCGGGGGAGAGAGAGAGAGCGGCTTGTCTTCGAAGAATGTTTGCCGTGCACCACATGCAATCACAGTCAGCTGCTTTGACTTGCGAGTGTTGCCACTGGAGTGTTTGCCGAGCACCACATGCAATGACAGTCAGCTGCTTTCACTTTAGGCTCCCAGGCACTTTAGGCTCCCAGGCACTTTAGGCTCCCAGGTTTCAGTCAGTTCCACTGAGGTTTTGAACACCTGCCGACGGCCGCCGCGGCTCTTCGAAGTTTGAAGACGAGCCGCCAGTTTTGCATGCACCCGTGGAGTGTTGCATGCATGCCTAGAGTGTTTGCCGTGCACCACATGCAATCACAGTCAGCTGCTTTGACTTGCGAGTGTTGCCACTGGAGTGTTTGCCGAGCACCACATGCAATGACAGTCAGCTGCTTTCACTTTAGGCTCCCAGGCACTTTAGGCTCCCAGGCACTTTAGGCTCCCAGGTTTCACTCAGTTCCACCGAGGTTTCCTGCCGAAGGCCGCCGCGGCTCTTCGAAGACAAGCCGCCAGTTTTGCATTTACCCGTGGAGTGTTGCATGCATGCCTAGAGTGTTTGCCGTGCACCACATGCAATCACAGTCAGCTGCTTTGACTTGCGAGTGTTGCCACTGGAGTGTTTGCCGAGCACCACATGCAATGACAGTCAGCTGCTTTCACTTTAGGCTCCCAGGCACTTTAGGCTCCCAGGTTTCAGTCAGTTCCACTGAGGTTTTGAACACCTGCCGACGGCCGCCGCGGCTCTTCGAAGACAAGCCGCTAGTTTTGCATTTACCCGTGGAGTGTTGCATGCATGCCTAGAGTGTTTGCCGTGCACCACATGCAATCACAGTCAGCTGCTTTGACTTGCGAGTGTTGCCACTGGAGTGTTTGTCGAGCACCACATGCAATGACAGTCAGCTGCTTTCACTTTAGGCTCCCAGGCACTTTAGGCTCCCAGGTTTCAGTCAGCCCCACTGAGGTTTTGAACACCTGCCGACGGCCGCCGCGGCTCTTCGAAGTTTGAAGACAAGCCGCCAGTTTTGCATGCACCCGTGGAGTGTTGCATGCATGCCTAGAGTGTTTGCCGTGCACCACATGCAATCACAGTCAGCTGCTTTGACTTGCGAGTGTTGCCACTGGAGCGTTTGTCGAGCACCACATGCAATGACAGTCAGCAGCTTTCACTTTAGGCTCCCAGGCACTTTAGGCTCCCAGGCACTTTAGGCTCCCAGGTTTCACTCAGTTCCACTGAGGTTTCCTCCGACGGCCGCCGCGGCTCTTCGAAGACAAGCCGCCAGTTTTGCATTTACCCGTGGAGTGTTGCATGCATGCCTAGAGTGTTTGCCGTGCACCACATGCAATCACAGTCAGCTGCTTTGACTTGCGAGTGTTGCCACTGGAGTGTTTGCCGAGCACCACATGCAATGACAGTCAGCTGCTTTCACTTTAGGCTCCCAGGCACTTTAGGCTCTCCCAGGTTTCAGTCAGTTCCACTGAGGTTTTGAACACCTGCCGACGGCCGCCGCGGCTCTTCGAAGACAAGCCACCAGTTTTGCATGCACCCGTGGAGTGTTGCCCCTGGAGTGTTTGCCCAGCACCACATGCAATGACAGTCAGCTGCTTTGACTTGCGAGTGTTGCCGCTGGAGTGTTTGCCGAGCACCACATGCAATGACAGTCAGCTGCTTTGACTTGCGATTCCTGTCACGGTGACTCCCAGGCACTTTAGGCTCCCAGGCACTTTAGGCTCCCAGGTTTCAGTCAGTTCCACTGAGGTTTTGAACGCCTGCCGACGGCCGCCGCGGCTCTGCGAAGACAAGCCGCCAGTTTTGCATTTACCCATGGAGTGTTGCATGCATGCCCAGAGTGTTTGCCGTGCACCACATGCAATCACAGTCAGCTGCTTTGACTTGCGAGTGTTGCCGCTGGAGTGTTTGCCGAGCACCACATGCAATGACAGTCAGCAGCTTTCACTTTAAAGGCTCCCAGGCACTTTAGGCTCCCAGGTTTCAGTCAGTTCCACTGAGGTTTGAACACCTGCCGACGGCCGCCGCGGCTCTTCGAAGACAAGCCGCTAGTTTTGCATTTACCCGTGGAGTGTTGCATGCATGCCTAGAGTGTTTGCCGCGCACCACATGCAATCACAGTCAGCTGCTTTGACTTGCGAGTGTTGCCGCTGGAGTGTTTTCCGAGCACCACATGCAATGACAGTCAGCAGCTTTCACTTTAAAGGCTCCCAGGCACTTTAGGCTCCCAGGTTTCAGTCAGTTCCACTGAGGTTTGAACACCTGCCGACGGCCCGCCGCGGCTCTGCAAAGGCAATCCGCGAGTTTTGCACGCACCCGTGGAGTGTTGCCAATGGAGTGTTTGCCGAGCACCACATGCAATCACAGTCAGTTGCTTTGACTTGCGAGTGTTGCCGCTGGAGTGTTTGCCGAGCACCACATGCAATGACAGTCAGCTGCTTTGACTTGAAATTCCTGTCACGGTGGCTCCCAGGCACTTTAGGCTCCCAGGCACTTTAGGCTCCCAGATTTCAGTCAGTTCCACTGAGGTTTTGAACACCTGCCGACGGCCGCCGCGGCTCTTCGTGAAGGCAAGCCGCCAGTTTTGCATGCACCTGCGGAGTGTTGCATGCATGCCTGGAGTGTTTGCCGTGCACCACATGCAATCACAGTCAGCTGCTTTCACTTGCGTTTCCTGTCACGGTGGCTCCCAGGCTCTTTCAGGCTCCCAGGTTTCAGGCTCCTGAAGCAGGAGTCAGACCAGTTCCTGGGTTAGCATATGTCAAGCAGCGCGGACAGTGACATCATGGCTGCATTGAAGCTCCGAGCGAAGGCGGTCGAGTCCACGGACACCGCCGCAGCTGCGGCTGCACAGCCGTCCGAGACGGTGGATTCGGAGGGCTTCACAGTGGTCTCAGATCCCGCCAAAAAGGAGGACCAGGAGGAGCAGCAGCAGCCTGGCTCGGGATCGACTTCGTTGGCAAGGGCCAGTGACGATGCCACTTCGTCGGATGTCGGCGAGAACATCCCACAAGTCCTTCAGTCCATGATCAAACCGGCGATGCTGCGCTACAAGGCTACGGATCTCCAGTCCCACTATATGCACATTGGCTTAAACGACTGGGAGTTCAAGTTAGATGTTACATTAATTATTTGGTTTATTGCTTTGAACTTATAATTAATCAGTTTTTTATTTTAATAATTATTATTATTATAGATCCTCCAGGCACCTGAAGCAAGCGCCGGACCTGCTGAGAGACCGTTACGACACGAGTGAGCAGTTCACGTGGGCACTGGCAGGGTTCAATGCGTATCGCAGCTCATTCTACCCAGACGGCAGTTTTTCCGACAATTGTGGCATCATAGCATGTACCTCGGCAGAATAACATTAAAATTTAATTTAATAATATAATAATTAAATAATTAATTTAATTTAGTAATCATAATAATTAATCATATTATTATAGTAGGTTGTAGTTTAGTTTTTCATTTGAATTGTTCTGAAGATCGTGTCAACTCAGATTTCCCGTGGGAAGACATGGAGGTTATGCCCAAGTTGCAGAGCATCGCGACGTCCATGCCGCCGCAGAATGCAACGCCGCAGGTGTACTCTGTTGTACCTGAGCCTGATGAAGTTATTAATTAACTTAAATCTGTGAATGAATGTAATTATTATTAATTGCACTGAGGTGGCGTGCTGCATCCGGGAGCTTCTGGATCAGTTTCTCTATGCGCCTGACGAAAAGGTGGTCCGCATCCTCTTGTTCCCATACATAGCAAACGGGGCTGCGCGAGGATGTATGTTGAATCGCTTCGAACCCTGGCTAGGCTAGATCGAAGTTGGAGTAACAGATTGTTTGCATCGTTTGACTTATTATATATGACTCATTCGACTGAGTCCAGACTTAACCAAGGACCAGGATCCCCAGTGGGCAGGATGGTCACTGCCGATCATGACGGATGGCTTGCTCTTGTCGGTGTCATCGTACGCCCAGGATGTCTTGGCCTTTGCCTCCATGTTCTTGAACAAATGCGGGTTCCTGTCAGCGGTACCAAGATCTGCTCCGATAGGCATTGCTGCGCAGACCTTCGCATCCGTGGAGGAGAGGAACGAGATGATGCTCCAAAACAGTTTCCTCCGCGAGCGCTTCACCGAGGAGTATGAAAACAAGCTGTACAAGTGCGGCGTGCGGCTTGCTGTCTTCAACCAAGCCCTGCGGCAACTTGGCTCAGTATTTTGTGCCGTTCCGTTATGATTAAATTATTTATTAATTAGATAAAAATCCAAGGCGGTCGGAGGCTGACCAACACTGCCCGGATGGATGCCGGGTTTGGGCACTTCATTACGCCACTCCCTGCCGACGGCCTTGAGATGGCGGCGCTGTACGGATCCAAGTCTTTGTGGGCGACCGATCAAGGCTATTTCTACTCCATCGGCCTGATCCCAGCGACGGTTTGCGCTTCGAAGAAGTTCGTCACTGAGACGAAGATGCCGTTCTGTGAGGTGATCAAGGGCGATCTGGACGAGACCATGGAGGACTTCCGCTTCTCGAAGAAGAGGGAGGTGACCTTCGCCTACCTGGGCGATGGGGACGACTTCGGGCTCTTCTTGGATGGCTACACTCTGGCGCCTGGGCGATTTTAAATAAAATAGTTTAGTATTAACTTGACTGATAACCTTCCATCCCAGGAACGCGTGATCCTGTGGAAGCGGGTGCCCTTGGTGATGAAGTTTCAGCGGCACCTGGATGCCATTGGCAGGCCGTACACGGTCACCCTCTGCCGGTGCGGTAAATGGGGGCGACAGGTCGACTTGGCCATGAAATACTCAGGCACCAGGAACCCTGATCAGTGAAGCCTGCTGACTGTTTCATTGCTGGCTGGCTTTGTTTTGCACAGGCGATCCCCAGGCCCCTAGGCTCCTAGGTTCTAAGGCTGGGATGTCTTGAGGAGCCATGATTTATATTAATGACAATAATACAAAAGTGATATGATTCATGTGTAAATGTATTATAGCTTTGTTTCACTCAAGTTCAAGGTTCCAAGGCTCCCAGGCTCCCAAGGCTCCTAGGCTTAGGATCTTGGCCGAACGCACAGGGGGACAAGCAGCTTGTGCCAATTCAAAGATTTCAAGCCAGCCAGCCACGACGGAATCCTGGCATTGTCCAGCTGGCCAGAATCCTGGCATGTGCAGAGCAACGTCAAGTCTAGTCGATGTTGCCTGCACCCTCCAGCCGTGCGGCCGACAGCGAGCGCACATGCAAAAACAATGCTTTCTTCAATCAGCTTGTCAAGTAAAACCCCCCAGCCCGATAAACCGCAGAACCCCCCCCCCCGCGGCAGGCGATCTTCATCCCGGCCCGGCTTGCCTGCTCAGGCCAGCGGGAATTCAGGCTTTTTTGAAGGGTATCCATAAACCCTAAACCCTAAACCCGTGGAGCCTTGCCTGCCTGTGCGAGTGTGAGCGTCGAAAACCCTAAACCCTAAACCCTAAACCCTAAACCTTACTCGCCGAGGCTCGGCAGCGGAATCCGCGCTGGAGCCGGAGGCGGGTTCGGGTTTGTAAGGACTTAGGCTTAGGGTTTAGGGTTTGTAAGGATTTAGTTAGGGTTTGTAAGGACTTAGGGTTTAGGGTTTAAGTAAGGATTTAGGGTTCAGGGTTTGCAAGGAGTTAGGGTGAAGGGTTTGTAAGGACTTAGGCTTAGGGTTTAGGGCTTGTAAGGAATTTAGGGTTTAGGGACTCGCGGAAGGTTCCATTAAGTTAATTCCAAAACCCTTAAAGCCCAAACCCTAGACCCTAAGTCCTTACAAACCCTAAACCCTAAGGCCTTACAAACCCTAAACCCTAAGCCTAAGTCCTTACAAACCCTTAACCCTAAGTCCTTGCAAACCCTGAACCCTAAATCCTTAAACCCTAAACCCTAAGTCCTTACAAACCCTTAACCCTAAGTCCTTGCAAGCCCTGAACCCTAAATCCTTACTTAAACCCTAAACCCTAAGTCCTTACAAACCCTAAACCCTAATTCCTTACAAACCCTAAACCCTAAGCCTACGTCCTTACAAACCCTTAACCCTAAGTCCTTGCAAACCCTGAACCCTAAATCCTTACTTAAACCCGTAACCCTAAGTCCTTACAAACCCTAAACCCTAAATCCTTACAAACCCTAAACCCTAAACCCTAAGTCCTTACAAACCCTAAACCCTAAATCCGATAAACCCTAAACCCTAAGTCCTTACAAACCCTAAACCCTAAATCCTTGCAAACCCTGAACCCTAAATCCTTACAAACCCTAAACCCTTACAAACCCTAAACCCTAAATCCTTACAAACCCTTAACCCTGTTGCTTCGGAGTTACCCTGCAATGCGGGCTTCGTCCTTGCTAGGTAGCCTTAAACCCTTAGCCCCGAAACCCTAAACCCCAATCCCCTAAACCCTAAACCCCTCTGCCATCGCATCAAAAAAACCCTAAACCCCTGTAAACCCTAAACCCTAAACCCCTAAACCCCTAAACCCTAAACCCCTAAACCCCTAAAACCCTACCCTAGACCCCTAGACCCCTAAACCCCTAAACCCCTAAACCCCTAAAACCCTAAACCCCTAAATCCCTAAACCCTTAAATCCCTAAATCCTAAACCGGAGTTCACACAAAGGCATGTCCCGTATCGGGCATCGCCGCGGGGCTCAGCCCTATGAACACGCTGCTCGAATTGGGACGAGCTAAGCGTGGTATGGCAACAACTCCACGGGGCAATCCTGGAGGCCATACGGCGAGTACAATTGCCTGCCGGTCGCGGCAAACTGGGGCTGCACATGGCAGCACGGCAACGCCACAGCCATGCGGTACTGGAAGTTCCAGACCACAAACGCATGGAGACTGCGCAGCGGCTGTGAGCCGGCGCTCCGGTCCACGGACCCTCAGAAGCGCGTACATGCGCGTATAGCGTGACAGAAACACATTGTCACGCACGCGTCACGCGTCCGCGAGGGCCCCTAGGCTCCAAGGCTCCAAGGCTCCGAAGGATTTTGTTTGGCAAACCCCTCACAAAAATGATTAAAGAGGTAGTGGCGGGGTTTAGCAACGTTTTTGTTGAAAGTAGGCCATAAATCGTCTAAACCCTAAACCCTGGACCCTATTAAATTCCAGACCCTAAACCCTTAAGATTATCACCATCTTACGGTACTCGGCTGCAGTCGATTCATTAAAATCCCTTTGAACGCCTATGACCCCGCCGTAAGCCTAACACCCTGCCCATAGCCCGCTCCCTAAAGCCTGGTACCCCTAAAATGCCCACTCCAGTAAAGGCTTCAACCCCTAACAGCCCCCATGAGGGTTTAGGGTTTAGGGTTAAAGTTTAATTTCAAAATTATTATTTTAAATTAAGTAACATTTAATTAAATAATAAGTTAAAATGAAAGTAAACCCTAAACCCCGTTCTTGATCGTCGATAATTGCTGAAACCCAGGTTACACTCGAAACCCTGGACACCAAACTACCTAAATCCTAAAGCCCCCTGTACCCCCTGTATTCCTTAAGCAAAGCACACACCAAAACTTGACAGGACCCTTCAATGCACCCGGATGACCCTTGGATGCAACGATCAGGCCAGGCACTGCATCTAAGGGTGTTTTGTGTGCATCCAAGGGTCATTGAGGGGTACTGGTCTGGTGGGATCATCGCCTTTGCTTCTGTCCCAGTGCCAGTCACTCGTCGCGAAGTTTGAAGTTGTCAGCAAGTGCTCAACTTAAACGTTGCATTCAAGGCTCCAGGCACCAAGGCACCCAGGCTCTCAGGCTCCAAGGCCTAGTAGAGTGTGCATTTTGACCCTACCCACACAGTGTACGCTGCCGTTACGTCACTGTGGGCACCGTTGGCCGGGTGTCGGGCCGCAGGAACTCAGCCTTGAGGCCAACCTGCCAAGGCAGTGGCAGATGACAGCTGGGCCAATGGGCTAATGCGCCAGCTGGGGCAAAATCTGGGCCAGGGATCCTGTTGTCCCGCCAGATTGTTCCTGCAATGAGGGGGAGGCTTTACTGCTGGGATCATCGGCTTTGCTTCTGTCCCAGTGCCAGTCACTCGTCGCGAAGTCTGAAGTTGTGCAAGTGCAGAATTCAAACTTTGCATTCAAGGCTCCAGGCCCCCAGGCCCCCAGGCGCCCAGGCTCTCAGGCTCTCAGGCTCCAAGCCCCTGAGGCTGCATGTCTACCAGCCCTCCGTGCGTCTCCAGGCACTTTGAGGCAGTGGCTGGATGGCTGGGGTTCGGGCTTTCAGAGTGCCACCGATGCCAGCACGTTTTGGTCTCGGGGCGACCAAGCTTCCACAAAGATTGATACAAGTCTTCAAACTCGTCATTGTTGTTCGTCGATGATAGTTGAAACCCAGGTTACACTCGAAACCCTCGTTACCAAACCACCTAAATCCTTAAAGCCCCCCTGTACACCCTGTAAATTCCTTAAGCAAAGCACACACCAAAACTTGACAGGACCCTTCAATGCACCCGGATGACCCTTGGATGCAACGATCAGGCCAGGCACTGCATCTAAGGGTGTTTTGTGTGCATCCAAGGGTCAATTGCTGAAACCCAGGTTACACTCGAAACCCTCGACACCAAGCCACCTTTATCCTAAACCCCACCCTGTACCACCTGTATTCCTTCAGCAAAGCACACACCAAAACTTGAAAGGACCCTTCAATGCACCCGGATGACCCTTGGATGCAACGATCAGGCCAGGCACTGCATCTAAGGGTGTTTTGTGTGCATCCAAGGGTCATTGAGGGGTACTGGTCTGGTGGGATCATCGCCGTTGCTTCTGTCCCAGTGCCAGTCACTCGTCGCGAAGTTTGAAGTTGTCAGCAAGTGCAGCAATTTAAACGTTACCGTTGCATTCAAGGCTCCAGGCACCCAGGCACCCAGGCTCTCAGGCTCCAAGGCCCAGTAGAGTCGCTGCCGCCATGATTCCAGGCACTTTGAGGCAGTGGCTGGACGGCTGGGGGTCCGGCTTTCAGAGTGCCACCGAGGCCAGCATCGGTGCCACTCATGCCCGTTTTGGTCTCGGGGCGGCCAAACTTCCACAAAGATTGTTGGTGGGAACTGATTGCAGTGGCATTGATGCACCGATCCATGGCCTTAGGGAGCTCGGCATCACGCACCAGCATTTGTTTGGGAGTGAGGTGGCTGCTGGTCCTCGGTCGGTTATCGAGGCTAATACCAAGCCCTCGGTACTGTTCCACAGTGTCCTGGATGCTGACAAGGCACCGTTCGTTCACCTGTACATTGCCGGCTTCAGCTGCAAGCCGTTCAGCCTGCTCCACAATAAGTCAAGGCTCCTCAAGGAAAAACAGGCTCAAATATTCTATGGGGTCGTTGCACGCATCCAACTTGTGCGGCCCTCGTGCTTCGTGCTGGAGAATGTGTCAGGCATCAAGCGTGTTTCTGCAAAGGTTCTGGCGGCACTCAGGTCCACAGGCTATCATGTCGAAATGATTTTGATGAACCCTGCCGAGCTACAGGAGCCCATCCAGAGGCCTAGGTACTACTTCATCGGGGTCCGGCAAGATGTGAGCCTCATCTCGCCAAAGGACATGTCGTGCTGGCTTCGTGAGGCTTGGGCGGAAGTCCTGGATGCAGTTGCTTCCGGAGACGCAGTCGATCTTTTGGATAGACTGCTACCGGCGAGCCACCCTGCTGTGGCACAGTACCAGGAAAGCCGCAAACGGAAGTGGTCGCAAGCTTCCAACCGTGGGTTCCCAGGCTCCCAGGCTCCAGGCTCCCATGCTCCAAAGTGGAAAGAATTGCACAAGATGTGCAAAGCTTCAATGCAGCAGGGCAGCCGGTTGAAGAGTGAGAGTCGGAGGCCTTGCACTGAGAGCGGAGTCGCCTGCTGCGCAGACACGTTGTTCCTGCATTTGCCGCGTGAGCGTGATGCCTGGGACATCATTTGCACAAAGCATGCAGGCAGTAAGGAGCTTGTCGCGGATGTATCCCAGAATGTGAACCGAGCCCGGGTGCGGACCGATGGCTCCCTGCCTACTGTTACACCTGGGGCCGTACTGGTATCCGCACGAGCTGGAAGGATCATTAGCCCGCTTGAAAAAGTCATGCTGCACGGTTTTCCAATTCACCGTATGGTTTTTCCCAGCAAAGTGACCGACAAGGAGCTCGCCAGCATGGGCGGCAACACGATGCGTGTGCAGATTGTGGCCGTGGCAATGAAGTTTGCGCTTGCGTTGGTAAACTGGAGCCTGCCCAAAGCTTCCCGGCCGACAGCCTTGCGCAGCACCGTTGCTGCGCCAAGCATAACTGCTTCAGTTGTGCTCGGCGCAGCAGCGAAATGCCGCAAGCGCCATGGCAAGCCACGGAAGGCTCCCAAGGCGCGAAAGGCTGCATCGGCGCAGAAGCCTCCAAAGGCACCAAAGGCTCCAAAGGCTCAGAAGGCTGAAGGCATGTCAGCTTTGGCAAAGCGTTGGCAGAAAGTCTTGAGACCGCAGGCAGCAAAGAAGTGCTCGAGGAAGGGTGCCACGGCCACATTGGCGTCCCGTCTTGCCCATCGCTGGGCAAAGTAGTAGTCATTAATTCGTCATATTATGACGGAGAATGGCATGCGTTTTCTAATTTGGCCACTCGGAGTTGGCATCATAGACTGACTTAGGTGAGGCCGGGTGCAAAATTCGGGAAAGCCTGCTCCGAGCAGTACAGATTATTTGGACTGGGTCACCCTGCCGACTCCCAGTGAAACAAACCGCCGCAGTGTGCATAGGAGTTCGCAGTGTTGTGCCATTCGGGCTGCTTGACTCGGGGTAATACCCTCACGTCTGCCAGGCAGCTGCTCGCTGTCGGATCGAACGGGAAGCTGGAGGCGCGGTTCTCGGGTTAGTCGGAGTCGGTTGGACCAGTTGCAGAGTCTGATTCAGTTCCAGTCTTAGCACGGTTGCCACGGTTGCGTTTGCTTGTCATCGTAAGTGCTGCGCGGTCGCTTCAGGCTCCCAGGCTCAAGGCTCCAAGGCCCCCAGGATTTCAATGCCAGTGGGTAGCCGCACCCTGCGTGGTCTTGCCGCTCGGTTCGGACTACGCTCCCGGAAGCAGGACCGGACGCCGACAAAAAAAAGACGAGGTCCACAAGGATCCGTGCCTGCGGCCCCGAAGAAGCTTCGGCTCGAGTCCGGCGAAGGCCTGGCTCAGGAGGGCGACGACGACACCGGAAAGGGATGTGGCGATGTTGGTCTCGCGACTGAGAGCGATGCAGAGCATTTGGCTCGCCATCGTGGTGGCGACGAGAAATGCAGCCGATGCAAGCTGCCCGGTTCAGAAACCCTAATTTTAATTTAAATTATTATTTAATTTATTATTTAATTTTAATATTTAAAGAAATTTAAATCATAAATGGTCTTATTATTAATAGGGTTTCTGAACCGGGCAACTAGACATACTACATACATACATACTTACATGCCTGCCATGCATGCATACACATTACATGTCAATCTATTTTTTCATTTTGGTTCTTTATCATCTTGCTGTCGTGTTTCTCTCTCTCTCTCTCTCTCTCTCGGTGGCTCTCTCTCTCTCTCTCTCTCTCTCTCGCTCTCTCTCTCTCTCTCTGTCTCTCTCTCTCTCTCTCTCTCTCTTTCTCTCGTTCTCTCTCTATCTCTCTCGCCTCTCTCTCTCTCTCTCTCTCTCTCTCTCTCTCTCTCTCTTTCTCGTGCTCTCCGTCTCTCTCTCTCTCTCTCTCTCTCTCTTTTTCTCTCTCTCTCTCTCTCTCTCTCTCTCTATCTCTCTCTCTCTCTCTCTCTCTCTCTCTCTCTCTCTGTTGGATCGTTATTGTTTGTGGCAGACTTGCTACTTGACTATGTTGCAGTTGCTGGTTGGTTCTTGCTTCCGGCATTCTCGACTTGATCTCGTCCGTTTGCATACAATCCCAACATGTCAGTCAGGTTCCTTCGCTTCCAGGAAGTTTGGAGCAAAGCCGGAAGCCTCACCCACACGTCTTGGGGCAAGCAGCAGCGGACAGTTTGGCTGGGCCAGAGACCAGCTCGCCGAGGAGGCGATTGGGGCATCGGCTGTCACTTTTGTGCACACTTGATGAATGTTTTGGCACAGAACCCAGCAGAGCGGAAGAGGTTGCAGTCCGGCCGAATTGTGCAGTGTAGTGCGAGCGGATAGCCCCTTTGTGATCAAATTAAGGCTGACCGTGACCAGCCCAACTTTCGCAGCCCTAAATGCCTAAGGCTGGGCAGTCGCCTCTCTACCAAGTGGGGTGCCTATGAGGTCCGATCAAGGACCGCATCATGTTGTCGTTGTCAGCTGTGATTTAAGGCATCAGTCGCAGACTTTGGCAGGAGTGCGATGCAGGCATGCTGCATACACGCTCACAGCAAGACCTTCGTTCACCAGGTGGCCACGAAGGTTTACCTAGCTCCTGACACGCCGATCTCACAGTGCTTGCCTTACAGCATCAAGCATCAGCACCTCTTCTCCGGCAACGTTCCTCAGCCGGCAGATTGGCTGCGAGCGTGGCGGGCGTGCCGGACAGCATCTTCTTTCAAAGGTGCCGTGAAATTCTATTCCACGGAAGACTTCGCTGCTGGCAGGAACACGAAGCTTGACAGTGTGAGCCAGGATGCAGCACTTTAAAAGGCCTAAGGTTTCAGATTGTTGACATTTTATTTTGGCACATTTAAATTTAAAATTGGACAAATAATTTAATTAATCATCTGAGGTCTCAAGAACATGATTCTTGTTATGCACTGGGCTGTCAAGAGTGTTCGCAAGCAGCGTCTCGAACAAGCCACCAGCATCAGCTTGTCCGTGGACGACCGCAAGGAGTATCGTTTGGTGAGGTACCGTTGCGATGTTCCACCGCGCACTGCCAAGCAGTCAGCGGCTCCAGGCTCCCAAGGTCCCCAAGGCTCCCAAGGCTCCCAAGGCTCGGAGGATGGCCCGCTTGTCGCCGATGGCTTGCTTGGGGTCTACAAGACAGGTGCCAGTGTTCCTGAAAACACATTGGAGGAGCACGATGCGGACAAGAGTCAGGTGATGGCAGACAGCATAGGCATAGTCATTGACAGGGCCTGTCAGGATCCGGAAGGCAAAACTGACGAGGAGTCCTGCAGCCGCTTGAAGCTGCACGTGCGGCACTTTGCAGCCGATCAGTGCACATCTGCCCGGAAGTGTGGAAGGTTGTTGGTCACTGGCGGCCAGTATCCTAACCTGGTCTGGGTAAGCCATGATCCTGCGCACCAGGTTCGTATTGCCTACCAGGACCCTCTTCACGCCATGCCCGAGTTCCAAGACCAGTGGGAGCGTTTGTTTGCTCCCGGCAAGGGCAAGCATGCGCTTATCCCGGACATCCAGAACTCAGAAGTCTGGAAGGCCAGGCTCATGGCGGCCCAGCAAGAGGTTCTCATGCTCCATGGCTCCCAGGCTGGTGTGGAGAAGGTGATCCGAGCGTTGTCGTTCTCCCAACCTCGGTTTGACTCGTCGGCCACACCAATGCTGAAGTACTTCTGCATGATTCGTGCGATGGCGGTCTTATGTGCTATGCAGGCTGCTGACGAGTCTTGTCCTTATGTCAAACAAATTTTAAAATTATTACATTTAATAATTATTATTTATTTTAATTTAATTATTGTGTATTAAATCTTAGTCTTAGTATGGATTGTATTAATGCATGTATGTGCGGATGTATGTATGTACGTAATTATTATTTTAATAATTTAATAATAATAATAATTTATATTAATAAATATTAATGACAATGATTAATAACTATTGAATTAATTTTATAATATATTAACTTTTATTCAATAATAACTAAGTATGTAGTCTTAGTATTATGTATATGATATGTAGTATGTATGTATGTATGTATGTATGTATTAATGCATGGTAATTCACTTTCAATGTGTAGTATCTAAATTGAATTGTATGTATGTATGTATGTATGGCATGTACGTATGTATGTATGTATGTATGTATGTATGTAAGTATTATGTATGAGTATGTATGTATGCATGTATGTATAAGTAAAGCATGGATGTAAGTATGTATGCATGTACGTATGTATGTAGGTATGTATGTATGTATGTAGTATGTATGTATGTATGTGTAGCGTTAAGAAATTTAAAGTATGTATGTGTGTATGTATTATGTATGTATGTATGTATGTATGTTTGTATGTATGTATGTATGTATGTATGTATGATACGTATGTATGTATGTATGTATGTATGTATTGTATTGGCATTGTATGTATGTATGTATGTATGCATGTAGGTATTATTAGACATATTATTATTAACATAATACAATGTATGTATGTCTGTATGTATAGTATGTATGTATGTATGTATGTATGTATGTATGTATGTATGTATGTATGATGTATGTATGTATGTATGTATAGTATGTATGTATGTATGTATGTGTGTATGTATGTATGTATGTATGGCATGTATGTATGTATGTATGTATGTATTGTATGACTGAGTATGAACTAATTTAATAATAATAAATTAAATTATTTTAAACATTGAATGTTTGTGTGTATGTGTGTATGTATCGTAGTATGTTATGTATGTATAGTATGTATGTTTGTATGTTTGTATGTATGTATGTATGTATGTATGTATGTATGTAATTTAATGTATGTAAGTATTATGTATGTAGTATGTATGCATGTATGTATGTAATGTAATAATAGTATGTATGTTACTCTACGCATGTATGTCATGTATGTTGAAATGTCCGTTGTATGACACACAGGAGAGAAACACGGTCGAGATTCGCTCCCGAGCAGAGCGCGCCTTGCAAAACATGAATGCAGCAGCCCTCATGCGCTGTGGACTCACTTGCGACTACACATCTGAGTGCCTGCGTTTCTTGCGCAGGAACTTTGACATTGAGGATCCAGATGTATCCTGCACCCCCAGAGTGCTGGAAGAGTTCACCAAGCGCCAGCGGTTCTTATTTGTGGATGGATACAGCCTCTCCGACAGCTCGCAGGTTCCCAGTTCCGTGGACGGCTCCGAGGCTCCAGGCTCCCAGGCTCCCAGGAGGTGTGCAACCCAGTTAGTTTACGAGGAGATCCAGACACCAGAGCCGCAACTACCCTGCAAGTTTGTCGTCGTCATAGCGGTTGTGTTCCAGTAGGCTTCGCTGGTATGCCCGCCGTGGCAAACCTAGGATCTTCTATGGCAACATAGTCCACTACCTGTGCACGAAGGCCGGCATTTCTGATGTAAGGCAGATCATGGGAACTATGGCGCACGTGGTCGAGGCGATGCTGGAGCGTTTGCGAGTAGATCTGACGGAGGATGAGATCGCCGTGGCTCTGCAGGTATTCAACCTTCGGCTGTGGCAGGAGACGAA